>JAYESA010000014.1:138422931-138842931 GCA_036927795.1 Iris macrosiphon
AGAAATTACTAACTACTTGAGAGTTCAAATTCAGTGAATGATACTGACCGTTGCCGATGTCGGCTCGACCGGGTCGGGTTTGGCCTGGCGGCTCAGGGAGCGAGGTCCGGCCCGGGACCGGAGAAGAAGCGGTGGTGGAGTTATCGGGTGCCGGTGGCGGCTCTGATAGCGGAGGCGTGGGCCCGAGTCCTGGAGGAGGCCCAAGGGACTGGAAGCGGAAGCTACTCTTGCCATACCCCTCTCCGACTACTCTCAATCTCCACTCTTTTGGGTTTCTAATCTACTATTTTATTAATTTTTTTATGGGCACGATTTTTTCCCACATTTTTTTCTTTAATATTTATATTTCTATTTTTCCGGGTTATTGGGTAATGTAACCATGAAGAAGTTAAAACATTTGAAGGAGTATCATGTGGCTTGAAACTATAACACGTATGAATTATGTACTTGGATGCGTACACAAATGGTGTTGTCTTTTTTTGATTGATTATGATTGAGTCGACTAACTCATGAATTTCATAAAATAAAATTTTATTTTTTATTTTTTTTAGTTTGTGAGACAGGCGGCTGCAAATTGACCCGTAAGAAAGTTGGACCAAAAATACAATCGAATATAATAAGAAATTCTACTCGATTTGAAAAAAAAAAATGATTTGATTTTGATTTTAAAAATACTAAAAGAAAAATGTATGCAATTTTGATTTTGAATTTTAATTTCAGTTTAAACTCAAAAATCGAATTATACTTATGCAGAAATGTAAATATGTTCAATTTTATACATATTTTGTGATTAAAAATGTGTATATTTTGAAAACAATAATTCTATGTATGTATTTTGAAGTCCAATTTTAGTAATTTAACAATTAGTCAAACTATGGATATAACTTTGAAATACAATAAATGTGTATATAAAAATTATAATTCTTAACGGTACTGCTATTTGGCCCACGATTTGTGACTGTCCTTTGGCTTGCAGGCCACATGGCAACCTCCCATTGGCCGGAATTTTTGTTGGTAGGCTTGAGCTAGCAGGGGGCCAATGGGCTGCTATCTTGTGGACGTGTGAGCAAAAATGCGGTCACCCCCTGCGGGCAAAATAGCATTTTTGAATTTTTAATAAATTTAATCATAATTCAAACTTTGGGTTCGATCCATTAAACAATAACAATAGCCTAACCGAACAAACATAGTAGATTATTTGGTTCGGTTTCGATTTTGGTTAATTTCGGTTCGATTTTGGTTTGCATTTTTAGAATTTTGGTCTATTCGGTTTCGGTCAATCAGAACCTGCCACGTGGCATTTTAATTTCTTTTTTGCTTCATTCTTTTGGACCGTCAAGTATTTTCGATTTCATAAATGAACAAAAATCTTTGTTGCTCGTGCGTCAGGTGGCTGCAAAAGACCCGTAAGTAGTACGAGAGAGCATTATTCAATTTTAGACCAAAAATACAATCGAACCGAATAAGAAATTCGGTTCGATTTGAAAAAAAAAATGATTTGATTTCGGGTTTGAAAATACTAAAAAAATTTATGAGGTTTCGATTTTGGGTTTCAGCTTCGGCTCAAAACCGAAAATCGAATAAGACTTGTGCATTTATATAAATATGTTCAATTTTATGCATATTTTGTAATTAAAAATGTGTATATTTTAAAAACAATAATTCTATGTATGTATTTTGAATTCCAATTTTAGTAATTTAACAATTAGTAAAACTTTGGACATAACTTTGAAAGAACAAATGTGTATATAAAAGTTATAATTTTTAACCGTACTGCTATTTGGCCTACGGTTTGTGACCACCCTTTGGCTTGCAGACCACATGGAAAGCTCCCGTTGGCTGAAATTTTCGATGGTAGTTTCAAGCTAGCAGGGGGGCAATGGGCTGCTACCACATGGGCGTGTGGACCAAAACGCGGCCAACCCCTGCGGGCAAAATAACATTTCCGAATTTTTAATAAATTTAACCATGATTCTTACTTTGGGTTCGATCTATTAAACAATTGCAATAACCCAACTGAACAAACCTAATTAATAGATTATTCGATTCAGTTTCGATTTTGGTTAATTTCAATTTGCTTTTGATTTGTATTTTTAGAATTTCGATCTATTCGATTTTGGCTATTTTGGTTCGGTTGAAACTGAATGCTCATCCCAACAAGTAAGTTAGGTCAAAGTTTGGATACGTCTCGCACAACTTAAAATGTGACTAGCACAACTTTTCATCCTTTTTTAATAAATACTAACTTACTTACGTCTTAACTAAATCCATTAAACAACTTATAACTAGCAGAATCGATCCAACCATTTCTAAAACTTTACCAACATTTTCTGTCTCCATCCATAGCGTGACTGGCGAACCATATTTCTTAAACTCACTCGGCAAAATATTACTAGCAAATCTAAGATGTAAACCAAAGCATCGAAAAAATAAATCTAGAATATGACAAATCTACCCAAGATGATAGTATTCTATTATGAATAAAAAAAGACATAGCCTTTCACATCAAGGAAAATAATATTCTAGATTCAATCTAGGAAGCCTTGTGTACACCCTAAGGAAGAAAAACATCAACACAAAAGGATTATATTTATCATGAGTAGAAAAAAATATTGTGATCCTAAAGAAATTCTGATATTCATTAGAATAAATACATTCATGAAGTTATTTTTGTTAACATCAAAAGGAATTTATGGATGCATGTATATATACACACACTACAGGACATTATTTTCCAAATCCATGAGAATCCAGCAAATTGTTTTATGGATTTAGTACATTGAAGGTAAGTTACGGCAATCTTTTCTTAATTAGGATTCATTGCACGTTCCCCCTCCAATTGCTAAAGGGTTCATTGTAATTTGTTGCGAAATATTTGTTGTGTGTAGATTCACGGGATACTAGCAAACTTGTGTTATTATAAATGATTTTAACTCTGTATTTTAGAATATGAAAATAAAATAAAAATAAATAATTATTACAAAAATACATTATTTTAGTGACGGAATTATCCGTCGTTAAAATGTATTTTTTTCGTCGTTATTTGCATTTAGCGACTGATTACCAAAGGAAATGTTCCGTCAGAATAACTAACGTTGCTACGGAAATTCCGTCGCTAATCCGTCGCTTTATCAACGGATTAGCGACGGAATGAGCGACATAAAACCAGCGACGGATCAGTGACGTATAAATTTCGTCGCTAACTTTCTGACTACTTACCGACGTATTAGCGACGGATTATGTGAGCCAAAATTTGTCAAAATTTTCAGAAGGTTTTGCACATTCAGGACTCACAGAGTTCGTCGCTAATCTGTCACTAAGTCGTCACTCTAGACTGATACATATTTGGCACATTTGTGTGTATTAGACGTTTTAGCGACGGAATAGTCCGTCGCTACGTAGTCGCTGGTCTGAGATTTTTCGTCGAAAATTCGTCGCTGACCTGAGCTTTTTCATATTTTTAGTCGCTATTACGTCGCCAGTCCATCACTAAAGGTAATATTTTTCCAGAAATCAATTTCTGTTGAGCATATACCTGTTATACATTCACCAATTTTTACACAAATATATTTTACACAAGTAAATTCCACACAAACTAATAAAACTCACATGACATGTACAAATGTTATACATACAATGAAATAATAAAGTAGAGTAATCAAAACATGTACAAAAAACTATTATACAATCCCACAAAGTTAAATAAATACAATCAAGTCAAAAGAATACAACCAACTAAAAAAATTTCCACAAACTTAAAAAATCCATCAAGTCGACTCTAGAGACGGAGGCGGCTGTCGGTTGTCGGCTAGCCATGTACTACGCCACAACCATAGCAAAGATATCATGTAGATTATCATGAGCAACGGTAGACGGAGCAGTGGCAGGAGCTGTCGAAGGAACTAGATGACCCATCAATGCCGTCGGAGCAGCTGGAGCCGTCGGAGTAGCTTGAGGACCCAACATAGTAGCTGTCGGAGGAGCAGGTGCTGCAGCATCACGAGTGTCTACCAACTGTCGGACCAGCCCATGTAGGTCATGCACAGCCGTCGTGAGCTGCTCTAAAGACATCGCACCAGAAGGAACGTCGGAGCCGGACACTGATGGAGCTGGAGTAGCCGTCGGAGGAGCTATGGAAAGAACCGACGACTGGGATGCCAACAATCCGGTACCATACACGCTGCCTCATTTTCCTCTCCCGATAACTTGTACCCACCGATCGTTTCTCTCAGTCGGCGTACTGCTCTCAACGCCCCCCTCTAACTTCTTATACATCTCCTATATTTATTTATATAAATAGTTTTAGAGTTAAGAATTTTAGAATTATATGTGCTATATTTGATTTTGGTTAAAGTATCATATTAGATATTAGATATCATAGTATATGTATATAATTTGAGTTATATTTGCTATATTTGATTTTCATGATATCATAAAATAGGATATTAACCAAGGTTCAAAGGTTTTCCTTGAGCCGTCCACTCCTTGTAGAGATGCTCCCTCACGAGATCCACATCTTTGAATGGTATATTATGACATTTGACACAAAGACACTTGATGAGCCTCTCATCCATGAAATGGGGTTGACTATGGGCCTAAAATCATCTATCAAACCAATCATACTCTCATGTCGCCGATTGTACATCCATGGTCGGTCAACTAAGTATCGACTCATTGATTCTGCATGTACCATAAATATTAATTCAAACAATATGGATTAATTAGATTCAAGATGAGTTAAAAAATTTGCTAAAGGATTAGTTAGTTAGGATACTTGATGAAGAAGTCTCATAAAGAACTAAATATTGTAAAAGCTAGAGTTAGGATACTTGTTTTACACGTATCCAAAATTATACTTCCTCGACACTCATCCGAATATGGCCGATACATGCCTTAGCATAGTAAGGTTGTAAAAGCAAGTAAAAAAATAAACTTATCTATCACATGTAAACTAATCGGCAAGGGCGACTACTATTTTATTCAGTTTTAAAACTACTAAGAAAAAACACTATAAATACTTAAAATTATGCATAAATGTATGAAATATATTTTCTAAAATATTATTAATTTATTAATAATTATTTGTTTTTCGATACAAAAAATTTGATACTCTGATCCGCAACCGACGATATGGCCGATACTCTAATTCACAATTATATATATACTTTTAAGTACTTAGTACCTAATTAGAGTAACTAAATATACTTTTAAGTACACTGATTCGTAACCGACGATATGGCCTATACTTCGATTGATTTTTTTGCATTTTTTTTGCTAATATATATAGTAACTAAATATACTAATTTTTTTTAAACCGAACCGAATAGTGCTCACCCCTAACTGTGACTGTGTTTGTGTCAAAACCCAGAAACAACAAACCTAAATCGTGTCCATGTTTGCATCGAGAAATTTTTTTTTGGTAATCAACACTATGTTTGTGTCATGTTTCCGTGTTTGTGTCTCATGTTGGTAAACCTAATTCAATTTCAAACTACGACTAAAAAATTTAACCTAAATCAAAAGTATCCAAAGCATGTCATGTCATATATATCAAAATATACTATAGAGATATTGTGTTTTCATATATCAGAATATATTATCTCATATCTTTTTAATCCCGACTCTTTTCTAGTATGAAAAACTTCTAATTATAACTAAAAAATTCAAATACGACGTCCGATATTAACCCAGTGCAGAATTATAGTTCCTCCTTCAAACAGATACACAGGTTATGGTCTGCTTAGCTCCAACTCAACTGTGCAGTCCCCCATCTAACTATCCCAAATACCGAGCACCCTGAACTAACTCACTACCCAGTGCTCCACCATGTTACTGCCACTGATCACTAATACCCCACAGCTCCCAAATACTTCTGGACCTGAGTCTTGACCTCTAACATACTGCTACCCCATTTACAGCTCAAACATTGCAAAATTTGGATCTGCAGTAGGAACTGCCATATCCCACAAGGACTGATAGTATTACACCGTCACAAATTTTTCAAATCAGGTACAATTGTACTATGAAGTACCCACTGAATTGTTGCTTCTACTGCAATAATGAATTTGATATACCTGAGCCCTCGCAACTCTTGCACACCCTCACACCCTCCTTAGATACACACTCTCCCAACAACCACACTCTCCACATCACACTAGCACAACCCTCTTCATTGTCCTCCTTACACATGAACTACATACCCATATCTAATATAACCCCCCTTACACTACACTACACCACATAGATACAACAAAATATCATAAATAACTCATGTGCAAGAATACCCGAATGATACTCATTACATATTCGTGTCTAGCGTATCGTGTCTGTACGTGTGTCTAGACCCCCATAATCCAAATACAATAATTAACCAAATCGAAATAAGGGTTAGGGTTACCTTAGCCGGAGGAGAAGACGATCTGACGGAGGCGGAGGGGGTCGGGGGTAAAGGAGGAGGGCTTGGGAGTCAGACGCCAAAGGAGGAGGAGGAGGAAGAGGAGGAGGAGGAGAGGGCGAGTGAAGGGGAGGGTCTCGAGAGGGCGAGTGAGGGGGAGGGGCTGCCGGAGAGGGGGTCGGGGCGGGGGGGGGGGTCGTCAGAGAGAGAGAGAGAGAGAGAGAGAGAGAGAGAGAGATTGAGAATGTGGGAAAATAAAACGCGGCTGAAAATTTTAAGTTTTTGCAGCGACGGATAATTCTGTCGCTGAAATAACAACGACGGATTAACAATAAATTGTTGACGAAATATATTTTCATAAATAACTTAGTCGTTATTCCGTCGAATTTTCGTCGCTGACTAAGCAACAGAGTAGTTTCCGTCCCTGAGATCTGTCGCTATTTAACAGTATTTTTCTAGTGGATCTAATCAAGACTGAGGCTTGAACTTGGTTCAATGTCCTTAAGACAATATTCGTCCTGCTCAGGTGCTTACGGTTTTGTGACGATTGTCTCCCAGGATACAACGGTACTCTTTCTCCTGTAGCAGCACTTCACACCGTAGAAATTGACGAAGCAATGAAAGTTATCTCTCTCTTGGACTTAATGCTTGAATGTACGAATGTGTAAATGGGTCAATTAAACACTAACACGACTCTCCTATTTATAAAGGATGAAAAGACACAAAGTGTCAAGAGACGTATTGTTTGGAAGGAACACTCTTTCGAACAGACACTCATTAAAAAATTAATTAAAATATTTTAAATTAATTTTTCAAATCAATTATTCATTGACTTAGAATATATTTTTCCAACACTATAAAATTGTCCTTAATTTTAGGTGATCATTAGAAATTAATTGATGTGTCCTCCTTCCTCAGCAGCTGAAATAAAAACATCATATGCATGTTGGCCCTTAATTTCTCTTGTGTAAGGATGTCTAGCTGTTATAGGTGAGTAATTTGAATAAAATGGATTATTATTATTATTTTACTAACCGCTCATGAGTGTGGAAAATAAATTTGATACAAAATGGAACAATAGCTTACAGTATCGGTCGGCAAATCAGATACAGTCAATATTGATATAATTTGAAATGTCCAAATTCGATACATTAAATGTGCCAAAGACAGAGTCTAAGGCACCACCAGTAATTTAGTATATATATATATATATATATATATATATATATATATATATATACATACTACATGCTGATTATGTTTATATATATATATATATATATATATATATATATATATATATATATATATATAAACATAATCAGCATGTAGTATGGTGAGACTCTCTCCTCCCATGTAACCTCACGTATCACATAGTAACACGCAAGACCAAGACCTCTATCTATCACTACGAGTAATAAGTACAAGTATATAAGTATGTCTGTAAATATCATGAAGCCTATAGTCCTACACAGAATCCTGGTACCAAGAAATATATCAAGATGAACTTCTCATGTAATCAGTGTCAGGTGTCCTATGGTATGTCGTGCTAGTAGTGCAAGCACATAAAAATGGGATAGTGGTATCAACTCTCTAAATGACATTATACGACTCAGCGTAAGGCGTCGACACCCGAATCTTGTTCGGACACTAAGTAACGTCTTACGGTCCTAGAGTAAACAAGTTAATCACAGAAGTAAAAAGAAATAACACAAGCAATTAATATCACAAGATTTACTACAAGTTGGCAAGGTACACTTGCCTAGGTTCTAAGCTCCGTCAGTTGCTCCGATATAAGTAGAATCTCCAGGTAAGCCTCCGAATGATGAAATAAATATCACAATTATTCTCAAAAAACTTAAAATAGCTAGGATTGACTATTCATAAGTTTAATTTTGACACATGGGCAGAATTGACAGTTTTTGGTTAAAACGGAATCCATATATGGCCCACTTCGCACCGAAAAATGTGCCAAAGACAAAGTTCTCCAAATTTATTAAACTTAGTGTCTACAAGTCTAGAACAATGATACGAACCCAACGGAACATCCAGAACTGAATTCTGATGAGACGGTCACGAAATCGCCTGTCAAGTGGAACCGCGGGGCCCACGAAAATAAGATTTCGTCAACGTTCTCAGAATCGAACCAAACATAGGTCACATGACCATTGTAATGCTGTGAATAAGATGGCAAAAGTTTTGTTGCAAAATGACAAACACATACGAAATTATAAGGGGTGTCAGAACAGGCCGATACGAGATTTTTCGACGGATACGCGTTGATTCGGCTGTGCATGCACATCCAAATCAACTTTCATAAAATCTCACACGTCCGCATTGACGATACACGTCTTTCGGTGCAATTCTCACATGACGAAATCACCTCATTTAGTTGGACATGAACATTGGTGGTTGGAACAGTTTCTGAACTACAAAATTGGTCACTTTTTTCCTGTTTTGCGTTACGAATTACAACCGACACAGGACACGATACACTGAACTAATTACGCAGGATTCAAGAGGATCATGTGGTCTTCGCATAGGATTCAATAGGTCAATATTTTGATTACTGTGTAGGAGATACAAGGACTAGAAGATGGGTACCTTGTTGTGTTGTTTGCTGAGAATTTTGGACGGCTGCGCGGTGGCTTCTTGCGACGTGCGGCGGCGACTGTCTACCGGTCGTCGGCGGCTGAGGTTGGCTAGGGTGGTAGAAGAGATGATGGTGGTGGTAGTCAGCTAGGCTTGGGTTTAAATAGGGGTGAAGGGGAGGAAGTTATAAGGAGACGAAGGAAGGGGGTCGGGCCGTTTTGGAAGAGGAATGGAGGGGGTTTGGGTTTGCTACAGTAGAGACGGGTTAGTAGGTTTCTGGTTGGTGGATTTCGAGTATGGATTCGGTTCAGTTAGTTTGGTTTGGTTTGGTTTGGTTTGGTTTGGTTTGGGTTAGTTCGGTTTAGTTTGGATTGGTTTATTTAAAACAATGCGTATATGGCCATTAAAAATAGTTTTATACCCCAATAAATTCCAGAAAAATTACACAATATTCTATTATTAATTATACACCAAAAAATATAACTTTTGTACTATTTTTAATAATTAATTTAATTCAAAAAATATAAATCCATGAACAAACATTTATTAAAATTAACTAAAAATAATAAAAATTTCTATAATAATTATTAATAAAAATTTTAAATTAAAATTTAAAAATCAGGGTATTTACAATCTACCCACCTTAAAAGAATTACGTTCTCGCAATTAAGAAATGAAACGTAACCGGTCAAGAAAGGTTTGCTCCAGAAAAGATGATGTGGTTGCAAGACATATTTGTTGAAGCACGACACAAAGAATAAGGAACCATGAACAAGAAGAAATCGAGAGGAAGGGTGAGAGTTTTCTTCAAGCAGAACACGTAGAAAAGAAATAAAAACTTTGGTAGCACTGACATATTACTAATCTAGACTAACAAGTTCATGCTAACATAATACTAGGTTTAGGCTAGGAAATGGAACTAACATGAACATGCTAAAGTATTACTAGGAATACTCGCTATTATAGATAGCTATGATAAAACTAAATCTTACTCATATTTGCTACTCCTCGAGTCTGTGCCTCCTCTACTGTCATCGCAAAAGCCTGTCCACGTCCCTATGATGGTGCCCTCTGCTGTTGCTGGGCCTGCTGGAAGAGTACTACCCATGGTGACAAGGGTGGCCTAAGTTGATATCCTCCCGGTGCTGGTAAAGCTTGTCGGTTTACCATCGATGCTCCTTCTCGATGCTCAGGGCAATCCCTTACTGAATGCTGACTGGATCCACATGCTAAACATAATCCCAATTTGAGTCTACAATCCCTCTCAATATGGCCTACCTTGCCACAGTAGTGACAAGTAAGAAGGGATAGGGATTGTGATATTGCTCTCTGTGGTAGTTTCATCTGGGGTCACTTTACAGGCTCCCCGTGTGGTGCTCTGGCTGGTGCTGATGTGAATGACCATTTCAGGCTGGACTCTCTCTGGGTGACGTGCTCCATGCATCGGGCTGCAGCAAGGACGTCTATGTAAAAAGTAGGTACAACGGAGCCGATTAATCTCTGTAGCTCAAAGCTAAGTCCGTTGAAGAACTTCTCCATATTTTTTTCTCTTCTAACAGGATCAGAGTAAGGGCAAAGCGACTTAAATGGATGAACTCTGCATTGTGCTCTTCTACCATCATGTTACCTTGAATGAGGTGGTTAAACTTATTTCTAAGTTATGCTATGGCAATGGATGGAATGTATATCTCCTGAAAGAGTCTAGAGAACTCCTCCCAAGTGACTAGATCCGGTCTGAGCCATCTCTCCTCAGATAGCCACTAGTGATGTGCATTGTCCGTCAACTGTATCCTGACGGCAGTCATCCAATGCTCCATCGGAAGCTCGGCTGCTTCCAATTGGTGTTGAGAGTTTGTGATCCACTTATGAACTTCAGTGGGCTCCTTATTGCCAAGAAAGGTATGGGGCTTCAGTTGATGAAAATCAGTGATAGATCCCGTTGATGGTCGTCTAGCTGGTGGGTTCGCCGGCTCCAGTGTGGTCACTATACTATTTCTTAGGTTCTCTGCCCCATGACGTTGAGCCTCTTGATGAACCTGATATTGGGCTTGCATCATTGCCTAGAATATTTGGAACATCTGTTGTCTGTCCATAGGCTGTGCTGGTAAAAAAACTGGCATAGGTGGAGTAAATTGCGGCGGTGGTGGAATATCGTCTCACCGAAACCTCGAGGCGTGCTGAAATAACTGGAAGAAACATAACTAAATATGATAGACGAATCAAGATAACAGATAAAGGAAATAGTCCATCATTAAATCAATATATGTATTATCTCGAGGAACAACCCGATAAAATAAGAAAAAAGAATACGTCAATACATAAGTCCATGAGTCAAGATATGAAATAATTAGAAGCATAAATAACTGAGTATGTAACAGAATACTCAGGATAAATCCTCTGGCATAACCTCTTCCTCTAGTGCCAGTACTGCTCCAACTTCAGCTCATGTCCCGTATATCTCGGGGTAATCCTCCTCTGTTGTACCTGGGGACATAATCCGGATCCAGGTCCTCAGGGGACATAACAAGGTACAATAAACACTCAAGACAAATGAAATACAATAAGTAAAAATAGATCCTCAGGTCAAGCTATGTAACCAGCTATGTGAAATGCAAAGAAGAGCATTACTCATACTCAGGCTAAAACTACTACAAGCTCTGTGTCGGGGAGCCCATAGCAGCAAGTAATATCTCGAAGGGCCAGTAAATGTGCCAAAGATAGAGTCTAAGGCACCACCAGTAATGTAGTGTATATATATATATATATATATATATATAAATAATCAGCCCGTAGCATGGTGAGACTCTCCTCTCCCATGTAACCTCGCGTATCACATAGTAATACGCAGGGCCAAGACCTCTATCTATCACCACGAGTCATAAGTACAAGTATATAAGTATGTCTGTAAACGTCATGAAGCCTATAGTCCTACACAGAATCCTGGTACCAAGAAATACATCAAGACGAACTATGTCTCATGTAATCAGTGTCAGGTGTCCTATGGTTTATCGTGCTAGTAGTGCAAGAACGTAAAAATGGGATCGTGGTATCAACTCTCTAAGTGACGTTACACGACTCCGCTTACGACATTGACACACATATCTTGTTCAGACGCTAAGTAACGTCTCACGATCCTGAACAAGTAAATCACAGAAGTAAAAAGAAAGAACATAAGCAATTAATATCACAGAATTTACTGCAAGTTGGCAAGGTACACTTACTTGGGTTCTGAGCTCCGTCAGTTGCTCCGATATAAGTGGAATCTCCAGGTATGCCTTCGGATACTGAAATAAACATCACCATTGTTTTCAAAAAACTTAAAATAGCTAGGATTGACTATCCATAAGTCAAATATGGACACATGGGTAGAATTGACAGTTTCTAGTCAAAGCAGGATCCACATGTGGTCCACTTTGCACCAAAAAATATGCCAGAGACAAAGTTCTCTAGATTTGTTAAACTTAGTTTCTATGAGTCTAGAACGATGATATAAACCCACCGGAACATCCAGAACTGGATTCCGATGAGCCGGTCACAAAATTATCCGTCAAGCGAAACTGTATGACCCACGAAAATGGGGTTTCGTTAACGTTCTCAGAATCGAACCAAACTTGGGTCACAGGACCAGCGTAAAACTGCGAATCCGATGACGCAAGTTTAATTAAAAACGACAAGCACACACGAAATTATGACGAGTGTTAGAACAGGCCAATACGGGATTTATTGACGGATACGCATTAATTTTGGTGTGCACGCACATCCAAATCAACTTTCGTAAAATCTCATACGTTTCCGTTGACGATACGCGCCTTTCGGTACAATTCTCATACGACGAAGTTGCCTCGTTTAGCGGAACGTACCCTTTTTAGGAAAATTTAGGTTTAGAAAATTAAGTTTTCGATCAAATTCAACAGCTAATAAATCACAACATAGAACGAATTAAAATAAACTAATTAAAGATATTAAATATCGGTTATGTTTTCTAAATTACTGTTTAAGTAGAATTTAAAAATATTAACTAGGTTGGAAGAAAAACAGACAAGAACATGGGTGGTTGGGACAGTTTCTGAACTACAAAATTGTTCTCTTTTTCCTGTTTTGCGTCGACAAATTATGATCGACACAGGACATGATACACCGAACTAACTACACAAGATTCAAGAAAGTCATATTGTCTTCGCATAGGATTTGACGGGTCGATATTTTGATTACTGTGTAGGGAGATACAAGGGCTAGAATATGGGTACCTCGCTGTGTTGTTTACTCAGGATTTTAGGAGGCTGCGCGATGGCTTCTTGCGAAGTGCGACTGCGACTGTCCGGCGGTCGTCGGCAGCTGAGGTTGGTCGGGATGGTAGAGGAGATGATAGTGGTGGCGGTCGGCTAGGCTAGGGTTTAAATAGGGGTGAGGGGAGGGAGTTACAAGGAGACGAAGGGAAGGGGTCGGGCTGTTTTGGAAGAGGAAGGGAGGGGTGCGGGGAAGCTACGGGGGTTTGGGTTTGCTACAGTAGAAACGGGTTAGTGGGTTTCAGGTATGGATTCAGTTCAATTAGTTTGGTTTGGGATGGTTCGGTTTAGTTTGGGTTGGTTTGGGTTTGTTTGGATTGGTCTATTTAAGACAATGCATATATGGCCATTAAAAATAATTCTGGACCCCAATAAATTCCAAAAAAAAATATACAATATTCTATTATTAATTATACACCCAAAAATATAATTTTTGCACTATTTTTAATAATTAATTTAATTCACAAAAATATAAATTTATGAACGAACATTTATTATAATTAACTAAAAAATAAAAATTTCTACAATAATAATTAATAAAATTTTTTAATTAAATTCTAAAAATTATGGTGTTTACAAAAATTCTAGATCGAGATTTGGAATAAAAAATGAGGAGAGAGAGTCTCTCCCCACTCCAATAGGTGGGCGGCATGTACCCCCTCCTCCAAGCTACTATAAAATGTCCACAATACCCCTTTGGGATTGTCATGAAGAAATTAATTAAGGAGGAAAGGTTCTAGTCTAATTGGTTTAAATAATTAAGTCATCCTCTAATGAATGGGCTTACTATTGGGCACAATTCTAACTAGAATTAAATATTGGTCCATGGATCTAATCTAAACTAATTAGGTCCACTAACACAAAACCAAAATAAAATCTAACATCTAACAATAAATAAATAAATAATACAATAAATAATATTTACAACATGCACAATATTTAATATTATATTTCTTAAACAAAATACCTATGCCAAATTACTAAACTACCCTTAGTTGGAAAAGTGAGGGTAAAAATTCTACCCACCTTAGAAAAATTTTGTCCTCGAAATTAAGGAAGAAACAAACTACCAAAAGCAATAATACAATCAAGAAAGAATCATACCTCACGGCTAAAACAGATAAGGATATCGCCTGCGTATCTCATCCTTTCGCTCCCAGGTACTCTCTCCTGGCGAGTGATGCCTCCACGTGACGCGCACCAAAGAAATCATCTAGTTCCTCAGCACCTTCTCTTTCTGCTCCAGAATCTTAATTGGCTTCTCTGGATACTAAGAGTAGGGCCCACCTCTATCTCCGAGTGATCCAGCACGTGACTAGGATCTGCCACGTACCGTCTCAACTGCGACATGTGGAACACGTTGTGCACTCTCTCTAATGCAGGTGGCAAGTCTAGTCTGTAAGCAACTGCACCAACCCTCTCGAGAATACTGAAAGTTTCGATGAATCACGGACTAAGCTTCTCGCCTCCACCGAAATAAATCATACCTCGTATCAGAGAAATCCTCAAGAAAACTAGATCACCAACCTAGCATAAAATACAGCCTTAAGAACTCTAACTAAAATAAATAATCACAAGCAATGCAAGCAAAAATCTATACCTCAAACTCCAATGGTCTCCGGTGGCTATTGGACCAATGCCGCTCTCTGTCCAGCGCCACCCAAAGTCTATCCCTGATGAGCTTCACCTTTTCAGCTGCATCCACTACCATCTCTGGTCCCAATAAGGCACTTTCACCAACATCATCCTATGATAACGGAGTACGACATCTCCATCCATACAATACCTCAAATGGTGACATCTTGATACTGGCCTGGTAGCTGTTGTTATAAGAAAATACTACCAAGTAAAGATGATCCTCCCAAGAGCCTCCAAAATCCAAAATACAGGTGCGTAGCATGTCCTCGATAGTCTGAATAGTCCTCTTCGACTGCCCGTCTATCTGAGGGTGATATGTGGTACTGAACTTGAGCTGAGTGCCCAAGCTAGCCTACAAACTCCTCCAGAAGTAGGACATAAAGCGATTATCCTGATCTGAGACTATGCTCATAGGAACTCCATGCAATCTGACTATCTGATGCACATACATCTCTGCGAGCTTCTCCGTAGACGTACCCACTTTGAATGGAAGAAAGTGTCTGAAGTAATGCACATACATAAAGCGATTATCCTGATCCGAGACTACGTTCATAGGAACTCCATGCAATCTGACTATCTGAAGTAATCCACCTGGACTCTGTCTCTCTGCCTTTACCTGATGACATACCAAGCATTTGGATACGAAGCTAGCTACCTTCCGCTTCATACCATACCACCAAACATGCTCTCTCATATCCCTATACATCTTGTTGGCACCTAGATGCATAGAGTACTAAGATCGATGTGCCTCCTGAAGAATCTTCTCACGCAATGCTCTACTCGGCACACACAATCTGGTACTATATAGCAATGATCCATCATATGCAATGTTGAAGTCCTCTGCCAATCCCATCCAGACCTGTGCGCTGATGCTCCTCAGAGACTCATCCTCGAACTGTGCGGCTCTGATACGGTCCATCAACTCTGACTGTACCTGAAGTCCCCACATCTGTACTGCAACTCCAGGAACTAGTACCTCAGTACCTAAGCTATCAAGATCGGTCAATAAATATATGTCCCTCGTCAAGTATATAGCCATTGGATACCTGCTCAAGGCATCCGCGACTACGTTGGCCTTCCCTGGATGATACTGCAAAGCAATATCGAAGTCCTTTATCAACTCCAACCACCACCGTTGCCTCATGTTGAGCTTTTTTTGTGTAAACACATACTTCAAGCTCTTGTGGTCTGTAAAGATCTCTATCCGTTCTCCATACAAATAATGCTTTCACAGTTTAAGAGCAAAAATAACTGTTGCCAATTCCAAGTCATGGGTAAGGTAATTCTTCTTATGCGGGCATAATTGTCTGAAAGCATAGAAAATTACCTTCCCGTTCTGCTGCAACACACAACCCAAACCCTTACCTGATGCATCACTGTATATAGAAAATTCTCCTGCCCCTGATGGCAATGTCAATATTGGAGATGTAGTCAACCTTTTCTTCATCTCCTCAAATACAGACTAACAATCCTCAGTCTAGACGATCTACACGTCCTTCCTGGTTAGTCTAGTCATTGGCTTCGCAATCCTGGAAAAATCCTGAACAAATCTTCGATAATAGCCTGCCAGTCCAAGAAAACTCCTGATCTCCGCCACTGAACTCTGGGTAGACTATGACTTAACTCCTGAAATCTACTTCGGGTCTACTGAGATCCCGTCTCCTGTAATAACATGCCCAAGGAATTCAACCTTATCAAAGAAGAACTCATACTTCGAAAGCTTGCCATATAGCTTCTCCTTCCTGAGGGTCTCCAGAACTATCCTCGGGTGCTTTTCATACTCTTCCGGGATCTTCGAATAAATCAGTATATTATCAATGAATACTACCACAAATTGATCCAATTACTGATGAAACACATTATTCATCAGGTTCATGAATATCGCCAGAGCATTGGTCAACCCAAACGACATCACCAAGAACTCAAACTACCCATACCGAGTCTGAAAAGCTGTCTTCGGAATGTCTTTCTTCTTCACTTTTATCTGGTGGTACCCCGACCTCAAGTCTATCTTTGAGAATACCTTCGCTCCGCTCAACTGATTAAAAAAATCATCAATCCGCGACAACGAGTATTTGTTCTTGATAGTGAGGTTGTTGAGTGCCCTGTAGTCGATATACATGTGTATCGACCCATCATTCTTTGGTACAAATAATACCGGAGCACTCCACGGTGATGAACTGGAGCGGATGAAGCCCTTGTCCTGTAACTCATCCACCTGCTTTTTCAAAACTGCCAGTTCGTTGTTGTTCACTCTATAGATGTGCCGTAATATTGGCTCTGTGCCTGGCACCAAGTCTATAGATAACTCCACATCTCTGTCTGATGGCAACCCAGGCAACTCCTCTAAAAATACGTCCATATACTCTATAATCAATGGATGTGGCAACTCCTGCTCTTCCACCAAAGCTCCACAGAAGTCTCATTCGCTCTGCTCTACTCTGCTGCTCCTCTGACGAACTCAAACTTTGGCTCTCCTGGTGTCTGGAACAAAACTCTGCATCCTCAACAATAGATACTAGCATGATGTCTACTCAACCAATCTATCCCGAGCACTATATCGTAGTCGGAAGTGGCATTACGAGTAGACATACGCTCAACTCTCGGCCTCTTAAGAAAACTCTACGGTCCTTACAAATATCACTGACCATGATAATGCCACCCCCGGTCGTGATCTTACAAGTCCTCACCAACGGTTCAGACCCAAGATAATATTTCAGAGCAAAAGATACAGATACAAAACTATGTGAAGCACCAGAATCAAATAAAGGATGAGCTGGAAAAGAATCAAAATAGACTAAACTTGAGATAACATCACTGACTGGCTCCTCCTCCTCGAAGGTCAAGGCAAAAGCTCGCCCCTATCGCTGGGCACCTCTCTGCTGTTGGTGGTACAGAGCGAACTATTGCTTTTGTGGTGGTAGAGCAGGTCCTCTCTGTTGTCCCGCTGGTGGTCTCGCGGGCGCTCTCTGTGCCTGAGATTCGTCCTGAGCTAGATGAGCTAAAACTTTAGGACAAACCCTCAAATGATGGTCTCCTGATTCGCAGAATAAGGACTGGTCCAATCTCATCCTGCATGCATCATATCCATGTCCCTGCTTCTTACAAAAGGTACAAGGAATAGCTGGTCTCTGGATCTGGTACAACTGATGTATCGGTGCTCTAACTGGTCCATGATACTGCTGCCTCAGCTGCTGGAAGTGTCTCTAGTGCTGCTGCTGAAAATAAGGCCACTTCATTAGACCCGCGTTGGTACTGGATCCTCCTATGTCTCTCGGCCTTTTAGGGCCAAGATCTAGATTATCCTCTGCTCGTTGTGACTGTCTCAGAATCTCCTCAAAAGTAGCGGTGGGATCTCCATTCGTATATGATTTGATCTCCCTGTTCAGGCCCTTCCTGAACTTTTTGGCTCTTCCTCTAGGGTTTTTCCCCTCCACAAAGCGGCATAATCTGCAATACTCTGCCGCATACTCATCCATCGTCATATCTACCTGAACGAGGTACTGAAACTGGCTCTCTAGAGATGTCAAAGCTACATCTGGAAATAACTTTTCCTTGAAGAGCTCTCTAAAACCTTCCCAAGTAAGTCCTGAACCAAGTTAACACAATATCGAACATCATGCTCCCCGCAGCCTCTATCTCCAACCTCTCTGGAATCTGCGCCAGCCGTAGGTTTCGCTCAATGTCTTCTATCCAATCATCAGCATAAATGATCCCTTCAGTGCCTTTAAAGTCCTTCAGCCCCATCCTCTTGAAATCTATGATAGTCTCTGGCCTTGGCTGCTATGGGGTGAACTGAGGTGGTGTCGTCTGTGGCTGGACTAAGACAGCTCTCTCGACTGCTGCGAGCGTAATCTGGTGAGCATTATCAATGCCCTGCCTTATAACCTCTGACTGACACTGCTGTAACTCCATCATCTGCTGAAAGAGCATAAATATCTGCGTCTGATCGACTACAGATGGTGGGGGTAGAATATCTCCTGAAACTGTTGGCGCTTTCCTCTGTACCGGAGGTTGAGCACCTCCAAAAGCGCTGCAAAAATGTCCACCTGGATCGATAAAACTGATCTCTGGAATGTAGCTGCTAGAACAGTGTTTGATGGTGCTGCCCTCAGAGGCGATGGAGTGACCAACCTCGCTGACATTGCGCCTGAGCGCTGAAAATGCGTCTTCGACGGCATCTTAAAAATAGATGGAACAAAGGAATCAATATTGAGTATGATATGATATCATCAAAGAAGGACATAATTTTTTCAAAGTAAAGCTAAGAGAGAAGGATAGCAAAACTGATATTTGGAAGTGTTTCCTAGTTGTGATTGAGTATACTCTCAGCCTAAATTCTATATCCTAAAGCAAGCTCGTAGTAGTACTATAGGTGAGCACTACTACGATATCGCTCTAATTATGACTCTAGACTTGCATGGGCCACCACTAAAAATGTGTCACGACCCGCACCCGGATATTTGGATACGAGTACGCGGGTACGTCCAGCCTACGTCACAACATCGATGGTAGAACGTTGTCTGTGCCAACTCTACTATCTAAACATCTCATACAATATATGTAAGGTACTTGTCAATCATCTCGACTCCAAATGGAGGAACAATATGACATCTCATAAATGTATCTATACTCAATCACAATGCAAACTAAGGAAGATAGAGCACGAAAGGAATAACGAAGGAAAAGAATCACAATACAACCACAAGACTGAAATAATATACATGCCAATAAGATCAACAAAAGTCTAATACAAGTCTAACAAAATAATTTAAACCTCCTCAGGCTCTGGTACTAAGTCCTTCTGGTCTACAGGAGTATCCTCTAATGGTATACCCTCATGCGGTCCGTAGTATATGGGATACTGGTTTACGAGCCAATCATCTAAAAAATATATCCAGTCGGGATTGTAGCAAAGTACATACCTCTGAAAGCAGTTTCAAATACATAATCGAGCATATAAAATAGATAATAAAAAAGAATACAAGATAACTAAACAACATAATGAAATGAACTAGAGTGAACAAGTAATATACTGGAAAGAAGAACATGTAATAGAATATCTACAATATAATAGAAATAACTAAAATCTAGCAAATGTGTCATGGAATTCAAGTTCATTATGTGATCGATTTAGGTTGAACACGAATACAATATGGTAATTCGATTACAAGTGTGGTATATAATCGACAAGTACACGAATACACTGGAGCTTGATCACATAATAAAATCCTACTCCCCCATCCCCAACTAATACCTATGGATCCAATCATGACACATTACGAACACGAACATGGGCACACTGAACATGAGCAGTGTGTGAACACGAATATAAGCACACTGAACACGAGCAGTGTATGAACACGAAGAACACTAAATCAATACCCGATACACACGATAAAATATATATGAAGGAGTATCCGCTGAACACGGTAAGGGATAATATCTCATGACAGGATTCATGTAGTACCAGTCCATGAAACTACTGTGTCGAAATCAAGTATACAGTTCTAGAACATGAGATAAATATACTATTATGAAATAAAAACTAACAGAAAAATATACTCGCCTGAGTTCCTGAGCAAGGTGTGTCTCTCGATGCCCAAGCTGGTATCACACAGACCTATAAATGGTATATTACATCAATACAAGGTTTTGGAATAAAAATAAGTTAAACTAGTTCAATTCTAAGTCATAAAGTCATTTCTAAGTCAAAACAGTCAAACTAGGTCAACTTTAGGTCAAACTAGTCAAACTTGGTCAAACTAGCTATTTTTAGGTTGTATGAGTCCATCTCTAGGATATTGGGTCCATACACTATGTAACTAGGCTATACTAGCTATGTTAGGATACTAGGATACCAACAAAATACCGTATCGTAAGATATACAAGTTATTAGATATGAAAATACTATAATATATATACAAAAAAAAATATAGTACTCCTAGCTAAACTAATGCTATGGATACCTTGGCTTTGAACCAAATGCGGTATCACACCACCTACACACCCATCTTGATATATAAACTCAATACCTTGAGTAAAAACCAATAACTTGACATTACCTTGGTATCACATGGTAATCCAATATCTAACATATAACTAACTACCCATACACCTAACTATACACCAACATGCATTTAAACTTATAACAATACTATGCTAAACTTAACATACTAACATACCTCTTGATATTTAATACCCGTACCCAAGATATCTCAACTCTCATTACCTTGGTGCAACTCAAGGTAATCTAAAAAAAAAAAACTAACCAATGCTAACTAGGGCCTACATGTATCCAATTATGGACATGGCACTAGTCACACACAATCAAACATATGTCAATTTGGTCTTATTGATCTATTGACAAACATAAGATGTGTCAATCTCGGAATTCTCCCAAAATTGACACAAAATAACACATAACTTTCTCCATAGGCTTCCTATGAACCTAATTCCAATTTCTATGGGTAGCCTTAGTACATAGGAGGGTTCCTAATAATTAAATTATAGATTTAGAGTCTAAATAGAGAGAAAAAACTGAATTGTCCCTATTGGAAGATGGATTTCCAATAAAATCTCCAAATTAGTGTCAAGAGCCTTCAACTTATAGATCATTGCTCCTCCTTGTAGATCCTTGCTTCCTCCTTGTAGATCCTTATTTTAATAGCCTCCAATGAAGAATAACAAAGGAATTGGGAAGATATTTGAGTAGGAATTGGTGTGGGAATGAAGAAATTTGAAAGAGAAAAAATTCTAGATCTAGATTTGGAATAAAAAATGAGGGAAGAGAGTCTCTCCCCACTCCAATAGGTGGCCGGCCTCTACCCCCTCCTCCAAGCTACTATAAAATGTCCACAATACCCCTTGGGGCTTGTCATGAAGGAATTAATTAAGGAAAAAAGGTTCTAGTCTAATTGGTTTAACTAATTAAGTCATCCTCCTAATGAATGGGCTTACTATTGGGCTCAATTCTAACTAGAATTAAATGTTGGTCCATGGATCTAAGATAAACTAGTTAGGTCCACTAACACAAGTCCAAAATAAAATCTAACGTCTAATAATAAATAAATAATACAATAAATAATATTTATAACATGCACAATATTTAATATTATATTTCTACAACAAAATATCCGTGCAAAATTGCTAAACTACCCTTAGTTGAAAAAGTGAGGGTGACAGGTTTTTTAGTAATTCTGCATGTTGCTAATATTGTCACTACCTCATTTTCTAGAAAAGGGTATTTTAGCAATTTCCTATTTAATTAATTATTGTGTTTGATAAATTATTATTTGTTGTATTATTTAATTGTTGTTAGAGGTTAGTTATTTATTTTGGACTTGTGTTAGTGGACCTAACTAGTTTAGTTTGGACCCATGGACCAACATGAATTAATTAGTTAGACTTGGCCCATTTAGAAAGCCCATTGTTAAGTAGATGGATTAAATTAATTAAATCATTGGACTAGAAGCTCCCTTCCTTAATTATTTCTTCATGAGAGCCCCAAGGGGTATAATGGACATTATATGATAACTTGAGGGAGAGGAAATAGGGGCCCGCCTATTTAAGTAGAGGGGAAAAATTCTCTCTCCTCTTTTTATTCCAAATCTAGATCTAGAATTTTCCACTACCAAAATTTCTTTATTCCCACTTCATTTCCCTACCAAAATTTATTCCAATTCTTTCCCAAATTACCATTAGAGACTTGAGAAGCAAGGATCTAGAAGAAGGAAGTAAGGATCTACAAAGAGGAGCAAGGATCTACAAGTTGGAGGTAATTTTATCTCAAGTGGAGATTTTATTGGGAATCCATCTCCCAATAGGTACAATTCAGTTTTTTCCCTTAAAATAGCTTCTAAATCTAAGATTTAATCATAGAAAATTAACTCATACGCATATACTACCCATAGGATTTGGTTTTGTGTTCACATGAGGCCTATTGAGAAAGTTATGGTGCTTTGTGTGTCAATTTTGGGAGAATTACGAGATTGACATTTGTTGTGTGTGTCAATTGATCCTATAGATCAATTTGGCATGTGTTTATATGTTTGGGACTAGTGTCGTATCCACAATTGGGTACGTATAGGTCGTATCCCAATAATTTGGTGATACGTGTTGTTTTGGAGGTTTTCCCTCCGACACGGGACTTTGTACATGTCGTATTTTGACACGGACACGTAGATCTATTTTTGACACTTCGTATAGTTCATAAATATTATATGTGACTTGTTTGTGTCCTTCGGGGTACAATTGGATGTGTGGTAGACTCGTGTCACATGCGTATCCTAGATCTAGTGGGATATGGTGTGATACTTTCCATATGTTGTGTATTTATGTGTAGATCTAATTATTGTGCTTTTAATTCTTGAGTTATAATTGTGTATATATATATATATATAGATATTATATATGTATTATAGTGTATTTATTATAGTGTTTATGGTATCATAGAGCTATGTATTATATATATATATATATATATATATATATATATATATATATATATATATATATATATATATATATATATATATATATATATATATATATATATATATATATATATATATATAATGTAGCTTTCTTCTACATGCATTCATATATATATTATAATATATTATATGGATATATATGTATATGTTGATTAAATATATATATGTATGTTTAATTGGGTAATTATTTTATATGTAATTGTTATAGGATTATTTAAATATATGTATAGATGTAATTATAATATATTTATGTATGTGGGTATGTCATAATATGTATATTATTATTGAGGGGGTATTTAAAGTTATTTGGTATTTATATGTATAGATATATATATTTATTGGGTTATATATATATATGATATATATATATATATATATATATATATATATATATATATATATATATATATATATATATATATATATATATATTTGGGTTTATATATATATATATGTTATATATATTATTTTCAGTTTTTAGCGACAGCAGGTTAATGACAGTTGCTGTTATTAATAGCAGCAGGATATAGCAGCAGCCGCTGTAGCAGTGGCGGCGGCATTTAATGACAGCCGCCGCTGTCATTAATAGCAGCAGCATCGGCGGGAAGAAGCAGCAGCGGCAACAGTGGATGCGGTGACGGTTGCAAACCTTCACCAAAGTAGTGGCAGCAGTGCAGGATTCCACAGCAGCAGTGACGGCAGCTTCAGTGACAGCTAGAACTGTCACTAAAGGTAGCGTATCAGCGTATCTGTGTTTTTCAACACATTTTTAGCGACGGATTGGCAGTTTTATATATATATGTTTATATACTTATATTTATATATATATATATATATATATATATATATATATATATATATATATATATATTGATCGTGAGATAATATATTATTATTGCTATATTCCTTATATGTATAATATTAGTATATAAATATATTATATATAAGGGTAATTATTATATCAAGGTATTGAGTATTTCCTTGTGGAAACCAAGGTAAATAGGGATACTCAAGATACGGGGGTTGAGTATCAAGATTATGATTATTATTGAGATACCAAGTTGGTTCAAAACCACGGTACCTATTTGATGTATAAATTTTGAATCTATATTATAAATAATTATTTAACATTTATTATTGATATTACCTTGGGAATTACGTATCCGGAGATACGGTATCCTAACTTTTAAGATGTGGTTTTTATAGATTAGATTTTAGTATCTTGACCCGATATTTTTGTATTAGACTTGTGAAACCTAGAAATAGATAGTTGACCTTGGTTTGACCATAGTTGACCTTAGAGTTGACCATAGTTGACTTTTGACTTAAAATTAACTTATTGACCTAGAAGTTGACTAGTTTAACTTATTCTCTTTTCAGAACCTTGTATTGATATTATATTCCATATCTAGGTCTTCGAGGCACCGTGTCAGACATCTGTAAGACTATTCTTTGGACTTTAGGCGAGTACATTCTCTGATAGTTTCTCATTTATGATATCCTCTATGTTCATTGTATCTAGTGTAGATATCCATGTTCTCTTGACACTATGGTTACACGGATTGGTATATCCGGATCTCGTCATGAGATATTATTCCTTGGTATATGGTATATCTTGTGCAAGCCTTGTTTCATTGATTATCTTGTACATGTACAGATACTGATTCTCGAAAAGACTAGCTATCTTCTTGGGGAATCATGTACCATAGTGTACCATGGTTGGATCTATTATACCAGTCGGGGGTGGGGAGTATGTAGTATAGATATGTGATAATACCCATCTTGTTATCTTGAATAGTGTTAATCATACACCGCACGTATGATTAGCCAGGCCATAAATATTGTATCTCGTGTATCAAGTTCCCAAGCCGATCACATGTTAAGCTAGTACTCACACACTTAGTCATTAGTATTCTTGTTCATTGCATATTGTTCATTATTGTATTTATTCCAGTATTTCCTTATTGTATATATATTTCTTGTATCTATTGTGCATCTTCTTTATCCACCTCTATTTACTGTTACATAATTTCTATCATTGATTAGAACTGTTGTTAGAGATGTACTCTGCTCCTTTCCTGACTGGATATATTTTTTCAGATGACACTGAGGAGTGGTACCCTACCTATTATAGACCTCAGGATGTTGTGGGTTTAGATTCTGAGACCCTGGCTCAGGAGGGACTTATCCCAACTGAGACAGTTGACCCAGGAGTTGTAGCTTCGTAGTATTCTTTTGTACTGAATTTTTCTCCAGCTTATTCTGTATTTCTTCAGACTCATTGATGTATTATTTTAGACTCATGAGTTATATTTGTGACTATTCTATTCTTTATCTGATTTGTACCTTCCATCTTAGTTCTGTGATTGAGTATATTATCATTATTGGCGGTTTATTATATTGTTAGATAGATTATCCATACAGCGTTCTACCGCCGATTCTGCGGTGTAGGATGGTCGTTGTTTTCGACTTGTACCCTTACACCGGGTGCGGGTCATGACACGTTTTTGGTGGTGGTCCATGCAGGTCAAGCTTCACAAAGTATGTGATGTCGTGGTAGTGCGATAACTTAGTTATACTACTCTGAGCCTGCAATAGGATATAGGATTTAGGCTGAGATACTCAATCACATCTAGGAAAATTCTTTTGATTCAACTATTCTCCTTTGATATTGATACTTGATCTCTTAATCTGTCCTTTCCTTGAAAGTCTTACATCTTGTGCCATATTGATTCTTTCTTTCGCTTTGTCTCAGGATGCCGCCTAAGACTAGATCGCAGCAGGGGAGAGCAGTTTCTGAGTGGCCTGCGACATCTCGAGGGCCTGCACCAGTCACTTCTCCGGTGATTAGAGTGTCAGCTGCTTTCGGAGGTCCACCACCTACTCAGAGGACTGTGCCAGCTGTATCTGAGGGGCTTTCACCTCCACCTCCTGTGCCAGCAGAGGCATCACAGATATTTACACTATTTCGTGAGATGCTCGAGGCACAGAGGGCTCAGTCAGAGGCAGACCGACGTTCTACGGCAGGGCATCGAGAGTGCTCATCAGCTTGCTCGTGCTGTAGTTGAGAGAGGAGTTCTAGTCCAGCAGCAGGATATTCCTCAGGTTGCTCAGCTTCGGCCAGGCAACATTCAGGACTTCAAGAAACTGGAGCCTAAGGTTTTCAAGGGGACGAAGGGCATCGTCTATGCTGATGATTGGCTCGAGGACATTGAGCGTCTTATGAGGGTGTCCCGTCTTTCTGAAGATCTGAAGGTTGAGGCAGTAGGACTTCAACTGTTCGACATCGCTCGTACTTGGCTCAGGAATGAGCCGGTTCTGGTTGACGCAGGACAATATTTGGAGGTATTCAAGGACCTCTTCAAGAAGAAGTTCTTCGCCCGGGCAGACAGGCTAGACTTGGGGAGACAATTTGAGAGTCTCATTCAAGGGAGCATATCTGTGGAGGAGTACGTTGCAGAGTTCGGCAGGTTAAGCCGATTTACAGAGTATCTGGTGAGAGAGCCGGAGGTTCGAGCTATTCGTTTCTGTGAGGGTCTAAACTGGGAAGTGAAGATTCTCATTCCGTCTTTCTATAAGACATACTCGGAGATACTTGTGGAGGAACGCAAGGTTGAGCGGGAGTTGGGTTTGAAGCCCAAGAGAGACCGTGATTCTTTTCTGGGGGCCAACGGCAGTGCAGTATCTGCCAAACGTCCTCATTTCCAGTCCAGACCTTTCCAGCAGCCCCAGCAGAACCAGACTCTATCTAGAGCGCCTTTTCACCAGGCACCTCAACAGCAGAGATAGTTACAACAAGCTCCATGCAACTATTGCAAGAAGCCCGGCCATATCTGGAAAGTTTGCAGGAGGAGGCTGGGAGTTTGCTTGTATTGTGGTACTGAAGGGCATCAGTTGAGGGAGTGTCCTCGTCGTGCAGTTCAGGGAGCAGCTTCAGCTTCGAGGGCACAGACGAGACCACCTGCAGCACATCCGAGGGGACTGCTTCCGACACAGCAGCAGTATTTTTTCCAGCATCAGCAGCAGGGAGGTGCACGTCAGGGACGAGCATTTGCTATGACCGTCGAGGAGGACAAACCCACTGGAGATATCATCGCAGGTTATATTCTTTTTGATTCTATTCCAGCTTTAGCTTTGTTTGATAGTGGTGCTTCCTATAGTTTTGTATCTGTTTCTTTTGCTCTGAAGCATTGTTTGATAGCTGAGTCTTTGCTTAGGACTTTAAAGATCATGACCGGGGGAGGCATTATCCTGGGTAATGATATTTGCAAGGATCAGAGAGTTACTCTGGGAGGTCGGGAGTTGAGTGTGTGTCTACTTATAATGCCACTTATGAGCTATGACATTGTACTCGGGATAGATTGGTTGAGTAGGCACCATGCTAGCATAGATTATAGAGGAGGTAGAGTTTTGTTTGGTCCGTCAGGAGAGCCAGAGTTCGAGTTTGCTAGAGGAGTTGCGGAGCAGGGAGAAGGCATTATTTGTGGAGCTATGGTGGAAGACAAGGAGTTGCCACATCCATTGATAGCAGAGTTCTTAGATGTGTTTCCTGAGGAATTGACAAGATTGCCGCCAGATCGAGCTGTTGAATTTTCTATAGGCTTGGTGCCAGGTGCAGAACCAATTTTGCAGCATGTCTATAGAGTAAACAACAGCGAACTAGTCGAGTTGAAGAAGCAGGTGGACGAATTGCAGGATAAGGGGTTTATTAGATCGAGTTCTTCACCATGGGGAGCCCCGGTATTGTTTGTACCGAAGAAGGATGGATCGGTGCGTATGTGCATTGATTACAGGGCTTTGAATAATCTCACTATCAAGAATAAGTATCCTTTGCCACGGATTGATGATCTGTTTGATCAGTTGAGTGGAGCCAAGGTGTTTTCTAAGATAGATTTGAGACCAGGCTACCATCAGGTGAAGGTGAAGCCGGAGGACATATCGAAGACTGCTTTTAGAACTCGGTATGGTCAGTACGAGTTTATGGTAATGCCGTTTGGTTTGACTAATGTACCGACGGTATTTATAAACTTGATGAACAAGGTGTTCCACCAGTACCTTGACAAGTTCGTGGTGGTGTTCATCGACGACATACTCATATACTCGAGGACACCGGAGGAGCATTTGAGGATTGTGTTGGATGTGCTGAGAAAGGAGAAGCTGTATGGGAAGTTGTCCAAGTGTGAGTTTTTTTCGGACAAGGTGGAATTCTTGGGGTATGTTGTGACTGGTGATGGTATTTCAGTGGATCCGAAGAAGATTGCAGCTGTGGAATCTTGGAAGATTCCGAGTTCGGTAGCAGAGATCAGGAGTTTCTTGGGATTGGCAGGCTACTACAGGAAGTTTGTGCAAGATTTTTCGAGGATTGTTGAGCCGATGACCAGACTCACCAGGAAGGATGTGGAGTTTGTTTGGACGGAGAATTGCCAGGTTGCTTTTGAGGAGTTGAAGAAGAAGTTGACGTATGCTCCTATTTTGACGTTGCCATCAGGGTCCGGAGGTTTCACTATTTATAGTAATGCATCGGGGAAAGGTTTGGGTTGTGTTCTTCAGCAGCATAGGAAAGTGATTGCCTATGCATCCAGGCAATTACGTCCTCATAAAAAAAACTATCCTACCCATGATTTAGAGTTGGCAGCAGTCATCTTCGCTCTAAAGTTGTAGAAATATTATTTGTACGAAGAGCGTGTGGAGATCTTCACAGACCACAAAAGCTTGAAGTACGTTTTCACGCAGAAGGAGTTGAACATGAGGCAGTGTCGATGGTTGGAACTGATGAAGGATTTTGATATCTTTTTGTAATATCATCCTGGAAAAGCTAATATAGTTGCCGATGCTTTGAGCATGTATCCAGTTGTAAAACCCCTATTTTAAAAAGATTGTATTTATTATTATTTTTATTAATTAATAATTTAATTATGGTAATTATGTGCTAAATAGGAGAAATAGATTTTTTAATAATTTTTATTTTAGGTGTTCGGGCACTTAGAGGACTTATGGGACCATCAGAAATTTTTTGAAATTTATTCCATGTAGGAGACCCCTTGAGCAGTTGCTAGCCAAATGGTGCGCATTTTTCTAATCTATGAATTTTTCTATGAGTATATATATTATATATATACAAATATATATATATGCATATATATTAATAGGAAAAGAAAAGATTAAGAAAGAATTAATTAAATAAAGCTACTAATATAATAATAATAATAATAATAACAATGTTATGTTATTTCCTTCCTTAGCAAAAGTTGCTACGAGTACTTTGCTCCAGCAACTTGTTGTGACCAACCCCCCTTTAGCCATTTGCTAAAACACCTAGAAGGCCTGACCCTATTCAGCGGATAGCTCCAGGACCCCCCTTTTATTGGCCGCCTCCTATTCTCATCCTCTCTTCCCCTAATATATATATATATATATCTCAAAAATCATAACCAAATTTTCAGACCTCCTCTTCCCATCTAGAGCCGTCACCGCAGCCAGAGAAGCCCCACCAAGCCATCCAACCATCCCGTCGACTCCGACCTCGCGCCCTGCAGATTCCCACTCGAAGTACCTTCGCTCCGGAGTAATTTTCCGTCGACTCGCTCAAGCAAACGCTGTTCCGTTTTTATTGGTATGATCATCCCTTAACCCTCTCCAATATCTGTTTTATAGCCAACCTCGGAAAATGTGCACCCCTAGGTGAAAAATAGCGTCCAAAGTGGACGGAGCAGACAGAATTCTGGAATCGCAGAATTCCAGAATGACCACCCGTATTGCCGAGTTCGTATCTCCCACCACAGAGATCCGAATTCGGTGATTCTTTTTGATACCTGTAGAATACTTGACCTAGTTTATTTTCTGTTAAATAACCCTGTGTTATTAGTTGCTGTGGACATAATTATATTCGTCACAAAACTGCGCGCACCCACTTTTTCCAGTTTTCCAAAAGTTGAAAAACGGAACGCGCCCCGCCAAACGAGACCGTCCCGCAGTGTACGAAATGTACCAAATGGTGCACACAGCATAACCGGACACGTGAATATTCATGGGGACTGATTCGGACGCGTGTGCGCGCTGGAATCAGGTCGTATCCGCGGACACATCCCGTATCATAACTTTTGTGGAACTCGTGCATATTTTGTGCACGCTTGTCTGATTGCGACAAAACTTGTGCCACTGGACTCGTGGTAACGCGCTGGTCCTGTGACCCAATTTTCACGCAATTCTAAGACGGTTGACCAAATCGCCAATTGGCGGGTCCCATAGTTGACTTTTTGGACAAAATTGAGTTCGGCCCATCGGAATCCATATTTGGACATACCGTTGGGTTCGTATTGACATTAAGAGTTGTTTGACCTATAGTTTGTCCCATTTAGAGACTGTTATCCTTGGCACGCTTTTTGGTGCAAAGTGGGCCACATGTGGACCCCACTTTTAACCGAAATTACTGTTTTGCCCCTGTGTCCAAATTGGACGAAAGGAAAGTACTTTTTAGCTATTTTTTTATTTTGGGAATGTTGGTGATGTTTATTTCAGCATCCGGAGACGTTCATTCTGAGGCCGTAGCTTCTGACTCTTGGTGTTGACATTGGGACACTATATTTTGCAGCTTTCTTGCCAGGCAAGATACCTTGCCAAACTGTCTACAGTACTTTGCATGCTATTTATATTTCTGTGTATTTATTTTATTTCTGTATAGTTCTTGCATGTGTAGTTTTCTTTTCAGTCATTACTATATATTAGATATGTTGACACACACTTGACACTTAGTATCATAGAGGACAATTATTAGGCGTATGGGCTTTTAACCACTCTGGTAACACCGTAGTCACTAGCACGCACTATGGTGGGTCGTGTCCGATGGTCGCTACCCCCGAGGTATGTCGATTGATGGAGTCCGAGGGTCGCTACCCCCGAGGTATGCCGGCTGATGATGTTCATGGACGAGTGCATGAGTTGTGAGGCTTAGATCGAGTAGACTACCCTTGCCCATACGTCAAAAAGTTGTCCTCATTTGCATTCATATAGATTGTCTTGTACAACGTACTTATTTATTTTCAAATTATACGCATGTTTACTGTATTCAAATTGGCATGTGTTTTGTGTATCTTGTTACGTCCCTCTGAGGACCTGGTCCCCTGCCAGGTGTATCTGCTCTTGAGTATTTGCAGGAGTACGGGCCTGGACCTGACGCATTCCTTTCTGCCGATGAGGTCTTACCTTCTGAGCATCGTTGATTATCTGGCGATGGATTCTTTTAGCTGTTACACTTCTGTCTTCACATTATTTTATATTGGAGATTTTATACTCCTCTCTCATTTTAGTTTTGATTATAGTCTTTGGTAGTGGATTTGTCTCCACCCGACTATTATTTTCTGGATATTTCAGACTCCTTATTCTAGCTTAGTATTTCTTTTCTATGACTTATTGTGTGGATGAGATTAGCATATCTGTGACTTGTGACATTATACCACATGTGAGTTTATATTCATATTACAGCGTACGTATGGGTTATGGTTTCCATATATTGAAGTTGCCATATCCATGCGGCTGGCATGCTTACGTGTTCCTAGTCCTACGTTTTGGGACTGGGGCGTGACATATTTTTGTGGTGGCCCATGCAGGTCGAGTTAGCCGTTTCGGTTACGTAACTGTACCGAGCGGGCCTACACCTAGGATTAGACTTTTAGATCTCATCCACACTTGACTATAACTTACCTTCCTTCCAACATGTCCTACTTAAGTTCTTGCATCCTGCTTGATTCATGTACTCTTCTAAATCCTTCGTCCATCTCTTGCAGAGAGATGAATTTGCATAACGGGCATGCCGCCACCGGGGACAACACGTCTCCAGGGGACGACGACCAACCACTAGGAGTGACCTCAACCCCACCTCTTCTTCCCGGACCGGATGGACCGACTAGCAATCCAATTCCATCAACCCCCTCCACGATACCTAATGGGACATCTCCAGCTCCACTAGCACCGCAGGATGGCCAGACACAGCTGTTCCAATTCTTCCAGATGATAATGCAGGAACAAAGGCAGCAGGCAGCCGAGCAGAGGCAGCAAACAGCAGAGCAAAGGCTAGAATTTCTGGCAGCGCTTGAGAGAATGGCTGCACTAGCCCCTGCACCAACCCAGGCACTAGTTTCAGTACCACAAGCTCGGGTTGGTTCAGTCAAGGACTTTGTGCAGATGGGCCCTAAGCCATATAAGGGTAATGAGAGTCCAGAGGAGACCACGAACTGGATTGCCAATACCAAGAAGTTGTTAGAGGCATCACAATTACCTTCTGACCTATGGATGATAGGCGTGAGGACTCAGTTAGAAGGCAACGTGCATCACTGGTGGGAATCAATTGAGCGCCAGTTGGGTACGCGTCAGACTTGGGAACAATTCTTGGAAAGCTTTGAGAGGAAGTACTTCCCGGATACTGTAAGGGACGCATTATACGATCAGTTCCTCCATCTAGAGCAAGGGGACAAGACGGTTGATGAGTATGACGCAGAATTTAGCCGTCTCAGTAAGTATGGCACAGTCTTAATACCTAATGACTTAGAGAAGGCTAAGAGGTTTCACCGCGGGCTGACTCAGGAGCTCCAGCACTACACTAGCTCCCAGTCCCGGATCTCTTATGCCGAGCTGTTGACAGAGGCCAGGATCCAGGAGGCCATCAGCAAGGGAAACGGAATTCAACAGAGAAGTCACCAAGGACCAGTAAGGATACAGCAAGGAGGACCCATTCGACACCCTTTGACACGCCAGCAATCAGATAGTGCTGCACCATATCCAACCAAGGAGCTCCGTACTTGTCATTATTGTGGAAGGACAGGTCATATTCTAAGAGACTGTCATCGTCGATTGGGGTTGTGCATGATATGTGGATCAAGTCACCATCAAGCCCGAGAATGTCCTAAACAGAATCAGAGACCTATGGCATCAGAATCAGGAACACCGCATACACCCTCAAGTATAGAAGACCAAAGGGACCCACCACTACTTCTACAGTCTGCACAAATGGAGGGGACTAGACCCCAGTTGAACAACCAAGGATAAGGCCAAGCACTCATTATGACAAGTATGGGAGAGCAGACACAGGAAGCCGTAGATACAGGTACAACCTTTTAGTTATAATTGTCTTTGCATACTCATAACCCCATTGTGACACAAGCTCTTAGATGCACAAATAGATATAGAATTATATATATGGTAGTCTAGCAGTTATGAGGATATATTTTTACTCTATCCAGATGGCATACACGCGATGCTAATGGATGACGGGAGTAGCAGTAGTAGTATTCCTCCCCTATCCTTATCCCGCCCTCTTGGGTGACTCATCTTCTCCTTTTATATTCATTCCTTACCTCGTGCGTAACTCTTCCTATCATAGTCATATCTTTCGTGCCATTATGAATTGTTTGATATCAACCTCACCCCTATTTTGTTAGTTAAACATAAATGTGATAGTAATGCTTGATAACTAAGGATGAGTTCTTAATATATATATATGCACTATAGCAATATCTGTATTCTTTATTAGTTTAACCCTTAAGTAGCACCATGTAGCATAGTAAAAATTGTTAGATCATTTGAGCTAGATCATACCCCTAATAGTTAGTCAAGACCTTAAGTGTTCCCTAAAACTTAGACTATGACTAGGAAAGAGTTGAAGGCACTTGTTACGAACTGATGACTATGACAAATCGCTGGCGAGGTAGCGACAGTTACCGCCAGACGATTATGGTAGAGTAGTCGAATTACTTGCAGCCATACTGGCCAGGTGGCGAGGCAGTATTAGACTATGATACTTGACGGTTATGAAAAAAGTTATAGTTATGAGATTCTAGACAGGTATCCCAAGATTCTGATCCAATAAATGTATTTGCCTTACAAACATAGACAATAGCTTCAAGAAGGTGACCACTAGTAAAATTTTTGTAAGTTGGGTAGTGTAGACAAGTTAGAGGATGATAGAATAGTGTATGGACAATAGATGAGAAAGTGTTAAAATGGCAGACCATGAGTTTAGGAGTCCTACTAGATACCAATGTAGTGTAATAGTTATAGTTATCATTATGAATATGGGTTAGTGTCAATTTCGAGGACGAAATTTTTGTAAGTTGGATAGAATATAAAATCCCTATTTTAAAAAGATTGTATTTATTATTTTTTTATTAATTAATAATTTAATTATGGTAATTATGTGCTAAATAGGAGAAATAGATTTTTTTAATAATTTTTATTTTAGGTGTTCGGGCACTTAGATGACTTATGGGATCATCAGGAATTTTTCGGAATTTATTCCATGTAGGAGACCCCTTGAGCAGTTGCTAGCCAAATGGTGTGCATTTTTCTAATCTATGAATTTTTCTATGAGTATATATATTATATATATACAAATATATATATATGCATATATATTAATAGGAAAAGAAAAGATTAAGAAAGAATTAATTAAATAAAGCTACTAATATAATAATAATAATAATAACAATGTTATGTTATTTCCTTCCTTAGCAAAAGTTGCTACGAGTACTTTGCTCCAGCAACTTGTTGTGACCAACCCCCCTTTAGCCATTTGCTAAAACACCTAGAAGGCCCGACCCTATTCAGCGGATAGCTCCAGGACCCCCCTTTTATTGGCCGCCTCCTATTCTCATCCTCTCTTCCCCTAATATATATATATATATATATATATATATATATATATATATATATATATATATATATCTCAAAAACCCTAACCAAATTTTCAGACCTCCTCTTCCCATCTAGAGCCATCACCGCAGCCAGAGAAGCCCCACCAAGCCATCCAACCATCCCGTCGACTCCGACCTCGCGCCCTGCAGATTCCCACTCGAAGCACCTTCGCTCCGGAGTGATTTTCCGTCGACTCGCTCAACCAAACGCTGTTCCGTTTTTATCGGTATGATCATCCCTTAACCCTCTCCAATATCTATTTTATAGCCAACCTCGGAAAACGTGCACCCCTAGGTAAAAAATAGCGTCCAAAGTGGGCGGAGCAGACAAAATTCTGGAATCGCAGAATTCCAGAATGACCACCCGTATTACCGAGTTCGTATCTCCCACCACAGAGATCTGAATTCGGTGATTCTTTTTGATACCTGTACTTGACCTAGTTTATTTTCTGTTAAATAACCCTATGTTATTAGTTGCTGTGGACATAATTATATTCGTCACTAAACTGCGCGCACCCACTTTTTCCAGTTTTCTAAAAGTTGGAAAACGAAGCGCGCCCCGCCAAACGAGACCGCCCCGTCGTGTACCAAGTATACCAAATGGTGCACGCAGCGTAACCGGACACGTGAATATTCGTGGGGACTGATTCAGACGCGTGTGCGCGCCGGAATCAGGCCGTATCTGCGGACACATCCCGTGTCGTAACTTTTGTGGAACTCGCGCGTATTTTGTGCACGCTTGTCAGATTGCGACAAAACTTGCGCCACTGGACTCGTGGTAACGCGCTGGTCCTGTGACACAATTTTCACGCAATTCTAAGACGGTTGACCAAATCGCCAATTGGCGGGCCCCACAATTGACTTTTTGGACAAAATTGAGTTCGGCCCATCAGAATCCACATTTGGATATACCGTTGGGTTCGTATTAACATTTAGAGTTGTTTGACCTATAGTTTGTCCTATTTAGAGACTGTTACTCTTGGCACACTTTTCGGTGCAAAGTGGGCCACATGTGGACCCCACTTTTAACCGAAATTACTGTTTTGCCCCTGTGTCCAAATTGGACGAAAGGAAAGTACTTTTTAGCTTTTTTGCTTATTCTGGGAACGTTGGTGATGTTTATTTCAGCATCCGGAGACGTTCATTCTGAGGCCGTAGCTTCTGACTCTTGGTGTTGACATTGGGACACTACATTTTGCAGCTTTCTTGCCAGGCAAGATACCTTGCCAAACTGTTTACAGTACTTTGCATGCTATTTATATTTCTGTGTATTTATTTTATTTCTGTATAGTTCTTGCATGTGTAGTTTTTTTTCCAGTCATTACTATATATTAGATATGTTGACACACACTTGACACTTAGTATCATAGAGGACAATTATTAGGCGTATGGGCTTTTAACCACTCTGGTAACGCCGTAGTCACTAGCACGCACTATGGTGGGTCGTGTCCGATGGTCGCTACCCCCGAGGTATGTCGATTGATGGAGTCCGAGGGTCGCTACCCCCGAGGTATGCCGGCTGATGATGTTCATGGACGAGTGCATGAGTTGTGAGGCTTAGATCGAGTAGACTACCCTTGCCCATATGTCGAAAAGTTGTCCTCATTTGCATTCATATAGATTGTCTTGTACAGCGTACTTATTTATTTTCAAATTATATGCATGTTTACTGTATTCAAATTGGCATGTGTTTTGTGTATCTTGTTACGTCCCTCTGAGGACCTGGTCCCCTGCCAGGTGTATCTGCTCTTGAGTATTTGCAGGAGTACAGGCCTGGACCTGACGCATTCCTTTCTGCCGAGGAGGTCTTACCTTATGAGCATCGTTGATTATCTGGCGATGGATTCTTTTAGCTGTTACACTTCTGTCTTCACATTATTTTATATTGGAGATTTTATACTCCTCTCTCATTTTAGTTTTGATTATAGTCTTTGGTAGTGGATTTGTCTCCACCCGACTATTATTTTCTGGATATTTCAGACTCCTTATTCTAGCTTAGTATTTCTTTTCTATGACTTGTTGTGTGGATGAGATTAGCATATCTGTGACTTGTGACATTATACCACATGTGAGTTTATATTCATATTACAGCGTACGTATGTGTTATGGTTTCCATATATTGGAGTTGCCATATCCATGCGACTGACATGCTTACGTGTTCCTAGTCCTACGTTTTGGGACTGGGGCGTGACACCAGTAGCTATGTTCTTGACACAGGATCGATATTTATTGGAGGACTTGGAGAGCTTGGGCATTAAGGTAATTATTTCTGGTGGTGCTATGCAGATGTGGGGATTGTAGATATATTCAGATTTGTTGGACAGGATCAAGGCAGCACAGTATGAGGATGTATCTCTGAGGAGTATCAAAGCTCAGGTGAGAGCAGGATTGGAGGATGATTTTACTATTGCAGAGGATGGATCTTTGAGGCATGGAGTTAGATTGTGTATGCCTAGTGGGGAGCTGCATGAGGAGGTATTGCAGGAAGCGCATCGCTCTCAGTATTCCATGCATCCAGGTGCTAACAAGATATATCAGGATATGCGAGAGAGTGTGTCGTGGTATGGCATGAAGAGGGAAGTGGCACAGTTTGTATCCAGATGCTTAGTGTGCCAGCAGGTGAAAGCCGAGAGGCAGAGGCCAGGAGGTTTACTTTAGCCATTACCCATTCCAGAGTGGAAGTGGGAACACATTACTATAGATTTTGTATCTGGACTTTCACGAACTCCAGGAGGGAAAGACGCGATTTGGGTCATCGTTGATAGGTTGACCAAGTCGGCCCACTTCTTGCCTTTCAAAGTGGGTTTGTCTACGGAGAAGCTGGCAAAGATGTATGTGAGGCAGATCATTAGGATACATGGAGTTTCCGTCATCATAGTCTCGGATCGAGATAGTCATTTTACTTCTCACTTCTGGAAGAGTTTGTACGAGAGTTTGGGCACTCAGCTCAAGTTGAGTACTGCATATCATCCCCAGACAGATAGGCAGTCAGAGAGGACTATTCAGACTCTCGAGGATATGTTGTGCACTTGTGTACTAGATTTTGGGGGTTCTTGGGAGGACCATCTCCATTTGGTAGAGTTTGCTTACAACAACAGTTACCAGGCCAGTATAGAGATGTCCCATTTTGAAGCTCTGTACGGTCAGAGATATCATACTCCTTTATCTTGGGACGATGTTGGAGAGAGAGTTTTGCTTGGCCTAGAGATGGTTGTGGATGTAGCAGAGAAGGTTCAGTTGATCAGAGACAGACTTCGAGTGGCACAGGACAGACAACGGCATTGGGCCGATAGCCATCGGAGACCTTTGGAGTTTGAGGTATAGTTTAGATTTTTATTTTGTGTTTGTTCTTGGTTGTTTGTTATAGATTAAGTTCTTAAGTGGTATTTTGTTCTAGGTGGGTGGTTTGGTGTTTCTGAGGATTTCTCCGACACGAGGCACGATTCGTTTCGGTGGAGGCGGAAAGCTTAGTCCGCGATTCATCGGACCTTTCACTATTCTAGAGAAGGTCGGTGCAGTTGCTTATAGACTAGACTTGCCACCTGCATTGGAGGAAGTGCACAACGTGTTTCACGTATCGCAGTTGAGATAAAACGTGGCAGATCCTGGTCATATACTGGATCACTCGGAGATAGAGGTAGGCCCTACTCTTAGCTATCCAGAGCAGCCAGTTGAGATTCTGGATCGGAGAGAGAAGGTGCTGAGGAACCAGACTATTCCTTTGGTGCACGTCGCATGGAGGCATCACTCTCCGGGGGAGTCTACCTGGGAGAGAGGACAAAATGCAGGAGTGTTATCCATATTTGTTTGTACCTTGAGGTATGTTATTTTCTAGTTATGTTTTGTTCATTGTTATGTTCTTTCCTAGTTAGTTATGATTCTTTAGTTCTGTTCTGTTATTTTATGGGGGTAGTTATCATCTTTGAATTTTGAGGACGAAATTATTTTAAGGAGGGTAGACTTGTCACTACCACATTTTCTACGAAAGGGTATTTTAGTAATTTCCTATTTAATTAATTATTGTGCTTGATAAATAATTATTTGTTGTATTATTTAATTATTGTTAGAGGTTAGTTATTTATTTTGGACTTGTGCTAGTGGACCTAACTAGTTTAGTTTGGACCCATGGACCAACATGAATTAATTAGTTAGACTTGGCCCATTTAGAAAGCCCATTGTTAAGGAGATGGATTAAATTAATTAAATTATTGGACTAGAAGCTTCCTTCCTTAATTATTTCTTCATGAGAGGACCCAAGGGGTATAATAGACATTACATGATAACTTGAGGGAGAGGAAATAAGGGCCGGCCTATTTAAGTAGAGGGGGGAATTCTCTCCCCTCTTTTTATTCCAAATCTAGATCTAGAATTTTCCACTACCAATTTTTTTCCATTCCTACTTCATTTCTCTACCAAAATTTATTCCAATTCTTTCCAAATCACCATTAGAGACTTGAGAAGCAAGAATCTAGAAGGAGGAAGCAAAGATCTACAAAGAGGAGCAAAGATCTACAAGTTGGAGGCAATTTCATCTCAAGTGGAGGTTTCATTAGGAATCCATCTTCCAATAGGTTACAATTCAGTTTTTTTCCCTTAAAATAGCTTCTAAATCTGAGATTTAATCATGAAAAATCAACCCATATACATATACTACCCATAGGATTTGGTTTTGTGTTCATAGGAGGCCTATTGAGAAAGTTATGGTACTTTTTGTGTCAATTTTGGGGAAATTTTGAGATTAACATTTGTTGTGTGTGTCAATTGATCCTATAGATCAAATTGGCATGTATTTATGTGTTTGGGACTAGTTTCGTGTCCACAATTGGGTACTTGTAGGTCGTATCCCAATAATTTGGTGATACGTGTTGTTTTGGAGGTTTTTCCTCCGACACAGAACTTTGTACATGTCGTATTTTGACACGGGCACGTAGATCTATTTTTGATACTTCGTATTATTCATAAATATTATATGTGACTTGTTGTGTCCTTCGGGGTATAATTGGATGTGTGGTAGACTCGTGTCACATGCGTATCCTAGATCTAGTGGGATACGGTGTGATACTCTTCATATGTTGTGTATTTATGTGTAGATCTAATTATTGTGCTTTTAATTCTTGAGTTGTAATTGTGTATATATATATAGATATTATATATGTATTATAGTGTATTTATTATAGTGTTTATAGTATCATATAGCTATGTATTATATATGTACTAATAGAATATATATATATATATATATATATATATATATATATATATATATATATATATATATATATATATATATATATATATATATATATATTATGTAGCTTTCTTCTACATGCATTCATATATATATATATATATTATAATATATTGTATGGATATATATGTATATGTTGATTAAATATATATATGTATGTTTAATTGGGTAATTATTTTATATGTAATTGTTATAGGATTATTTAAATATATGTATAGATGTAATTATAATATATTTATGTATATGGGCATGTCATAATATGTATATTATTATTGAGGGGGTATTTATAGTTATTTAGTATTTATATGTATAGATATATATATTTATTGGGTTATATATATATATATATATATATATATATATATATATATATATATATATATATATATATATATTTGGGTTTATATATATATGATATATATATAGGTAATATATATTATTTTCAGTTTTTAGCGATAGCAGGTTAATGACAGTTGCTGTCATTAATAGCAGCAGGATAAAGCAGCAGCTGTTGTAGCATTGGCGGCGGCATTTAATGACATTCGCCGCTATCATTAATGGCAGCAGCAACGGCGGAAAGAAGCAGCAGCGGCGACAGTGGAAGCAGTGACGGTTGCAAACCGTCACCAAAGTAGCGGCAGCGGTGCAGGATTCCACAACAGCAGTGATGGCAGCTTCAGTGACAGCCAAAACTGTCACTAAAGGCAGCGTATCTGTGTTTTTCAACATAGTTTTCAGCGACGGATTGGCAGTTTTATATATATATGTTTATATACTTATATTTTTATATATATATATATATATATATATATATATATATATATATATATGTGTATATATATGTATTGATATTGAGATAATATATTATTATTGTTATATTCCTTATATGTATAATATTAGTATATAAATATATTATATATAAGGGTAATTATTATTCAAGGTATTGAGTATTACCTTCTGGAAACCAAGGTAAATGGGTATACTCATGATACGGGATTTTAGTATCAAGATTATGACTATTATTGAGATACCAAGTTGGTTCAAAACTACGGTACCTATTTGATGTGTAAATTTTGAATCTATATTATAAATAATTGTTTGACATTTATTATTGATGTTACCTTAGAAATTTCGTATCCGGTGATACGGTATCCTAACTTTTAAGATGTGGTTTTTATATATTAGATTTTAGTATCTTGACCCGATATTTTTGTATTAGACTTGTGCAACCTAGAAATAGATAGTTGACCTTGGTTTGACCATAGTTGACCTTAGAGTTGACCGTAGTTGACTTTTGACTTAAAATTGACTTATTGACCTAGAAGTTGACTAGTTTAACTTATTCTCTTTTCGGAACCTTGTATTGATGTTGTATTCCATATCTAGGTCTTCGAGGCACCGTGTCAGACATCTGTGAGACTATTCTTTGGACTTCAAGCGAGTATATTCTCTGATAGTTTCTCATTTATGATATCCTCTATGTTCATTGTATCTAGTGTAGATATCCATGTTCTCTTGACACTATGGTTACACTGATTGGTATATCCGGATCTCGTCATGAGATATTATTCCTTGGTATATGGTGTATCTTGTGCAAGCCTTGTTTCATTAATTATCTTGTACATGTACAGACACTGATTCTCGGAAAGACTAGCTATCTTCTTAGGGAATCCTGTGCCATAGCGTACCATGCTTGGATCTATTATACCAGTCGGGGGTGGGGAGTATGTAGTGTAGATATGTGATCATACCCATCTTGTTATCTTAAATAGTGTTAATCATACATCGTACGTATGATTAGCCAGGCCATAAATATTGCATCTCGTGTATCAAGTTCCCAAGCCGATCATATGTTAAGCTAGTACTCACACACTTAGTCATTAGTATTCTTGTTCATTGGCATATTGTTCATTATTGTATTTATTCCAGTATTTCCTTATTGTATATATATCTCTTGTATCTATTGTGCATCTTGTGTATCCACCTTTATTTACTGTTACATAATTTTTATCATTGATTAGAACTGTTGTTAGAGATGTACTCTGCTCCTTTTCTGACTGGATATATTTTTCCAGATGACACTGATGAGTGGTACCCTACCTATTATGGACCTCAGGATGTTGTGGGTTTAGATTCTGAGACCCTGGCTCAGGAGGGACATATCCCAACTGAGACAGTTGGCCCAGGAGTTGTAGCTTCGTAGTATTCTTTTGTACTGAATTTGTCTCCAGCTTATTCTGTATTTTTTCAGACTCATTGATGTATTATTTTAGACCCATGAGTTGTATTTGTGACTATTCTATTCTTTATCTGATTCGTACCTTCCATCTTAGTTCTATGATTGAGTATATTATCATTATTGGTGGTTTATTATATTGTTAGATAGATTATTCAGACAACGTTCTACCGCCAATTCTGCGGCGTAGGCTGGGCGTTGTTTCCGACTTGTACCCTTACACCGGGTGCGGGTCGTGACAAATATTATATGATTATATTTAGTATTATTTTTTAGTTTAGAATTAATGGGAATAGCCTAGAATTAATTAGTGTTAGTTGCCTAGTTAATTAATAAAAATTAAATTAAGCTAGTTGTCATAAAAGGAATATTCTCTATTAGTTGTAGAGATTCTTTTCTTAATCAAATTAGATTCCTTTTATTTTAATTTCTAAATTAAAATTGGAGGGAAAATAAATGAAAAAATTGAACCCAACCAATAAAAGAATGTCATTTTTCTTTCTTTTAAATTTAGTTTTCCTCCAATTGCTAATTCCTTCCCAAGAAATAATTTCATTTCATTCCCTCTCAAATTCTAGATCTAGAATTCAAATTATACTTTCTCTTCCCAATTCTCTTCAGTCATTCTTCATCAAGGAGCAAGGAGCTTTGAGAGGAGTCACCAAGGAGGAATTTATGTCCAAGTTATCCCTACCGTGTCCAAATTCAGAGTCCCTTAAGGAGGACACTTTTAGTAGAGGTAAACTTCTCAATTTCATCTATTCTATGGATAGGAAGCCTATTGAGACCTATATGAACCTTCTAGTTGGAGAAAATAACTATTCTATGGTAGATCTAGGTACTATGGGCCTCAATTTGGGTAGATCTATATATTTGATGGTTGTATTATTGGTTTTTGGGCTCAATTTGGGAAAAATTTAAATTATGTCCATGTGTTGGTTGTGTCGTGTCCTCAATAGAACAAATCGAGTCTATTATGATATTATGGGTTTTACTTATCCACAATTGGACACGGGGAGTGCATGTCATGATACATTATGACACGGGGTTAAAAATTGGTGTTTTCTTCATTTATTGGTTACTTGTGTCTATATTTCCATAGATCTATTATACTTAGTCTATATTACTTAATTCTACTCCTAATTTATATATTGGATGTGTTCATAAGGAATTGGTGGTATTTGGAAATAATTTGAGTGAGTATCATGGTGTATCACAAGAGTATCATAGAGTAGTGTGATATTTAAGTGATGCACCACTTGTGTTTGATGATACTACCAAAATATGATAGTGACGTTTTTAGCGACGTCGTCATAAAACCTTTTTAGCGACGTTTTTATGTCATTTAGCAACATTTCCAGACGTCGCTAATTTGACTTATTCTAGTAGTGTGATATATCATATTGAGTGTATTTTATGTATCCAAGTTTGTTCATAATACTATATATATATATATATATATATATATATATATATATATATATATGTATTTAATTTGTGTCTTAGATCATTAAGTATACAAATGTTTATAGGCTTATGTGTATGTATCCTAGAATTGTTGTGCGTTCAGCTAAGCTTGTGTTTAGGTGACTGTGTTAGAATATATATATATATATATATATATATATATATATATATATATATATATATATATTTGGTGTTATAGTAGTATTGGCGTGTTTATGGGGTTTAGAGGAGCAACAATGTCAGTTGAAGACATTAGGGGGTACTCGAGCTTGAGAAACAATAAGTTGCTAATGTGTTGCTTGTTATTGTCTGCAAGTAGTAGTAGCACATTCGTATATAGGGGGTATGTTGGGTGTGTTGTGGATGGAAGGGTATATCCATTTGTGTGTATGGTTACTAATGGAGATAGGGGGAATGATGCTCAAGAGAGGTGATGCAGTGAACTAGAAGGGCTTGAGAGAACTGATGCTTTGTGTATCAGTGTATGCACTGCTAGGGGATCATCCCAGTTTTGGCATTGCTGCTGCTGTAAAGTTAGCAACAACAAACTTAGCAATGACTGCTGCATTGGGTAACTTTGAATACATATTGATCGTTGGGTTATCAGTTATCAGTTATGGAGGTAAGGAATGAGTGTTACCTATATATAGGTGAGAGTGTGTGCATATATATATATATATATATATATATATATATATATATATATATATATATATATATATATAGTTAAGGCATTATAAGATATTAAGGTATTGAGATACGGGGTACCTCAAGATACGGGGTAGATTTGTGACACGGGCTAAGGTATCACATATAGATCAAGGTATTGGTATATACTATAGGTATTAGTACTTAAATAGTATAATTAGCTAGTATTGACCTAGAAACTTAAGTTCGACCTAGTTTGACCTAGTTTGACTTAGTTTGACCTAGAGATGGCCTGAAGACATAGAATTTGACTAGTTTAACTTCTTTATCATTGCAAAATATTGTATTGATATGATATTCCATATTTAAGTCTTCGAGATACTATTACGGATACCGTTGATACTTCACCCCGAATTTTAGGCGAGTACATTTTTTGACAGTTTTTCGTTTATGATATTTTCTACGTTTCTTGTATTTAGTGTAGTTATACTTGATTTCTTGACACATAGTTACACGGATTAATATTTTTGGATCCCGTCATGAGATGTTATTCCTTGTGTATCTTGGTATATCTTGTGCAAGTCTTGTTGTTCTTGTACTTGTATAGACACCGATTCTTGAGAAGACTTGCTACATTTTTATAGAATCTCGTATCGTAACGTGCCATGGTTGGATCTACTGTACCAGTCGGGGGCAAAAAGTATTAGTGTAGATATGTGATCATACCCTCCTTGTGCATGTCTTGTTCCTTGAATAGTGTTAATCATACACCGCACGTATGATTAACCAGGCCATAATCCTTATTCAAGTTCCCAAGCCGATCATATGTTGAAGATAGTACTCACTCACTTAGTTAGTTGTATTTCTTGACTCTTGTATATGATACTCATTGCTCTTGTATCTATTTACAATATTCTATATTTTGTATATTTCTTGCTCTTGTTCTATTTATCTTGTATTTCTCTCTATTTACTATTATATAGTCTTTATCATTTACTGGAACTACCGTTAGAGGTGTGCTTCACTCCAATCCTGACTGGATAACATTTTTCAGGGATTTGTGCTCTCCATTTTGGGATCTCAGAGTGTTGTTACAAACCGGTCTGCTCTTACATTGTGGACCTTGAGGTGACAATTGTTGAGATCTAGGCTAGTGTTTCTTTTTCATATAATGTCTAGTTTCCTATCTTTTAGAATGATATATGGTTTATCTTCTTGTTCATTCTTCCTTTAGATTATTGTAATTGAGTACATGATAGAGCTAGTTGTATTAGTATGATTGATAACTAGATATTGATGGCCTAGACAGTGTTATACTGCCGATGCATGTAGCGTAGGCTGGAGGTACCCACGTACTCGTGCCCGATCATGCGGGTGCGGGTCGTGACACACACACACTCTCTCTCTCTCTCTCTATATATATATATATATATATATATATATATATATATATATATATGTGTGTGTGTGTGTGTGTGTGTGTGTGTGTGTGTGACTATGATTATGTGACACATACAATTTAACATCTAAAAAAATACGCAATCTTAATCGCACGTCATTTGAAATGAATAATTCAGATTGATAGAGTAATCTGTATTAATTAGCTTGCATGTCAAATTGAATATCCCAATAATTAATACAACATACTATTAATTAGCATGTATGTCAAATTTGACATTCGTGCATGTAAATTTGATATGCATTTAAATCTGAACTATTCATTTTAAATGACGTTCGACTGAGATTGAATATTTTTTTAGATGTCATATATATATTTGTGGAAACCTAAAAATACTCTAACAACCCACCGTCTTCATCCTCGTCCACTTCTTACATACTACATTGGGAGGAAGATCGAATATGCGAACAAGAAGCTGGTGAGGGGACGGGGGAGGAGAGGTGGCATGTGTCTACTTAAGATCTTTAGGTTTTCGTTGATCTAGTCGGTGAGAGAAAGGAGGCAACAAACGGGTAAAACATTGGAGAGAAAGGGTAGGTAAATTTTGTTATGATACCATTGTTGGTATGGATGTTCTCATAATTTTTTTTTTGAATATTTCTTTCACTCGTGGACATGTGAATCTTCTAAATAATAAGTGTATGAAGATCAATACCAATTATTGATCAATTACTAACCTAATGCTCAAGGAATGCTTAATAGTTCTTTTGAAACTTTATGTGTGCTATGTTAGTCCCGAGGCTTAACCAAAGATGGATGAACAGGACCAGGAACAGAGGTTATCGCCTCTGCTAATCCTGAAGTTGTAGTTGAGATCGAGTGTTCACCCACAAGGTTCCCTCTCTAACTATTTTTGATTACAACTACCAAACTATATTACAATAATCAGAAAAAATAACTTCGTTCTTCCTTACAATCGCAGTTGCAAACGGACAGAACTAAATACAACTTGCAGAAGGGAAGGAGAAGAAGAAAACAGAAAATCTTTGCTTGTTGGGGTGATGACGATCACCGTTGCTCAAAGCAAGATTCGTCCCACACGATCTGCTTCCAGGAACCAGCAAGTTCTGAATAGAACTACTGGAACGCTCGTCGTCACATCTTCTGGAACTCGCATGAACTCCTTTGGACTCCAATGGCGGCAGCAACTACAACTCTCTTCGTCTCTCAATTTTTAAGTAAGTTCTCAAAGTGACTACAAAGATATAAACGATTTATAGGCATGGAGTGGAAACCCTAATTCTAAATCTGGCCGCCAATCAGCTAAAAAAAGATATGAACGAATTAAATTAAAATTCCATAAAAATCAGATTTGAATTAATGATCATATCTTTCCATAACTGAATAAATCCACAATCAACGGAAGCGTGCGCGCGTGCATAATACGCTACACAGAATACGCATGCAACAAAAACAATCGTCATCATAAGTGCAAAGTATGCCAACAAAGTGCCACTTTGCGCCCTTGAGCCCAAGTCGCTCTGGGGTTAGCTCCTAAGAAATTTTTTCCAAGAGAGATAAAAAACATAAATGCTTTCTTTGAGAAATTATTCATTTTTTCTCCTAAAAAAAAATCCCACATGACATCCACGTGTGTCCCACCACACCTCATGTGTACACCTCAACACATACGAAATATTATATTGAGATACCTATTTGGTGGTGTAGACAATAGGAGACTATCTTTCACAAGTCCAAAGTAAAACACCATCATGCTATCAGCTACAATTGTCTATTATGTTCTGGACCCATATTCACTATTCTAATAAAAATAGGAAAGTTCTTCATACATTTCCATATTGTATCGAATTTGTATTATAGTACGGTTAGCAATGCCATATTGCTACTTGTACCAAATATTTTACTTTATGTTCTATCTTAATAAATTATAGTTGGGATCTCCTTGATCCCATCATTTATCACATAAAGTTTATTGGTTGTTCAAGTTGACGGAATAAAGCTAGAAGGACTTATAACTCAAATTGCTATTGATTAATTTGGGGTTTATTGGGAAACAACAAGATTCGGTAGGCTTTTCTGAAAATATGATATCTAATTGTAATGAATTTTAATTTTTTTCGTTGAGGCACGCGTCAGAACTCAAAACCTTCCCAATAATTCATATTACTTCTGGGCGTCAGTGAGACAAACTCTATAAATAGTGTCCTCAAAGCTTAATGTTCATATAAAAATAAATTTATCGACGATGATATAATAGTATTACCTACACAAATTTCAAAAAATAAAAGAATAAACAAAATATAATATTCAAAATAATGTGTCATAATTAAATACTAATAAAATTGAAGATATTGCAATCCAAACAAATAAAATTACAACTTGTTTTTGTTATTCAATTACCTGTGAGAGAGAGTACATCATTTATTTTCCCCTATATATGACTGAGTGAGTTATTTTTTGGTATTTTAACATATAACATTTATATATTATATAACAAAAAAAGAATTTAAGCGGGTTAAAAAGAATTAGAATAAGTATGCTAGAACTTTTGTTTAAAATTGGACTTATATGTTAAATAGTATAAAAAATATTGGCACCTTTTAAAATTTTGAACCCTAAAAAGCCGGCTCAGTGGCCATGTCAAGAACGAAGCTGCTAAGCGTTGGACCACCCAATAATTCATACCAACCGTTGTACATCAATTCCAAGCATTCATTTAATCCATTTAATTCATACCAATTCTTTCCGAAGAGTTGAACCACCTACTGGTGGCTGCCATATATGTGTGAGCATTAATGGAATCGAAGTGCGAGCATTAATTGAATTGAAATGCAAGTCATCAATGTAGTTCCAAGGTGTTCAATGTACTTACTATTCTTATTTATCAATGCACTGTTTTGAGAAATTGGTCAACAGCGAGGAGGCCATCATATAAGTTGAGGCAAAGTTGCATAGTTTGATAATAATAATAATAAGAAGAAGATACATACCCAAGACTACATTCTAGCTAGGATGTGCTACAAGGTTGCATGCAGGCAGTGTGGCAAGTTCACGTGGGGCGGCTGCGGCTCGCACGTCCCCTCCGTGTACAACAACATAGAGACCGGGAAGCATTGTATGTGCAAGCCATGGCCTGGTATTGCAGTAACCTCCACCTCAACTGAAACTGTGCTACAAGTAAAGTTTTTTTATTACTTTTTTTTTTCTTAATTATATCCAGTACAAAGGTTCCTTCTCGTATGTTTCGGACCCGTGGATTTAAGGATATCAAACTTCTTTACATGTTGTTCTCTTCTTCATAGTCTCCATTTTGTTCATTCTCTTTGCAGATGAAGCAAAAGAGGGAGCAAAGAAGGACCAGCAGGTTGGTTTGCTTCTTTGAAATGGTGGTGAGCCATTATGATCGAATAAATAAGATCTGAGCAGGGATATAACTTACCTCTACTGAAATAATAAGGCAAGCAGAACTTGCGAAGTTAAAGGTCCACTAGTATCCGGATCTTTGTTTTCCAGAAGTTACCTACTTGTATCCGTGTCTTTGTTTCATTATGTTTCATCAATGTTAGATGCAAGACGGACCAAAAAATTCAAGTTTGTATCGATTGGAGTGTATTAGGATGGACTAAGTGTATATTGACTTAAAGAAACAAAAAATTCAAACCAAACCAAAAAAAAAAAGAAGAAGAAGAAGAAGAAGAAGAAGACAAATTTCTTTTGGGGCAGCCCACACAATGGGTACACCCTTGGTTACACGACAATGTCCACTAGCATCTTTGAAGTTACCTACTTGTATCAAGGTCTTTGTTTTGTTAGGTTTTATCAATGTTACATTTTTATGGTGTATACTTGAGAAGTTGATTTGCTCTCTCAAAAAAAAAAAAAAAAAAAAAAAAAAATTGTGTATCAATATATGAAACAAACCCACTTCTCTTCAGAATGTTTAAAAAAAAATTAACAAGATAATAATAAGAAAAGATAATGTTGCTATAACCTCTTAAGTCAAAATCTCATCAACTTACCGTATACATTTCATTTGTGACTTTTCCATAGAACATTAAATAAAGAAAAAATTTGAGTTGCACCATACATTATTTATCCATATTTAAGGTGCACCTCACACGATTACCATAATGTATGACGTCCTCCACTTTTGACGGAAATCGTTTCCAAATAACGGTCAACTCCTTTGACCAAAAAGTTTTGACAAAAATATCTCCTTCGTACACGGCAGAGGAGATAGAAGAGGAAAAAGATATTTTGTTCAAAAGTTAATTGTTAGTTTTCGTTAAAAGTGAAATGTGTCATACATTATGGTAATGATGTGGAATGTACCTTGAATTGGATAAATAAAATGGAACACAACTCAAATTTTCTTTTAAATAAATTGTAACACAGAAAAAAAAACTACATATACAGTACATAACCAATTTATTTTTGTGGATTTTGCACATGAGCAAACTTATTGCACACCGACCGACTTGAACACTACAAAAGCTTTTTGACGACAACTTGTAATTTCTACACACTAGTGAGTCAAATCCAACCCACTACTACTACTACTACTACTACTACTACTACTTCTTCTTCTTCTTCTTCTTTGCACAGATTAGTGTCATAATTGGCAGGTCGAGTGACTCCATCAGTCGACATGAGTAGTTGTTGTCGCACTGTCGACACATGCAAAATTGATGGAGGGGCGTCGTCGCCTACTAGGACCACGGTCTGCATGTATCCTAACTTGGAAGATATTCGGAAATGTAATGAGCGTTGTCCTGCAGGATTGGCACTTGAATGTTCCAACTGATCCTGATACAAAGTAATAAATGAGTACCGAACTTTGTGTGACGCTTGTGGTTATCAGAAAAAGGTATAAGACCACAACTGTGGGTGACAGAGAAGATCGGTGGATCGAGTCATTTCAGTTTTTTAGTTTGATACCATAAACTTTAATATCATATCAATCATTACTCTCAACTAATAAATATTTTCAAATCAGGAAACAATTTGATATCTTCCGTTAGCCCATCTCCGATGGGGATTTATAAATCGAGTTTCTAAAGTAAATTTCTATCACAAGTTATTAGAAATGAAAATACTATAATATATATATACAAGACAAAATATATAGTACTCCTAGCTAAACTAATGCTAAGTGGATACATTGGCTTTGAACCAAATGCGGTATCACACCACCTACACACCCATCTTGATTTACAAACTCAATACCTTGAGTAAAAATTAATACCTTAAAATTACCTTGGTATCGCAAGGTAATCCAATATCTAATATATAACTAACTACCCATACACCTAACTATATACAATCATGCACTTAAACTTATAACAATACTATACTAAACTTAACATACATCTTGATATTTAATACCCGTACCTAGATACCTCAACTCTCATTACTTGGTGTAACTCAAGGTAATATAGAAAAAAAACTAACCAATGCTAATTAGTGCTTATATATATATATATATATATATATATATATATATATATATATATAACTACTAACTTATCAATATAAACTAACTTAGCTTATTACTAACTTATCTTAACTTATTTATAACTTACATATAAGCACTTGTTACTGTTGCTTATTACTGTTGCTGCAGCTTATCACTGCTTCTGCTGCTGCTTACTGCTTCTGCTGCAGCTGCTTATCGCTGCTGCTTCTGCTGCTGCTGCTCACTGCTTCTGCTGCTCACTGCTTCTGCTGCTGCTTTCTGCTGCTATTTCTTGCTGCTTTCCGGCCTTCTTATTGCTGCTTTCCAACCTGCTTATTGCCCCCCCTAGCTCACATATACACATACACACATCTAATACACATACACTCACTCTCTCTCACACACACACACACACACACACATATATATATATATATATATATATATATAGCCACATATCCATACTAGTGATGCACATACACTCTCCTATTCTCCCATGACCATCAATACACCAAAATAAAATATAGAACATACACATAATTATGTATATACATATATATCATATAACAATTATAATTATATTACTCTAATAACTATAACCATGGCAAATTGAATTAAAATGCAAGAAAATAAATACGTGGAGTGCACTGCACTCGTATCACACTCAATCTATGATACACTTGTGATACGGCTCCACCACAATACTAAACGTATCCCGAAGGACACGAGCAAGTCTAAAATTATAATTAGAAGCAACATGAAATATTAGCTACTCGTCTATGTGCCCATGTCAAAATGTGACATGCTCAAACTCCCGTGTCGGAAGAAAACCCCTAAATCAATCCGTATCGTCAAATTATCGGGATACGGCCTACACGTATCCAATTGTTGATACGACACTAGTCACACACAATCAAACACATGTTAATTTGATTTAATTGACCTATTGACAAACACAAGATGTGCCAATCTTGGAATTTCCCTAAAATTGATATAAAATATCACATAACTTTCTCCATAGGCCTCCTATGAACCTAATTCTAATTCCTATAGGTAGCCTTAGTACATTGGAGGGTTCTTAATGATTAAATTACAGATTATAGTCTAATTAGAGAGAGACAACTGAATTATACCTATTAGAAGATAAATTTTTAATAAAATCTCCAAATTAGTGTCAAGAGCCTTCAACTTGTAGATCACTGCTCCTCATTGTAGATCCTTGCTTCCTCCTTGTAGATCCTTGTTCTAATAGCCTCCAATGAAGAATAGAAAAAGAATTGGAAAAAAATTTGAGTAGGAATGAAGAAATTTGGAAGAGAAAAAATCGTCACGCCCCAGTCCCAAAATATTGAGGGACTAGCCACGTGGCAATGACCAGCAACACAACTCCAATGGGCAAACCCAATTTAATGGACCCGTTAGAGTGTACTTAAGCTGTAATAAATATAAATGCAGTCTACACCAACTAGTCCAACAGAATAATTCTAATCTCATCCATAGAAAGAAACATAACTAAATATGATAGACTAATCAAGATAACAGATAAAAAAAATAGTCCATCATTAAGTCAACATATGTAGAATCTCGAGGAACAATCCGATAAAATAAGAAAAGAGAATAAGTCAATACATAAGTCCATGAGTCAAGATATGAAATAACTGAAAGCATAAATAACTGAGTATGTAACAGAATACTCAGAAGAAATCCTTTGGCACAATCTCGTCCTCTAGTGCCAGTACTGCTCCAGTGTTAGCTCATGTCCCGTATATCTTGGGATAATCCTCCTATGTTGTACCTGGGAACATAATTCGGATCCAGGTCGTTAGGGGACATAGCAAGGTACAATAAACACTCAAGCCAAATAAAATACAATAAGTAAAAATAGATCCTCAGGGCAAGCTGTGTAACCAGCTATGTGAAATACAAATGAGAGCATTACTCATACTCGGGCTAAAACTACTATAAGCTCTATGTCGGGGAGCTCATAGCAGCATGTAATATCTCGAAGGGCCAGTAAATGTGCCAAAGACAGAGTCTAAGGAACTACCAGTAATTTAGTATATATATATATATAAACATAATCAGCATGTAGTATGGTGAGACTCTCTCCTCCCATGTAACCTCACGTATCACATAGTAACACGCAGGACCAAGACCTCTATCTATCACCACGAGTAATAAGTATAAGTATATAAGTATGTCTGTAAACGTCATGAAGCCTATAGTCCTATACAGAATCCTGGTACCAAGAAATATATCAAGATAAACTATGTCTCATGTAATCAGTGTCAGGTATCCTATGGTCTATCGTGCTAGTAGTGCAAGCACGTAAAAATGGGATAGTGGTATCAACTCTCTAAGTGACGTTACACGACTCCGCGTAAGGCGTCGACACTTGAATCTTGTTCGGTCACTAAGTAACGTCTCACAGTCCTAGAGTGAACAAGTTAATCATAGAAGTAAAAAGAAATAACACAAGCAATTAATATCATAGGATTTACTATAAGTTGGCAAAGTACACTTGCCTAGGTTCTAAGCTCCGTCAGTTGCTCCAATATAAGTAGAATCTCCAGGTAAGCCTCCGGATGCTGAAACAAATATCACAATTATTCTCAAAAAACTTGAAATAGCTATGATTGACTATCCATAAGTCCAATTTGGACACAGGGGCAGAATTGACAGTTTTTAGTCAAAGCGAAATCCATATGTGGCCCACTTCGCACAAAAAATGTGCCAAAGACAAAGTTCTCCAAATTTATTAAACTTAGTGTCTACAAGTTTAGAATAATAATACGAATCCAACGGAACATCCAGAACTGAATTTCGATGAGCCGGTCACGAAATTGCCTGTCAAGTGGAACCGTGGGGCCCACAAAAATATGATTTCGTCAACGTTTTCAGAATCGAACCAAACATGGGTCACATGACCAGTGTAACGCTGCGAATCCGATGGCGCAAGTTTCGTTGCGAAAGGACAAGCACATACAAAATTATAACGGGTGTCAGAACAGGTCGATACAAGATTTTTCGACGGATACGCGTTGATTCTGTTGTGCATGCACATCCAAATTAACTTTCGCAAAATCTCACACGTCCGCATTGACGATATGCGCCTTTCGGTGTAATTCTCACATGATGAAGTTGCCTCATTTAGTTGGACGTACCCCGTTTCGAAAAAATTTGGATTTAGAAAACAAAGTTTTCGGTCAAATTCAACAGCGAATAAATCACAACATAGAACGAATTAAAATAAACTAATTAAAGAGATTAAATCTCGGTTATGTTGTCTAAATTAATGTTCAAGTAAAATTTAAAAATATTAACTAGGTTGGAAAAAAATAGACATGAACATGGGTGGTTGGAACAGTTTCTAAACTACAAAATTGGTCACTTTTTTTCTGTTTTGCGTTACGAATTACGACTGACACAGGACATGATATACCGAACTAATTACACAGGATTCAAGAAGGTCATGTGGTCTTCGCATAGGATTCAACAGGTCGATATTTTGATTACTGTGCAGGAAGATACAAGGGCTAGAAGATAGGTACCTCGTTGTGTTGTTTGCTCAGGATTTTGGGCAACTGCACTGTGGCTTCTTGCGGTGTGCGGCGGCGACTGTCTGGCAGTCGTCGACGGCTAAGGTTGGTCAGGGTGGTAGAAGAGATGATGTTAGTGGTGGTCGGCTAGGCTAGGGTTTAAATAGGGGTGAGGGGAGACAGTTACAAGGAGACGAAGGAAGGGGGTTGGGCCGTTTTGGAAGAGGAATGGAGGGGGTTCGGGAAAGCTGAGGGGGTTTGGGTTTGCTACAGTAGAGGCGGGTTAGTGGGTTTCGGGTTGGTGGATTTCGGGTATGGATTCGGTTCGGTTAGTTTGGTTTGGTTTGGGTTGGTTCGGTTTAGTTTAGTTTGGATTGGTTTATTTAAAATAATACATATATGGCCATTAAAATTAGTTTTGTACCACAATAAATTCTAGAAAAATTATACAATATTCTATTATTAATTATACACCCAAAAATATAATTTTTGCATTATTTTTAATAATTAATTTATTCACAAAAATATAAATTCATGAACAAAAAATTATTAAAATTAACTAAAAATAATAAAAATTTCTATAATAATAATTAATAAAAAATTTAAATTAAATTCTAAAAATTAGGGTGTTTACAATCTAACCACCTTAAAAGAATTACGTCCTCGCAATTAAGAAATAAAACGTAACCGGTCAAGAAAGGTTTGCTCCATAAAAGATGATGTGGTTGCAAGACATGTTTGTTAAAGCACGACATAAAGAATAAGGAACCATGAACAAGGAAAAATCGAGAGAAAGGGTGAGGGTTTTGTTCAAGCAGAACACGTAGGAAAGAAATAAAAACTCCGGTAGCACTGACATATTACTAATCTAGACTAACAAGTTCATGCTAACATAATACTAGGTTTAGGCTAGGGAATGGAACGAACAGAAACATGCTAAAGTATTACTAGGAATACTCGCTATTATAGATAGCTATGATAAAACTAAATCTTACTCATATTCGCTAATCCTCGAGTCTGTGCCTCCTCTACTGTCATCGCAAAAGCCTGTCCACGTCCCTATGGTGGTGCCCTCTGCTGTTGCTGGGCCTGCTGGAAGAGTGCTGCCCATGGTGACAAGGGTGGCCTAAGCTGATATCCTTCTGGTGCTGGTAAAGCTGGTCGGTTTACCATCGATGCTCCTTCTCGATGCTCAGGAAAATCCCTTACTGAATGCTGACTGGATCCACAAGCTAAACATAATCCCAATTTGAGTCTACACTCCCTCTCAATATGGCCTACCTTGCCACATTAGTGACAAGTAGGAAGGGCTAGGGATTGTGATACTGCTCTCTGTGGTAGTTTCATCTGGGGTCGCTTTACAGGCTCCCCGTGTGGTGCTCTGGATGATGCTAATATGAACGGCCGTTTTGGGCTGGACTCTCTCTGGGTGACACACTCCATGTGTCGGGCTGCAGTAAGGACTTTCGTGTAAGAAGTAGGTGCAACGGAGCCGATTAATCTCTGTAGCTCAAAGCTAAGTCTGTTGAAAAACTTCTTCACCTTTTTCTCTTCTGACGGGATCAGAGTAAGGGCGAAGTGACTCAAACGGATAAACTCTGCATTGTGCTCTTCTACCGTCATGTTGCCTTGAATGAGGTGGTTAAACTTATTCCTAAGTTCTTCTATGGCAATGGCTGGAATGTACATCTCCTGGAAGAGTCTAGAGAACTCCTCCCAAGTGACTAGATCCGATCTGAGCCATCTCTCCTCAGATAGCCACTAGTGATGTGCATTGCCCGTCAACTGCATCCTGACGGCATTCATCCAACGCTCCATCGGAAGCTTAGCTACTTCCAATTGGTGTTGAGAGTTTGTGAGCCACTCATAAACTTCAGTGGGCTCCTCATTGCCAAGAAAGGTATGGGTCTTCAGCTGACGAAAATCAGTGATAGATCCTGTTGATGGTCGTCTAGCTGGTGGGTTCGCCGGCTCTAGTGTGGTCACTATACTGTTTCTCAGGTTCTCTGCCTCATGACGCTGAGCCTCTTGATGAACCTGATGTTGGGCTTGCATCATTGCGTAGAATATTTGGAACATCCGTTGTCCATCCATAGGCTGTCCTGGTGGAAAAACTGGCATAGGTGGAGTGAATTGCGGCGGTGGTGGAATATCGTCTTACCGAAACCTCGAGGTGTGCTGAAATAACAGGAAGAAACATAACTAAATATGATAGACGAATCAAGATAATAAATAAAGGAAATAGTCCATCATTAAGTCAACATATGTATTATCTCGGGGAACAACTCGATAAAAAAAAAAGAATAAGTCAATACATAAGTCCATGAGTCAAGATATGAAATAACTGGAAGCATAAATAACTGAGTATGTAACAGAATACTCAGAAGAAATCCTCTGGCACAACCTCGTCCTCTAGTGCCAGTATTGCTCCAGCGTCAGCTCTTGTCCCATATATCTCGGGGTAATCCTCCTCTACTGTACCTGGGGACATAATCCGGATCTAGGTCCTCAGGGGACATAGCAAGGTATAATAAACACTAAAGCCAAATGAAATACAGTAAGTAAAAATAGATCCTCAGGTCAAGCTATGTAACAAGCTATGTAAAATACAAATGAGAGTATTACTCATACTCAGGCTGAAACTACTATAGGCTCTGTGTCTGGGAGCCCATAGCAGCATGTAATATCTCGAAGGGCCAGTAAATGTGCCAAAGACAGAGTCTAAGGCACCACCAGTAATGTAGTATATATATATATATATATATATATAATCAGTCTGTAGTATTGTGAGACTCTCCCCTCCCATGTAACCTTATGTATCACATAGTAATACACATGGCCAAGACCTCTATCTGTCACCACGAGTCATAAGTACAAGTATATAAGTATGTTTGTAAACATCATGAAGCCTATAGTCCTACACAGAATCATGGTACCAAGAAATACATCAAGACGAACTATGTCCCATGTAATTAGTGTCAGGTGTCCTATGGTCTATCGTGCTAGTAGTGCAAGCATGTAAAAATGGGATCGTGGTATCAACTCTCTAAGTAATGTTACACGACTCTGCGTACGGCATCGACACCTGAATCTTGTTCAGAAGCTAAGTAATGTCTCACGGTCCTAGGGTGAACAAGTAAATCACATAATTAAAAAGAAAGAACACAAGCAATTAATATCACAGGATTGACTACAAGTTGGCAAGGTACACTTACCTGGGTTCTGATCTCCGTCAGTTGCTCCGATATAAGTGAAATCTCCAAGTACGCCTCCGGATGCTGAAACAAACATCACCATTATTTTTCAGAAAACTTGAAATAGCTAGGATTGACTATCCATAAGTCAAATATGGACACAGGGGTCGAATTGACAGTTTTTGGTCAAAGCGGGATCCACATGTGGTCCACTTTGCATCGAAAAATATGTCAGAGACAAAGTTCTCTAAATTTGTTAAACTTAGTGTCTACGAGTCCAGAACGATGATATAAATCCACCGGAACATCCAAAACTGGATTCCGATGAGCCGGTCACAAAATAGTCCGTCAAACGAAACTGTATAACCCACAAAAATGGGGTTTCGTCAACGTTCTCAGAATCAAACCAAACTTGGGTCACAGGACCAGCGTAACAATGTGAATCCGATGGCACAAGTTTCGTTACGAAATGACAAGCACACACGAAATTATGACGAGTGTCAGAACAGGTCGATACAGAATTTTTTGACGGATACGCGTTGATTTCGATGTGCACGCACATCCAAATCAACTTTCATAAAATTTTATACGTTCGTGTTGACGATACACGCCTTTCGGTGCAATTCTCACACGACAAAGTTGCCTCGTTTAGCGAGACGTACCCCTTTTCAGGAAAATTCGGGTTTAGAAAATTAAGTTTTCGGTCAAATTCAACAGCTAATAAATCACATCATAGAACAAATTAAAATAAACTAATTAAAGAGATTAAATATTGGTTATGTTATCTAAATTACTGTTCAAGTGGAATTTAAAAATATTAACTAGGTTGGAAAAAAATAGACATAAACATGGGTGGTTGGGACAGTTTCTGAACTACAAAATTATTCTTTTTTCCTATTTTGCATCGAGAAATTACGATCGACACAGGTCACGATATACCGAACTAACTACAGAGGATTCAAGAAGGTCATGTGGTCTTCGCATAGGATTTGACGGGTCGATATTTTGATTACTGTGTAGGGAGATACAAGGGCTAGAAGATAGGTACCTCGCTGTGTTGTTTACTCAGGATTTTGGGCGGCTGCGCGGTGGCTTCTTGCGCCGTGCGGCGGCGACTGTCCGGCGGTAGTCGGCGGCTAAGGTTGGTCGGGGTGGTAGAGGAGATGATAGTGGTGGTGGTCGGCTAGGCTATGGTTTAAATAGGGGTGAGGGGAGGGAGTTACAAGGAGACGAAGGGAAGGGGTCGGGCCATTTTGGAAGAGGAAGGGAGGGGTGTGGGGAAGCTGCGGGGGTTTGGGTTTGCTACAGTAGAAACGGGTTAGTGGGTTTCGGGTATGGATTCAGTTCAGTTAGTTTGGTTTGGGATGGTTCGGTTTAGTTTGGGTTGGTTTGGGTTTGTTTGGATTGGTCTATTTAAGACAATAAATATATGGCCATTAAAAATAGTTTTGGACCCCAATAAATTCCAGAAAAATTACACAATATTCTATTATTAATTATACATCCAAAAATAATATTTTTGCACTATTTTTAATAATTAATTTAATTTACAAAAATATAAATTCATGAACGAACATTTATTATAATTAACTAAAAAAATAAAAATATTTACAATAATAATTAATAAAAAATTTTGATTAAATTTTAAAAATTATGGTGTTTACAAAAATTCTAGATCGAGATTTGGAATAAAAAATGAGGAGAGAGAGTCTCTCCCTACTCCAATAGGTGGACGTCCTCTACCCCCTCCTCCAAGCTACTATGAAATATCTACAATACCCCTTTGGGCTTGTCATAAAGAAATTAATTAAGAAAAAAAAGTTCTAGTCTAATTGGTTTAACTAATTAAGTCATTCTCCTAATGAATGGGCTTACTATTGGTCTCAATTCTAACTAGAATTAAATGTTGCTCCATGGATATAATCTAAACTAATTAGGTCCACTAACACAAGTCCAAAATAAAATCTAACATCTAACAATAAATAAATAATATAATAAATAATATTTATGTAATCCCCCTGATTTTCAAAGAATTTTAAATTGGATTTTTCTAAGCATTCTGAAATTTTCTTGGATTTTTCTGGAATTAAATTCATGTTCTTTAATTATTAAAGGATTTTTAAATGTTAATAATTAATATTAAAATATTATGAAAATAATATTTTATGGTGTAAAATAGAAAATCAGACATATGGTAATTTTTCGGAAATTTATTGGACCCCGGATGGATTTTAAAAAGCCTAAAACCTAGTTTAAATAATCAAATTAATTTAAACCCTAAATAAACCGGTTCATTAAACCAATTTAACTGAACCGAACCGCCTAGGCCCAAACGGGTCGGATTCGGGTTCAATCCGACCCGGCCCGTTTTAGACCCGAACCGCCTCATTGGTTGTGGATCGGGCCGGATCCGCCGCCCGACCCACGGACCCGACCCGGGTGAACAGTGACCCAACCCTTTCTCTTCCCCGACCTCTCCTCTCCCCGGCGTCGCTTTGCCTCCGGCCGCCGCGTAACCGCCCGCCGCTCGACTCCCTGCGTCGCCTCCGCTTCCTCAACGCTCGCCGGCCGCCGTTCTCTCTCCCTAGCTCTCCTATAAGAACCCCTCACCCTCGCCTGAACCCGCCCCTCGACCACCTACCTCCTCCGGCCCCGCAGACTTCGGCTCTCCGGCCGACGCCGTCTCCTCCGCCCCAAACCGCCTCGATCCCTGTAGCCCCTCGCCGCGAGCCTCCCGCAGCTGTGAGGACCCAGTCGCCGGCCACAGCAAGCGGCTCCGCCCCCTCCAGTCCGTTGCCCATCACGCCGCCGGCCGCCCGAGTTCAGTCGACACCACCCAGGCCCAGCACCGGCGCCGCCTCCTTCCGACGACGCCCCAGCACCCTCCGGCAAAGCCGACCGCCACAGCTCCGGCCGTTTGCAGACTGAACGCTAACCCTAAACCTAGGGAGGACACAGGACCCGACACAGGGCACTTCGCGTCGTGTCGGACACGAGATATCTCGGGTTTTTCAAACCAGTTCAGGTACCCGTAACTTTTTGCTCGTAGCTCGGAATTCGATTCCGTAAATTGTATCGTGTAGCCTGGATGATCCTCTCGGTGCTCGAACAAACCGCTCGGGGCATCGCGTCCTGTGGCGATCGCACACCGCAATCCAAAAACAGGAAAACCAATGCCCTGTTTCACTCCGGAATCGAGTACGCCCCGCCAAACGGGACGACTTGGTAGCGTGCGGTCTTCACCGACACGTGAGCATCGTCGATACGGATGTGCGGGCTTTCGCAGAAGCTGATTCGGATGTGCGTGCACACCGAAATCAGTGCGTATCCGCAGACACCGCCCCGTATCCGACTATTCTGATTCTCGCTGTAACTTAGTGTACACAAGTCAGATCGAGACGAAACTTGCGCCATCGGACTCGTAGTAATACGCTGGTCCTATGAGCCAAGTTTGGTTCGATTCTGAGAACGTTGACGAAATCGTGTGTCGTGGGCCCCATAGGCTCCACTCGACGGGCGATTTTGAGAACGGCTCATCGGAATCCAATTCTGGAAGTTCCGTTGGGTTCGTATCATCGTTCCTGACCTGTTGACACTAAGTTGGGCTATTTTTGAGACCTCTGACCCTGACACATTTTTCGGTGCAAAGTGGCCCACATTTGGACCCCGCCTTGACCCGAAAATGATGTTTTTGCCCTTGTCTCCAAATTGGACTCAAGGACAGGCGTTTCTAGCTGATTGATATATTCTGGATCTGATAGTGATGTTTGTTTCAGCAATCGGAGTACTGCTTGCAAGTCCTGCTACTGACAGAGCTACAATTGGAGCTGGAAACTCAGGCAAGTGTACCTTGCCAATCTCTGCAGTTCTTGATATTTGTTCCTTTGACTTTATATACATTTTTGTACATGCTCAACCCTAGGGCCGTGTGACTTGCTTAGCGTTCGATCATAATCGGGTGCCAACACCGTACGCGGGGTTGTGCAACGTCACCTAGAAATGGTTAACGTGACATTTACATTCTCGTACTTGCATTATCAAGTACGTATACCCAGGACACTTGACACTATACATGTTGACAGAATCTTCCTGAGATATTCAAGGTGATTCTGTGTAGGATACAGGATGGACATAGACATTATATTCTTAGATTATGACTTGTTGCATTAGCTCTGATCTCACGTGACATGGACATAAGACGTTATGAACATGAGACGTGTGATTACATTGGGTGGGGAGAGACACACAGGCTACAGGCTGATATATAAAACCCCTATTATTGCGGTGCTCAAGACTCTAAGCCCGAGCTTGACCCACTACTAGTTATTTACTGCTACCGGCTCCCCGACACAGAGCTTGTAGCGGTCTCAGCCTGAGTACTAGTGTTGCTCTCAGTTGTATTTTCACATAGATGGTTATGTAGTTACCCTGCTTATTTCATTCTCTATTTTACTGTATTACTTTTGGCTTGTGATTTCTATACCTTGCTATGTCCCCTGAGGACCTGGAATGGATTATGTCCCCAGGTTTAGCAGAGGAGATCCACTCTGAGGTTTACAGGACAGGTGTTTTAGCAGGAGCAGAAACAGGTTCAGGAGCAGGCACTGAAGCAGAACCAGGAACCAAGGACTAGGTGATTGCCATAGATTTCTCTGAGTATATGCTCTTCCATACTCAGTTAGTGATGTTATTTTCTTTCTTGTTTAAAAGAACAAATTGTATCAGACTTGATTATCGGGTTGTTCCCCGATTACATTACTTGTGATTTGATGTTATTGTTGATGTTTTATTTTCCTTTTGTTGATTTACTTTATTCCTCTGTGGATGAGATTAGTTTTAACATGTTGTTTTAGTAGACCCGGACTGTTGTAATACAGCTTAAGCATGCCCCGATGGTTCCATTAAATTGGGTTTGTCCATCGGTGTGTGCTGCTGGCCATTGCCACGTGTCTAGTCCCTTGTTATTTTGGGACTGGAGCGTGACATGGTTTTTGTGGTGGCCCATGCAGGTCTTCGACTAAAATGTTCGGTTTCAACTTATGGACCGAACAGGCCTGCAATAAGAATAGGATAAAGTTTTAGATCTCATCCACTTGCTTGAAAAACGTTCTTGATATCTGTATCGGATTCAAATAAAATTTTGACTTGCATCCTGCCTTGATTCTTGTGTGCTTCTTATAGTTTATTTTGGTTGCAGAATTATGGATCCACAAGCCGGCGACGAGACTCATCCAGCAGCACCACAGGATGTTGTGGTTAACCACAAAGATAAAGTGATACTAGTGGATGAAGGGCAAACATCACAACAACTCAGTCCAGCAAGACAGAATGCCTCGAGAATCCCAGAAAATGACGTTCCACCATCAACGCAGCTTGCTCCTCCGATGCCTACTGTTCCACAAGGGCAGGCTATAGACGAACAACAACTGTTCCAAATGTTCTACGCGATGATGCAATCCCATCAGAAGGTTCAACAAGAAGATCAGCAAAACCAAGTAGAGAAGTTCATCAACAGATTTAGCTCGGAGTTAAGGAGATTAATCAGTTCAAATGCACCTACCTTAGACGTGAACGTTCTTGCTGCAATACGACCCATGGAGTGCAACACAAGGATCGAGTCCAGCCAGAAGCGGCCATATGCAACAGCACCAGACCAAGCACAACAAGAAAGAGTTGCAAAATGACCACAGCTGAATCCAACACTTGCACTAGTCCTCCCTACTTGTCACTATTGTGGCAAGGTAGGTCATCTCGCTAAAGAATGCCGACGTAGACTGGGACGATATTTAGCTTGCGGATCCAAAAAGCATTCGGTAAGGGATTGCCCTGAACGTCGAGAGAAAGCAGTGATGATTCAACAACCAGCCGTATCAGCACCAGCCGAAGCACCACAGGAAGAAATTGTAAAGAAGTCTCAACTGCAACAACCCCCAGAAACATCTCCGCAAGTACTGCCTATCTGTCAAAACTGTCGCAGGATAGGCCACCTTGAGAACGAGTGCAGACATAAATTGGGATTATGCTTGATTTGCGCGTCCAACCAACACTTAGCCAAAGATTGTCCTTGGCATCGAAAGAGAGCACTGATGATAAACAGACAAGCGTTACCAACACAGAAGTTAGTCTCTCCAGCATTGGAAGCACCGCTAACGGAAGTTGAAGGAGCTATACCACCAGTCCCAGGAGAAAATCAGCGGAGGCCACCCTTGGCATCACAAGCCGTACTCTTCCAGCAAGCCCAACAGCAGCCGAGGAATCATCTGCAAGGAAGCAGACAAGCTCCAGTGATGACTCTGGAGGACGCATCGATTCATGGAATAGCTGTTACGAGTAAGTCTTTATAGTTGTTCCGTTTCTAGCATTTCTGTAGTTCGTGCCTGCTGGTTCGTAACCCCAGACTTGACCTGATAACCTTAACCTGATAACTTTAATTTGTTAATAATTGATAACCTAGTTTTGAACTTGATAATAACCTAGAATTGTTAACCTGATAAGTTTTGAAAGATAACCTGGTTTTTCTAAAACTGTAATTTTCTAGATTTCCCACATTTGGGAAATTGCATAACTTTTAATGCTTAGGAAAATAATTTTTCCTAGGTGCTCCTAAATTTTGGTATGCTTCGAACAATGGTTACAACCGTGTCATCTTTGTTGACCGGTTAATCTTTGATTGCGAGGACGCAATCCTCTTAAGGAGGGTATATTGTAATCCCCCTGATTTTCAAAGAATTTTAAATTGGATTTTTCTAAGCATTCTGGAATTTTCTTGGATTTTTCTGGAATTAAATTCATGTTCTTTAATTATTAAAGGATTTTTAAATGTTAATAATTAATATTAAAATATTATGAAAATAATATTTTATGGTGTAAAATAGAAAATCAGACATATGGTAATTTTTCGGGAATTTATTGGACCCCGGATGGATTTTAAAAAGCCTAAAACCTAGTTTAAATAATCAAATTAATTTAAACCCTAAATAAACCGGTTCATTAAACCAATTTAACTGAACCGAACCGCCTAGGCCCAAACGGGTCGGATTCGGGTTCAATCCGACCCGGCCCGTTTCAGACCCGAACCGCCTCATTGGTTGTGGATCGGGCCGGATCCGCCGCCCGACCCACGGACCCGACCCGGGTGAACAGTGACCCAACCCTTTCTCTTCCCCGACCTCTCCTCTCCCCGGCGCCGCTTCGCCTCCGGCTGCCGCGTAACCGCCCGCCGCTCGACTCCCTGCGTCGCCTCCGCTTCCTCAACGCTCTCCGGCCGCCGTTCTCTCTCCCTAGCTCTCCTATAAGAACCCCTCACCCTCGCCTGAACCCGCCCCTCGACCACCTACCTCCTCCGGCCCCGCAGACTTCGGCTCTCCGGCCGACGCCGTCTCCTCCGCCCCAAACCGCCTCGATCCCTCTAGCCCCTCGCCGCGAGCCTCCCGCAGCTGTGAGGACCCAGTCGCCGGCCACAGCAAGCGGCTCCGCCCCCTCCAGCCCGTTGTCCATCACGCCGTCGGCCGCCCGAGTTCAGTCGACACCACCCAGGCCCAGCACCGGCGCTGCCTCCTTCCGACGACGCCCCAGCACCCTCCGGCGAAGCCGACCGCCACAGCTCCGGCCGTTTGCAGACTGAACCCTAACCCTAAACCTAGGGAGGACACAGGACCCGACACAGGGCACTTCGCGTCGTGTCGGACACGAGATATCTCGGGTTTTTCAAACCAGTTCAGGTACCCGTAACTTTTTGCTCGTAGCTCGGAATTCAATTCCGTAAATTGTATCGCGTAGCCTGGATGACCCTCTCGGTGCTCGGACAAACCGCTCGGGGCATCGCGTCCTGTGGTGATCGCACACCGCGATCCAAAAACAAGAAAACCAACGTCCTGTTTCACTCCGGAATCGAGTACGCCCTGCCAAACGGGACGACTTGGTAGCGTGCGGTCTTCACCGACACGTGAGCATCGTCGATACGGACGTGCAGGCTTTCGCAGAAGCTGATTCGGATGTGCGTGCACACCAAAATCAGTACGTATCCGCGGACACCGTCCCGTATCCGACTATTCTGATTCTCGCTGTAACTTAGTGTACACAAGTCAGATCGAGACGAAACTTGCGCCATCGGACTCGTAGCAATACGCTGGTCCTATGAGCCAAGTTTGGTTCGATTCTGAGAACGTTGACGAAATCGTGTGTCGTGGGCCCCACAGGCTCCACTCGACGGGCGATTTTGAGAACGGCTCATCGGAATCTAATTCTGGAAGTTCCGTTGGGTTCGTATCATCGTTCCTGACCTGTTGACACTAAGTTGGACTATTTTTGAGACCTTTGACCCTGACACATTTTTCGGTGCAAAGCGGCCCACATTTGGACCCCGCCTTGACCCGAAAATAACGTTTTTGCCCTTGTCTCCAAATTGGACTCAAGGATAGGCGTTTCTAGCTGATTGATATGTTCTGGATCTGATAGTGATGTTTGTTTCAGCAACCGGAGTACTACTTGCAAGTCCTGCTACTGACAGAGCTACAATTGGAGCTGGAAACTCAGGCAAGTGTACCTTGCCAATCTCTGCAGTTCTTGATATTTGTTCCTTTGACTTTATATACATTTTTGTACATGCTCAACCCTAGGGCCGTGTGACTTGCTTAGCGTCCGATCATAATCGGGTGCCAACACCGTACGCGGGGTTGTGCAACGTCACCTAGAAATGGTTAACGTGACATTTACATTCTCGTACTTGCATTATCAAGTACGTATACCCAGGACACTTGACACTATACATGTTGACAGAATCTTCCTGAGATATTCAAGGTGATTCTGTGTAGGATACAGGATGGACATAGACATTATATTCTTAGATTATGACTTGTTGCATTAGCTCTGATCTCACGTGACATGGACATAAGACGTTATGAACATGAGACGTGTGATTACATTGGGTGGGGAGAGACACACAGGCTACAGGCTGATATATAAAACCCCTATTATTGCGGTGCTCAAGACTCTAAGCCCGAGCTTGACCCACTACTAGTTATTTACTGCTACCGGCTCCTCGACACAGAGCTTGTAGCGGTCTCAGCCTGAGTACTAGTGTTGCTCTCAGTTACATTTTTTACATAGATGGTTATGTAGTTACCCTGCTTATTTTATTCTCTATTTTACTGTATTACTTTTGGCTTATGATTTCTGTACCTTGCTATGTCTCCTGAGGACCTGGAATGGATTATGTCCCCAGGTTTAGCAGAGGAGATCCACTCTGAGGTTTACAGGACAGGTGTTTTAGCAGGAGCAGAAACAGGTTCAGGAGCAGGCACTGAAGCAGAACCAGGAACCAAGGACTAGGTGATTGCCATAGATTTCTCTGAATATAGGCTCTTCCATACTCAGTTAGTGATGTTATTTTCTTTCTTGTTTAAAAGAACAAATTGTATCAGACTTGATTATCGGGTTGTTCCCCGATTACATTACTTGTGATTTGATGTTATTGTTGATGTTTTATTTTCCTTTTGTTGATTTGCTTTATTCCTCTGTGGATGAGATTAGTTTTAACATGTTGTTTTAGTAGACCCGGACTGTTGTAATACAGCTTAAGCATACCCCGATGGTTCCATTAAATTGGGTTTGTCCATCGGTGTGTGCTGCTGGCCATTGCCACGTGTCTAGTCCCTTGTTATTTTGGGACTGGGGCGTGACAATTTACAACGTGCACAATATTTAATATTGTATTTCTAAAATAAAATACCTATGCTAAATTACTAAACTACCCTTAGTTGGAAAAGTAAGGGTAAAAATTCTACCCACCTTAGAAAAATTTTATCCTCGAAATTAAGGAAGAAACAAACTACCAAAAGTAATAATACAATCAAGAAAGAATCATACCTCACGGCTCAAACATATAAGGATAATGCCCGCGCATCTCAGCCTTTCGCTCCCAGGTACTCTCTCCTGGCGAGTGATGCCTCCAAGCGACGCACACCAAAGAAATCGTCTGGTTCCTCAGCACCTTCTCTCTCTGCTCAGAATCTTAACTGGCTTCTCTGGATACTAAGAGTAGGGCCCACCTCTATCTCCGAGTGATCCAACACGTGACTAGGATCTTCCACGTACCATCTCAACTGTGATATGTGGAACACGTTGTGCACTCCCTCCAATGCAGGTGACAAGTCTAGTCTGTAAGCAACTGCACCGACCATCTCGAGAATACTGAAAGTTCTAATGAATCACGGACTAAGCTTCCCGCCTCCACCGAAAGGAATCGTACCTCGTGTCGGAGAAATCCTCAAGAAAACTAGATCACCAACCTAGCATGAAACACAACCTTAAGAACTCTAACTAAAATAAATAATCACAAGCAATGCAAGCAAAAATCTATACCTCAAACTCTAATATCTCCGGTGGCTATTGGACCAATGTCGCTCTCTGTCCTACGCCACCCGAAGTCTATCCCTGATGAGCTTCACCTTCTTAGCTGCATCCACGACCATCTCTGGTCCTAATAAGGCACTTTCACCAACATCATCCCATGATAACGGAGTGCGGCATCTCCGTCCATACAATGCCTTAAATGGTGGCATCTCGATACTGGCCTGGTAGCTGTTGTTATAAGAAAATACTACCAAGTGAAGATGATCCTCCCAAGATCCTCCAAAATCTAAAATTCAGGTGCGTAGCATGTCCTCGATAGTCTGTATAGTCCTCTTCGACTGTCCGTCTATCTGAGGGTGATATGTGGTACTGAACTTGAGCTGAGTGACCAAGCTAGCCTGCAAACTCCTCCAGAAGTAGGACATAAAGTGATTATCCTGATCCGAGACTATGCTCATAGGAACTCCATACAATCTGACTATCTAACGCACATACATCTCTGCGAGCTTCTCCGTAGACGTACCCACTTTGAATGGAAGAAAGTGGGCTGATTTTGTCAACCTGTCTATGATGACCCAAATCGTATTTTTACCTCCTAGAGAACGCGGAAGCCCTGAAACAAAGTACATCGTCACATGCTCCCATTTCTACTCTGGAATGGGTAAAGGCTGAAGTAATCCACCTGGACTCTGTCTTTCTGCCTTACCTGCTAATATACCAAGCATTTGGATACGACGCTAGCTACCTCCCGCTTCATACCATACCACCAAACATTCTCTCTCTATCCCTATACATCTTGTTGGCACATAGATGCATAGAGTACTAGGATCGATATGCCTCCAGAAGAATCTCCTCGCACAATTCTCCACTCGGCACACACAATCAAGTACTGTGTTGCAATGATCTATCATATGCAATGCTGAAGTCCTCTGCCAATCCCATCCGGACCTGTGCTCTGATGCTCCTCAGAGACTCATCCTCGAACTGTGCGACTCTGATCCGGTCCATCAACTCTGACTGTAACTAAAGTCCCTACATCTGTGCTACAACTCCAGGAACTAATACCTTAATACCCAAGCTATCAAGATCAGCCAATAAATGTATGTCCCTCGTCAAGTACATAGCTACTAGATACCTGCTCAAGGCATCCGCGACTAGGTTGGCCCCTGGATGATACTGCAAAAGCAATGTCGAAGTCCTTCATCAACTCCAACCACCACCGCTGCCTCATGTTGAGCTTTTTTGTGTAAACACATACTTCAAGCTCTTGTGGTCTGTAAAGATCTTTACCCGTTCTCCATACAAATAATGCTTCCACAGTTTAAGAGCAAAAATAACTGCTGCCAATTCTAAGTCATGGGTAAGGTAATTCTTCTCATGCGGAAGTAATTGCCTGGAAGCATAGGAAATTACCTTTCCGTTCTGCTATAACACATAACCCAAACCCTTACTCGATGCATCACTGTATATATAAAATTCTCCTGCCCCTGATGGCAATGTCAATATTGGAGTTGTAGTCAACCTCTTCTTTATCTCCTCAAATACAGACTAACAATCCTCAGTCTAGACGAACTACACGTCCTTCCTGGTTAGTCTAGTCATTGGCTCCGTAATCCTGGAAAAACCCTAAACAAATCTCCGATAATAACCTGCTAGTCCAAGAAAACTCCTGATCTCCGCCACTGAACTCGGGGTAGACCACGACTCAACTCCTGAAATCTTTTTCGGGTCTACTGAGATCCCGTCTCCTGTAATCACATGCCCAAGGAATTCAACCTTATCAAGGAAGAGCTCACACTTCGAAAGCTTGCCATATAGCTTCTTCTTCCTGAAGGTCTCCAGAACTATTCTCGGGTGCTTCTCATGCTCCTTCGGGGTCTTCAAATAAATTATTATATCATCAATGAATACTACCACAAACTGATCTAAGTACTGATGAAACACATTATTCATCAGGTTCATAAATACCACCAAGGCATTGGTCAACCCAAACGATATCACCAAGAACTCAAACTACCCATACCGAGTCCGAAAAGCTGTCTTCGGAATGTCTTCCTTCTTCACTTTCACCTGGTGGTACCCCGACCTCAAGTCTATCTTTGAGGATACCTTCGCTTCGCTCAACTGATCAAACAAATCATCAATCCACGGCAACGGGTATTTATTCTTGATAGTGAGATTGTTGAGTACCCTGTAGTCAATATACATGCGTATCGATCCATCATTCTTTGGTACAAATAATACCGGAGCACCCCACGATGATAAACTGGAACGGATGAAGCCCTTATCCTGCAACTCATCCACCTGCTTCTTTAACTCCGTCAGTTCGTTGTTGTTCACTCTATAGATGTGTTCTGATATTGGCTCTATGCCTGGCACCAAGTCTATAGAGAACTCCACATCTCTGTTTGGTGGCAACCCCGGCAACTCCTCCTAAAAAATGTCCATATACTCTGCAATCAATGGATGTGGCGACTCTTGCTCTTCCACCAAAGCTCCACAGAAGTCTCCTTCACTCTGCTCTGCTCTACTGTTCCTCTGACGAACTCAAACTCTGGTTCTCCTGGTGTCTGGAACAAAACTTTGCCTCCTCAACAATCGATACTAGCATGATGTCTACTCAACCAATCTATCCCGGGCACTATATCGTAGCTCGGAAGTGGCATTACGAGTAGACATACGCTCAACTCTCGGCCTCTTAAGGAAACTCTACGGTCCTTGTAAATATCACTGACCAGGATAATGCCACATCCGGTCGTGATCTTACAAGTCCTCACCAACGGCTCAGACTCAAGATAATGTTTTAGAGCAAAAGATACAGATACAAAACTATGTGAAGCACCAGAATCGAAGAAAGCATGAGCTGGAAAAGAATCAAGATAGACTAAACCTGAGATAACATCACTGACTGTCTCCTCCTCTTCGACGGTCAAGGCAAAATCTCGCCCCTGTCGCTGGGCACCTCTTTGCTGCTTGTGGTGCTAAGCGAACTGTTGCTTTTTTGGTGGTAGAGCAGGTCCTCTCTGTTGTCCCGCTGGTGGTCTCGCGGGCGCTCTCTGTGCTTGAGATTTGTCCTGAGCTGGATGAGCTAAAACTTTAGGACAAGCCCTGAAATGATGGTCTCCCAATCCGCAGAATAAGGACTGGTCGAATCTCATCATGCATGCATTATATCCATGTCCCTGCTTCTTATATAAGGTACAAGGAATAGCTAGTCTCTGGATCTAGTGCATCTACTGTATCGGTGCTCTAGCTGGTCCATGATACTGCTGCCTCAGCTACTGGAAGTGTCTCTGTGCTGCTGCTGAAAATAAGGCCACTTCATTAGACCCGTGTTGGTACTGGATCCTCCTATGTCTCTCGGCCTCTTAGAGCCAAGCTCTAGATCATCCTCTACTCGATGTGACTGTCTCAGAATCTTCTCAAAAGTAGCGGTGGGATCTCCATTCGTATGCGATTTGATCTCCCTGTTCAGGCCCTTCCTAAACTTTTTGGCTCTTTATCTAGGTTTTTTCCCCTCCACAAGGCGGCATAATCTGTAATACTCTACCGCATACTCATCCACCGTCATACCTCCCTGAACGAGGTACTAGAACTAGCTCTCTAGAGATGTCAGAGCTACATCTGAAAATAACTTTTTCTTGAAGAGCGCTTTGAAACTTTCCCAAGTAAGTCCTGGTGTTGAGATCTTGGGGTCCGTTCTGAACCAAGTTAACGCAATATCAAACATTATGCTCCCCGCAGCCTCTATCTGCAACCTCTCTGGAATCTGCGCCAGCCGCAGGTTTCGCTCAATATCTTCTATCCAATCATCAGCATAAATGATCCCTTTAGTGCCTTTAAAGTTCTTCAGCCCCATCCTCTTAAAATCTATGATAGTCCCAGGCCTTGACTGCTATGGGGTAAACTGAGGTGGTGCCATCTGTGGCTGGACTAAGATGGCTCTCTCGACTGCTGCGAGCGTAATCTGGTGAGCATTCTCAATGCCCTGCCTTATAACCTCTGACTGACGCTGCTGTACCTCCATCATCTGCTGAAAGAGCATAAATATCTGCGTCTGATCGACTGCAGATGGTCGGGGTAGACTATCTCCTGAAATTATTGGCGCTTTCCTCTGTACCGGAGGTGGAGCACCACCGAAAGCGCTGAAAAAATGCCCACCTGGATCGATGAAACTGATCTATGGAATGTAGCTGCTGGAACAGCGTCTGATGGTGCTGCCCTCAGAGGCGATGAAGTGACCAACCTCGTTGACATTGCGCCTGAGCGCTGGGAACGCGTCTTCGGCGTCATCTTGAAGATATATGGAACAAAGGAATCAATATTGAGTATGATACGATATCATTAAAGAAGGACATAATTTATTCAAAGTAAAGAAAATATTCTAAGAGAGAAGGATAGCAAAACTGATATTTGGAAGTGTTTCCTAGTTGTGATTGAGTATACTCTCAGCCTAAATTCTATATCCTAAAGCAAGCTCGTAGCAGTACTATAGGTGAGCACTAATATGATATCTCTCTAATTGTGACTCTAGACTTGCATGAGCCACCACTAAAAATGTGTCATGACCCGCACCCGGATATTTGGGCACGATTACAAGGGTACGTCCAGCCTACATCACAACATCGATGGTAGAACGCTGTCTGGGCCAACTCTACTATCTAAACATCTTACACAATATATGTAAGGTACTTATCAATTATTTCAACTCCAAATGGAGGAACAATATGGCATCTCATAACTGTAACTATACTCAATCATAATGCAAACTAAGGAAGATAGAGCATGAAAGAAATAACGAAGGAAAAGAATCACAATACAACCACAAGACTGAAATAATATACATGCCAATAAGATCAATACAAGTCTAATACAAGTCTAACAAAATAATCTAAACCTTCTCAGGCTCCGGTACTAAGTCCTCCTGGTCCACGAATATCCTCTAATGGTATACCCTCCCGCAGTCCGTAGTATATGGGATACTGGTTTACGAGCCAATCATCTAAAAAATATATTCAGTCAGGATTGAAGCAAAGTACATACCTCTAAAAGTAGTTTCAAATACATAATCGAGCATATAAAACAGATAATAGAAAAGAATACAAGATAACTAAACAACAGAATAAAATGAACTAGAGTGAACAAGTAATATACTAGAAAGAAGAACATGCAATAGAATATCTACAATATAATAGAAATAACTAAAATCTAGCAAATGTGTCATGGAATACAAGTTTATTATGTGATCGATTTAGGTTGAACACGAATACAATATGGTAATTCGATTACAAGTGTGGTATATAATCAACATGTACACGAATACACTGGGATTGATCACATAATAAACTCCTACTCCCTCATCCCCAACTAATACCAATAAATCCAATCACGACACGTTACGAACACGAATATGGGCACACTGAACACGAGCAGTATGTGTACACAAATATAAGCACACTGAACACGAGTAGTGTGTGAACACGAAGTACACTAAATCAATACCCGATATATACGATAAAATATATATGAAGGAGTATCCGTTGAACACGGTAAGGGATAACATCTCATGGCAGGATCCATGTAATACCAGTCCATGAAACCATTGTGTCGGAATCAAGTATACAGTTGTAGAACATGAGATATATATATACTATTATAAAATAAAAACTAACAGAAAAATATACTCGCCTGAGGTCCTGAGCAAGGTGTGTCTCTCGATGTCCAAGCTGGTATCACACAGACCTATATATGGTATATTGCATCAATACAAGGTTTTGGAATGAAAATAAGTTAAACTAGTTCGATTCTAAGTCATAAAGTCATTTCTAAGTCAAAATAGTCAAACTAGGTCAACTCTAGGTCAAACTTGGTCAAACTAGCTATTTTTAGGTTGTATGAGTCCATCTCTAGGATATTGGATCCATACACTATGTAACTAGGCTATACTAGCTATGTTAGGATACTAGGATACCAACAAAATACCGTATCGTAAGATACGCAAGTTATTAGATATGAAAATACTATAATATATATACAAGACAAAATATATAGTACTCCTAGCTAAACTAATGCTAAGTGCATACCTTGGCTTTGAACCAAATGCGGTATCATACCACCTACACACCCATCTTGATATACAAACTCAATACCTTGAGTAAAAACCAATACCTTGACATTACCTTGGTATCACAAGGTAATCCAATATCTAACATATAACTAACTATCCATACACCTAACTATACACCAACATGCATTTAAACTTATAACAATACTATACTAAACGTAACATACTAACATACCTCTTGATATTTAATACTCGTACCCAAGATACCTCAACTCTCATTACCTTGGTGTAACTCAAGGTAATCTAAAAAAAAAACTAACCAATGCTAACTAGTGCTTATATATATATATATATATATATATATATATATATATATATATATATATATATATATATATATATATATATATATATATATATATATATATAACTACTAACTTATCAATCTAAACTAACTTAGCTTTTTACTAGCTTATCTTAACTTATTTATAACTTACATATAAGCACTTGCTACTGCTGCTTATTATTTTTGCTGCAGCTTATCGCTGCTTCTGCTGCTAACTATTTCTGCTGCTGCTGCTCACTGCTTCTGCTTATTGCTGATGCCGTTCACTGCTTCTGCTGCTGCTTCTTGCTGCTTTCCAGACTGCTTATTGCTGCTTTCCGGCCTGCTTATTGCTCCCTCCTAGCTCATATACACATATACACTCACTCACTCACACACACACACAGACACACACACCTATATATATATATATATATATATATATATATATATATATATATATATATATATATATATATAGGTGTGTGTGTGTGTGTGTGTGTGTGCGTGTGTGTGTGTCATCACATATCAACACTAGTGATGCACATACACTCTCCTATTCTCCCATGACCATCAACACACCAAAATAAAATATAGAACATACACATAATTATATATATATACATTTATATTATATAACAATTATAATACTTAAATAGTTATAACCATGACAAATTGAATTAAAATGCAAGAAAACAAACACATGGAGTGCACTACAACCGTATCACACTCAATCTATGATACGCTTGGGATACGGCTCCACAACAACACCAAACGTATCTCGAAGGACAAGAGCAAGTCTAAAATCATAATTAGAAGCAACACGAAGTGTTAGCTACTCGTCTACGTGTCCGTGTCAAAATATGACATGCTCAAACCCCCGTGTCGAAAAAAAATCTCCCAAATCAACCCGTATCATCAAATTGTCGGGATACGACCTACATGTATCCAATTATGGATATGACACTAGTTACACATAATCAAACACATGTTAATTTGGTCTTATTGATCTCTTGACAAACACAAGATATGTCAATCTCGAAATTCTTCCAAAATTGACACAAAATACCACATAACTTTCTTCATAGGCCTCCTATAAACCTAATTCCAATTCCTATGGGTAGCCTTAGTACATAGGAAGGTTTCTAATAATTAAATTATAGATTTAGAGTTTAATTAGAGAGGAAAAACTAAATTATACCTATTGAGAGATGGATTTCTAATAAAATCTCCAAATTAGTGTCAAGAGCCTTCAACTTATAGATCCTTGCTCCTCCTTTTAGATCCTTACTTTCTTCTTGTAGATCCTTATTCTAATAGCCTCCAATGAAGAATAGCAAAGAAATTGGAAAGATATTTGAGTAGGAATTGGTGTGAGAATGAAGAAATTTGGAAGAGAGCAAATTCTAGATCTAGATTTGGAATAAAAAAATGAGGGGAGAGAGTCTCTCCCCACTCCAATAGGTGGCCGGCCTCTACCCCCTCCTATAAGCTACTATAGAATGTCCACAATACCCCTTGGGGCTTGTCATGAAGGAATTAATTAAGGAGAAAAGGTTCTAGTCTAATTGGTTTAACTAATTAAGTCATCCTCCTAATGAATGGGCTTACTATTGGGCTCAATTCTAACTAGAATTAAATGTTGGTCCATGGATCTAATATAAACTAGTTAGGTCCACTAACACAAGTCCAAAATAAAATCTAACATCTAATAATAAATAAATAATATAATAAATAATATTTACAACATGCACAATATTTAATATTATATTTTTAAAATAAAATACCCATGCCAAATTACTAAACTACCCTTAGTTGGAAAAGTGAGGGTGACAGGTTTTTTGGTAATTTTGTATGTTGCTAATATTATATGATTATATTTAGTATTATTTTTTATTTTAGAATTAATGAGAATAGCCTATAATTAATTAGTGTTAGTTGCCTAGTTAATTAATTAGAATTAAATTAAGCTAGTTGTCATAAAAGGAATATTCTCTATTAGTTGTAGAGATTCTCTTCTTAATCAAATTAGATTACTTTTCTTTTAATTTCTAAATTAAAATTGGAGGAAAAATGAATGAAGAAATTGAACCCAACCAATAAAAGAATGTCATGTGTCTTTCTTTTGAATTTAGTTTTTCTCCAATTGCTACTTCCTTCCCAAGAAATAATTTATTTTAAATATCAATTCATTCCCTCTCAAATTCTAGATCTAGAGTTCAAATTTTACTTTCTCTTCCCAATTCTCTTCAGTCATTCTTCATCAAGGAGCAAGGAGCTTTGAGAGGAGTCACCAAGGAGGAATTTATGTCCAAGTTATCCCTACCGTGTCCAAATTCAGAGTCTACCAAGGATGACACTTTTAGTTGAGGTAAACTTCTCAATTTTATCTATTCTATGTGTAGGAAGCCTATTGAGACCTATATAAACCTTTTAGTTGGAGAAAATGACTATTCTATGGTAGATCTAGGTACTAGGGGCCTCAATTTGGGTAGATCTATGCATTTGATGATTGTATTATTGGTTTTTGGGCTCAATTTGGGAAAATATGAATTGTGTCCATGTGTTGGTTGTGTCGTATCCTCAATAGGATAAATCGAGTCTATTGTGATATGATGGGTTTTACGTATCCATAATTGAACACGGGGAGTGCATGTCATGATATATTATGACACGGGATTGAGAATTGGTATTTTCTTCATTTATTGGTTACTTGTGTCTATATTTCTATATATCTATTATACTTAGTCTATATTACTTAATTCTAATCCTAATTTATACATTGGATGTGTTCATAAAGAATTGGTGGTATTTGGAAATAATTTGAGTGAGTATCATGGGTGTATCACAAGAGTATCATAGAGTAGTGTGATATTTGGGTGATGCACCACTTGTGTTTGATGATACTACCAAAATATGATAGCGACGCATTTAGTGACGTCTTCATAAACCTTTTTTAGCGACGTTTTTATGTCATTTAGCGACATTTTCAGACGTCGATAATTTGACTTATTCTAGTAGTGTGATATATCATATTGAGTGTATTTTATATATCCAAGTTTGTTCATAATACTATTGATATATTAGTTGTATTATATATATATATATATATATATATATATATATTTGTGTCTTAGATCATTAAGTATACATATGTTTATAGGCTTGTGTGTATGTATCCTAGAATTGTTGTGTGTTCAGCTAAGCTTGTGTTTAGGTGACTGTGTTAGGATATTAGTATATGTATTTTATATATATATATATTTGGTGTTATAGTAGTATTGGTGTATTGATGGGGTTTAGAGGAGCAGCAATGTCAGTTGCAGACATTAGGGGGTACTTGAGCAAAAAGTGTTATTGTAGATATGTGATCATACCCTCCTTGTGCATGTCTTGTTCCTTGAATAGTTTTAATCATACACCGCATGTATGATTAACCAGGCCATAATCCTTGTTCAAATTTCCAAGCCGATCATATGTTGAAGATAGTACTCACTCACTTAGTTAGTTGTATTTCCTGACTCTTGTATATGATACTCATTGCTCTTGTATTTATTTACAGTATTCTATATTTTGTATATTTCTTGCTCTTGTTCTATTTATCTTGTATTTCTCTCTATTTACTATTACATAGTATTTATTATTTACTGGAACTGCCGTTAGAGGTATGCTTCACTCCAATCCTGACTGGATAACATTTTTCAGGGATTTGTGCTCTCCATTTTGGGATCTCAGAGTGTTGTTATAAACCGGTCGGCTCTTACATTGTGGACCTTGAGGTGACAATTGTTGAGATCTGGGCTAGTGTTTCTTTTTTATATCATGTCTAGCTTCCTATCTTTTAGAATGATATATGTTTTGTCTTCTTGTTCATTCTTCCTTTAGATTATTGTAATTGAGTACATGATAGTGCTAGTTGTATTAGTATGATTGATAACTAGATATTGATGACCTAGACAGTGTTCTACCGTCGATGCGTGGGGCGTAGGCTGGAGGTACCCACGTACTCGTGCCCGATCATGCGGGTGCGGGTCGTGACACACTCTCTCTCTCTCTCTCTCTCTATATATATATATATATATATATATATATATATATATATGTGTGTGTGTGTGTGTGTGTGTGTGTGTGTGTGAATATAATTATGTGACACATATAATTTAACATCTAAAAAAATACGCAATCTTAATCGCACGTCATTTGAAATGAATAGTTCAGATTGATAGAGTAATCTGTATTAATTAGCATGCATGTCAAATTGAATATCCCAATAATTAATACAATATACTATTAATTAGCATGTATGTCAAATTTGACATTCATGCATATAAATTTGATATGCATTTAAATTTAAACTATTTATTTTAATTGACGTGCGGCTGAGATTAAATATTTTCTTAGATGTCATATATATATTTGTGGAAACCTAAAAATACTCTAACAACCCACCGTCTTCATCCTCGTCCTCTTCTTACATACTACATTGGGAGGAAGATCGAATATGCGAACAAGAAGCTGGTGAGGGGATGGGGCAGGAGAGGTGGCATGTGTCTACTTAAGATGTTTAGGTTTTTGTTGATCTAGTCGACGAGAGCAAGGAGGCAACAAATGGGCAAAACAGTAGAGAGAAAGGGTAGGTAAATTTTGTTATGATACCATTGTTGGTATGGATGTTCTCATAATTTTTTTTAAATTTTTTTTTACTTGTGGACATGTGAATCTTCTAAATAATAAGTGTATGAAGATCAATACCAATTATTGATCAATTGCTAACCTAATGCTCAAGTAATGCTTAATAGTTCTTTTGAAACTTTATGTGTGCTATGTTAGTCCCGAGGCTTAAGCAAAGATGGATGAACAGGACCAGGAACAGAGGTTATCCCCTATGCTAATCCTGAAGTTGTAGTTGAGATTGAGTATTCACCCACAGGGTTCCCTCTCTGACTATTTTTTATTACAACTACCAAACCAGATTACAATAATCAGAAAAAATAACTTCGTTCTTCCTTGCAAACATAGTTGCAAACGGACAGAACTAAATACAACTTGCAGAAGGGAAGGAGAAGAAGAAAACAGAAAATCTCTGCTTGTTGGGGTGATGATGATCACCGTTGCTCAAAGCAAGATTCGTCCCACACGATATGCTTCTAGGAACCAGCAAGTTCTTAATAGAACTACTGGAACGCTCGTCGTCATATCTTCTGGAACTCGCACGAACTCCTCTGGACTCCAATGGCGGCAGCAACATCAACTCTCTTCGTCTCTTAATTTCTAAGTAAGTTCTCAAAGTGGCTACAAAGATATAAACAATTTATAGGCATAGAGTAGAAACCCTAATCCTAAACCTGGCTGCCAATCAGCTACAAAAAGATATGAACGAATTAAATTAAAATTCCATAAAAATCAGATTTGAATTAATGATCATATCTTTCCATAACTGAATAAATCCATAATCAACGAAAGCGTGCCCGCGTGCACCATACGCTATGTAGAATACGCGTGCAACAAAATCAATCATCATCTTAAGTGCAAAGTATGTCACGTCCCGGTCTCCCGCAGGCAATCGGCCGTTCCCGCTAGGCGGGAATCACCCTCGCCAGCGCTCCCGCGAAACGATCGCTTAACCCATCCGGGCGTGATGCCGCACGAGCGTGATCCATGCCCGTGCAAGGCCATGGTTCATTGGCTGGCGGCAAGAGTTCTAAGCCACAGAGTCGCACAGATTGTCCGAGTGCAGCGGAGTCATGAACGCATAGGCGATCGGTAACAGGTTCACTGAGTCGACAAATATAGCGGAAGCATTGAAACAAGTAAAGTAATCTCTTTATTGATATGAACAAGTGTTACAGGCGGCGTATAGCCGAGATTACAAGTCGCTCAAGCCTCTCTCTCTGAAACAGTAAAAGCGTGCCAAATGGCTACAACTGTGGAATGAATGTACAGGCGATGGTCAGGCGATGTTTACAACTTATGTCTTGTATATGTGCTTCAGTCCCGGACGCACCGTTGCAAGGCTTCAGAGGGAACTCCTGGCCTTAGCACGCACGAAGGAGGCGTCCGCACCGCACGAGGTTCACCCGTACCCTGCATATCAAACTGGTGGATTATCAGTACATTGAATGCACTGGTGGGGAAGCTACTCGCCCGCTCGAAAAATCCAAACACGTAATACAGGTTCCGTGCACAACTATTAAGTTATCTTTCTAGTTGCCTTAGGATCAGTTTCATGCAGATATTGAACAGCTTAACGTGTCGGGCAGTGCGCCGTGCGATGTTAGAGGAAACACGGCGAGACTCACCAACTTACCATCTCCTTCCCTGTCCAAGGCAACATTGTTAATTTAAGCAGGGGCATGTATAAACATTCAGGAGGCATAGCATATGCAAACAGGAGGGTTCTTATAACATGATCGTTCAGGTGTTAAGTTATTCATTGATGCTATGCAATGACTCGCACGCAGATAGCCGCTAAGCGAGGATGACTTGTTATCTTTTGTTTCACAGGCAAGCACGCAACAGGTTAAATACACACGATAAACACACGATGCATTGCAAGCATATTCACACGATAATCACACGAGGCATTGCAAGCATATACACACGATGATCACTGGCTGATGCCATAATGGACTAGTCAAGGACGTGAATAACATGCAACGAGAAAACACGAGGAGCTCATAAAACATGATACGTTGCAAGTTACCCAGTCCGCACACGATTGACTATAAACACGAAGTCTGCCAGGATCGGATCGGTGCCAGTGCCCCAGCACCGTCCGCAGAACTTATATCCTTGTGCACAAGTTGTCCATGATCGAACACGATTGTTAATTTACACACGAGCACACAAGATTCATTTAGCTATTGGATATGCACAGTCTCCTGGGCTGCTGTAAGCCCGCACAGGAGGGAGACTTGCAGGGAGATCCGAATACCTGAATGAGTCTTGCCACAGGAACATGATTCTTTTACTTGGCATGATACAGTCCCCTGGATCGGGAACTGCCTTCGTGACCTAACGGTCCCGAATACTTGCGGGTTCATTCAGGCACGGAACGACTACGTAGTAGTCTCCCGAGGTTTGGATGAAAACACGGTAACTATCAAGCAGACAAGCATGCGTTTCTAGGAACATAAGCAGGCACGTTGCTCGGGCCCGAAGTTAGTCCGAGAGATGAAACCGTTAAGGGACTTAGCATGCGAGGGTCTGAATATAAGCAGTATTTCCTTTTCCATGTTCTAGCAAGCAATATGAGTTGGGATTATTCCCTTAGCTAGGTGCGTTAGATTTATTAGCATGCAGGGGGTGATTCACCTAGCGACTAGCATGAACATTTCAGATTTTATGTGTGCTGGCTAAGCAAAGACAAGTTCACCGTAGCCACCCACCTTAGCGATGATTCGCCTCGGTAGAGCGATACGTCTGAGCGAGCCTCTGAAAGTCCAAGCCGGATTCCTGTAGGGACAAGTCTGGATATCCTTTGCTTCTTGATCGAGGCAAAGCAGGTCGGGACAGCTGCACGATTTGCCGATTGAGACGGCAGTCCGCTTGAGCGGAACAGGGTATCACAAAGTATGCCAACAAAATGCCACTTTGCGCCCTTGAGCCCGAGTCGCTCTGGGGTTAGCTCCTAAGAAATTTTTTCCAAGAGAGACAAAAAACATAAATGCTTTCTTTGAGAAATTATTCATTTTTTCTCCTAAAAAAATATTCCCACATGATCCCCACGTGTGTGTCACGTCCCAGTCCCAAAATACAAAGGACTAGGAACATGTAAGCATGCCAGCCGTATGTATATGCCAACTCCAATATATGGATACCATAATACACACGTACGTTGTAATATGAATAAAACTCGCATGTGGTATATATACTATCACAAGTCACAGAAATACTAATCTTATCCACACAACAAGTCACAAAAATGAAATAACTAAACTAGAATAAAGAGTCTGAATAATCTAACAATGGTAGTCGGGTGGAGACAAATCCACTACAAAAGACTATATCAAAACTAAAATGAGAGAGTAGGGTAAAAATCTCCAATATATAATAAGATGATGCTATAAGAGTGTCAGCTAAATAATCCATCGCTAGAGATAATCAATTATGCTCAGTGGGTAAGGTCTCCTCGGCAGAAAGTAATGCGTCAGGTCCGGGTCCGTACTCCTGCGGATACTCATGGTCGTCTATACTTGGCAAGGGACCAGGTCCTCAGAGGAACATAACAAGATACATAGAAGCAAGCCAATTGAATACAGTGAACATGTATAATGTTTAAAAATATATAAGTATGATGTACAAGATAATCTATATGAATGCAAATGAGGACAACTTTTTCACGTATGGGCAAGGGTAGGCTACTCGATCTAAATCTCACAACTTACACACATGTCAGGGGATATCAAAAATTGACATACCTCGGGGGGTAATGACCAGCGCAACACACTACCGTAGTGCGAGCTAGATACTACAGTTTAGCAGAGTGGTTAAAGCCTATACGCCTAATGATTGTCCTCTCATGATACTAGGTATCAAGTGTGTGTCAACATATCTAATATATAGTAATGACTGAACAAAACTATACATGCAATGAATATACAGAAATATAAATAGCATGCAAAGTACTGTAAATAATTTGGCAAGGTATACTTGCCTGGCAAGAAGCTATGTAGTCCCAATAACCTGCTTTGGAAGTCGCACAGAATAATCCAATAGATCTTCGGGATCAGCGTGCACAGGCACGTAAATTGGGGGTGACTGCTGTAGGTTATCTTCGGTGAGGGTGACGGGTCCACGATGACGACAACGATATCGATGGTGATGAGGATGATGATAATTATAGTTAGGATGGTGATTAGGTCAATAATTAGGGTGATCATGGTGATGATTATTATAATAGAGATGATGATAGCAATGATGGTGGAAATAATGATAATGGTGATAATGTGGATGGTGATTGGGATGATGGTGATGGTGTGGGGGGTGACTGGATGATGGTGATGATGTGGATGGTGACTGGGATGATGGTGATGATGTGGGTGGTGACTGGGATGATGGTGATGATGTGGATGGTCACTGGGATGATGGTGATGATGGGGTAATGGTGATCATGATGATGATGATAGGGGTGATGGTGATGATGAGGATAAGATGAATGGGATGATGGTGATGACGAGGATGATGATGATGGTGATGACGAGGATGATGGTGATAACGAGGATGATGATTGGGATGATGGTGATAATGATGGGGTAATAATGAGATGATGATGGTGATGGTTATTATATTAATAGTGGGGTTGATTGTACTCCGGTCGGGGGAGGTCTGACATGGAGGAGGAGGAGGAGGAGGACAGGGAGCAGGGAGGAGGAAGATCAAGGGGAGAAAGAGTGGAGTCGTAGCTCCGGCGAGGCTGCTCGGTGCTCAGGCGAAGGAGGGACGGGGAGGATAGGGAGGTGGAAGAGGAGTCGAGTGGTGGTTGTGCTGGTGGTGTGGTGGTGTTGGCCTGGGTGGCTCATTTCAGGCAGAGGGGAACGGAGACGATGGTGGTGGTGGTTTGTGATGTCGACGAGGGGGGACAGGCCGGAGAAGAGGAGGAGGAAAGTGGAGATGGTCCAGCGAGGGAGGAGAGGTCTGGGGACGATGACGATGGGAGGAGATGCTGCTCCGATGGGTAGCTACGGTGGAGTCGATGACAGTGAGGAGAGGAGAAGCTCAGGGGTGGTGATGGCAATTTACGATTCAGGCGATTGTGGACGGAGGTGGTGGCTGCTGGCGGGGTACGGCGGGGTTCAGTGAGGGTGGACGTCGAGGAGAGTCGAGGGAGGTGGAGAGGAGACGGTGGGCGGTGGTGGAGGCCGGTGTTAATGGTGGTGGTGATGGGGAAGTCCGGCGAGGAGGAGGTTGATGAGATGAGGTCGGGGAAGGAGAGATCAGGGAGGAGAGGAGAGGTGGTGCGGTGTACAGGCATTCTCAGGCGGGGGCGGATGGCAGTGGCTTAGGCGGACTATCTGGAGGAGGGAACTGTTTCGGCGGTCGTGAGGAAGGAGGAGGTGAACAGTAAAGGGAGATGGTTATTTCGGCTAGGTATTGTTTTGGGTGTTGTGTTAAAAAAGTAAAAGGGAAAAATTGTATTATATATACATGTAGAATTTAGGTTTGGGGTTGACCTAGGTAGGTGGGCTTGGTCTATATCCTCTTGGGGTTGGGCCTTGGCCTCACACGGGGATGTTTGAAGGCTATAATTTACATTGTTTAAAATGCAAGGATAGGGTTAATGAGGGGGCGATGTTGTGCGTTGCACATTCCAAAAATTATAGAAAAATTCGTATGAAGGGGAAAATGAATTTCTTTATGTATTGTCCAATGGTGTGGACACCTTAATGCATTTTTGCATAAAAGTGCCCAATAATTGGAAAATTGCACAAAGATAGAAATTAAATTAAATTAATTAAAATTAATGCGCAATGTGTTCTGAAATTAATTAGGAGTACATGGGGATAAAATTAGGTAGGACACAAGTATCATGGATGTAAAGGGCTCAGAGTAGAATATTATCATTAATTGGGTTGCACAAAATGGATCAAGATTGTGTCTCCAATTTTGATTGGAACGCACAAGGATACAAAGTTGATTTTATTTAGAATTAAATATAAACGTTTGCGATGAATGTTGTGCGACTAAAATATAGCATAATAGAGTATAATTATAAGTTATACCGAGGCCAGAATAGAAGATGGTCATGTCTAGGGCAAGAGTGTGAAGTTTGTAGGAAGGCAGTGGCTAGTGTAGTGCTCCAATTATCGAATCAATGGTAAGGTGCGCCAAGTGATATAAATATTATAAAATTAAATAAAATAAAATATTCTATTTTCAATTGAGTTCAAACTAGCCATAGTTTCACTATCTAAGCAAAGTAGGTATAATTTTGGGTGAGAGAGTTTACAATCTACCCAACTTAAAATAATTTCGTCCTCGAAATTAAAATAAGGCACGATTTCTCTCTATTTAATCTCACTTGATCACAATCTAAAAGAATTTACCTCAAGTTTTAACAAATACGGTTTCTACCCAACTTAGAATTTACCCATATATCATCTAAGGCTATACATCTAAGAAAGCTATTCCTCAAATTATTTAATCATGTTATTCAATCCTTAAGGTTTTAACACCAAACATATTACCTATGATATGCCCTTAAATTATAAAAGAGAGTCACCAAGTCATGTGATTAGCCTATGGGGTATATCTAGTACTATCAGTGTATCAACTTATACCAAGCATGAGGTTTCATCTTTCCGAAATAAGGGAAGACAGAAAACAATGATAAAGAGTTCAAGGGGGAGGTAATAGAATAGAAGTATGGAGGTCAAGGTGTTTAAAGAATTCAAATGAGAATTGTCAAGGCAGTTATGGATTAAAATCCTATTTAGTAATTTCTTATTTGTATGCTCGTATTAGTATAGTTATGTAACTGATACGATATGCTCAGACATGTCTAGAGGGCAAGTACATTTGTCTAAGAAGCTAAGTCAATGTTATCTCAATCCACATAAGTAGTCATGTGAGGGGCGAACCAAGCGCACTATGGTTGATCAGACCATAATACACTGATTCTGAAATATATTAATGTGTATACCCAATAATATATATATCATGATCAAGCTCGATAAAAGAGTAAGCTTGCAAAACTAGGCTATAATAGCGGCATAAGTCAAGGTAGTACAGAAGATATAAATACGTTGGATTATGATGAAAGAAGGTACATAATAATTCAAGTTCACAAGAAGATAAGACTCTACAGTCTCTACAGTTGTCCTATTAACTCCTTGTCTAAGTTGCTAGTCGACCAAATAGGGGTATGGGCCTCTAAGTTCTACTGTCTGAATAAATACTATCTTTTTATGCAAGTCTATAGTTGGTATCATTCGGTTATACTTCATCAATGGGTTAAGAAGAATATGTGATACTATGTGGTGAGGCATACTATCCAACTTAAAACAATAACTAATACTGTACTGTCTTAAGGATACAATAGAAACTCATGTTAATGTCTACGAGAAAGGGTCTTGGTACTTATTAGGGTATCCTCTTACATTATATAGGTCATGGTCATCTTAAGTCTTAGTCTTAGTTCTCATAGAACAAAAGAGTTAATATTAAGAATGAAAGGGTTAGGTGGCACGAGTTGAAAGAAAAGAAGAATATAAATAGTCGTCGCACAAATAGTGAGCGCTAGATTTTCAGAGGAACAAGATTTGAATTTAAATAGAAAGGCTCTAGATAATATCATGGTTGTCTGAGGGAAATGTGGTATGCTAATCTATGTGTTCAAGGTATGATCTAGGAAAATGTTATTTTATTCCTTTTGGCTTCCTAGGGTACTGTCTGCTAATATCAAGACAAGAATCTAAATGTATAGTTCTATAATACTATCTCACTATAAAAGTTATGTTTGGTCCTAATATTCAACCTTGGATTTCTAGTGGTCCCTCAATACTAGGGTCAAACAATATGGTTAAATTTCTAATTAACTCTAGTAGTGTCTATACTACTCTTAAGTTTTCATAAATATATCAAGGGGTAATGGTAAACCAATCTATAAATAAGGAATGCTAGGGTTCACTAGATATTCTAAACTTAGTGATCTGTCAATATTCTAGTTGTATTCTTGGTAGGATTATTATCCTAATTATTATTCTAACAACAAGGGTTCCTATATTCTAGGGGAAGGCTATACTCAAGGGACTATTATGAAGTACATGAATCAAGAAGGATATAATTATTTAGATAGAACAGATTGGAAGAAAGATGAGTCATAGTCAATTGTGGATGAGATCCTATACTCTAATCCTAATTGCAGGCTTGCTCGGTAAAGTAACGTAACAGAGACAATATGCTCTCGACCTGCATGGGCCACCACAAAAATATATCACGCCCCAGTCCCAAACTATGACAGACTAGGAACACGTAAGCATGTCAGTCGTATGTATATGGCAACTCCAATATATGGATACCATAATACACACGTATGTTGTAATATAAATAAAACTCATATGTGGTATATATATACTATCACAAGTCACAGAAATACTAATCTCATCTATACAACAAGTCACAAAAATAAAATAACTAAACTAGAATAAGGAGTCTGAATAATCCAACAATGATAGTCGGGTGGAGACAAATCCACTACCAATGACTATATCAAAACTAAAATAAGAGAGCAGGGTAAAAATCTCCAATATAGAATAAGATGATGCTATAAGAGTGTCAGCTAAAGGATCCATCACTAGAGATAATCAATGATGCTCAGTGGGTAAGGTCTCCTCGGCAGAAAGTAATACGTCAGGTCCGGGTCCGTACTCCTACGGATACTCATGGTCATCTATACCTGACAAGGGACCAGGTCCTCAGACGGACATAACAAGATACGTAGAATCAAGCCAATTAAATACAGTAAACATGCATAATATTTGAAATATATAAGTACGATGTACAAGACAATCTATATGAATGCAAATGAGGAGAACTTTTCGACGTATGAGCAATGGTAAGCTACTCGATCTAAGTCTCACAACTCACACACACGTCAGGGGACATCAAAAATCGATATACCTCGGGGGTAGCGACCAGCGCGACACACTACCGTAGTGCGAGCTAGATACTACGGTTTACCAGAGTGGTTAAAGACCATACGCCTAATGATTGTCCTCTCATGATACTAGGTGTCAAGTGTGTGTCAACATATCTAATATATAGTAATGACTGAACGAAACTACATATGCAATGAATATAAAGAAATATAAATAGCATGCAAAGTACTGTAAACAATTTGGTAAGGTATACTTGCCTGGCAAGAAGCTATGTAGTCCCAATAACCTGCTCTGGAAGTCGCGTAGAATAATCCAATAGATCTTCGGGGTCAGCGTGCACAGGCACAGGAATTGGGGTAACTGTTAAATGTTGTCTTCGGCGAGGGTGACGGGTCCACGATGATGACAACCATATCGATGGTGATGAGGATGATGATAATTATAGTTAGGATGGTAATTAGGTCAATAATTAGGGTGATCATGGTGATGATTATTATAATGGAGATGATGATGGCAATGATGATGGAAATAATGATAATGGTGATGATGTGGATGGTGATTGGGATGATGGTGATGGTGTGGAGGGTGACTAGGATGATGGTGATGATGTGGATGGTGACTGGAATAATGGTGATGATGTAGGTGGTGACTGGGATGATAGTGATGGTGTGGATGGTCACTAGGATGATGGTGATAATATAGGTGATGATGGGGTGATGGTGATGACGAGGATGATGATAAGGGTGATGGTGATGACGAGGATGAGATGATTGGGATGATGGTGATAACGAGGATGATGATGTGGATGATGATGGGGATGATGGTGATGAAGTGGATGATAATTGGGATGATGGTGATGATGATGGGGTGATAATGAGATGATGATGGTGATGGTTATTATATTAATGTTGGGGTTGATTGTACTCCGGCCAGGGGGGAGGTCTAACAAGGAGGAGGAGGAGGAGGAGGACAAGAAGCAGGGAGGAGGAAGATCAGGGGAGAAGGATTCGAGTCGTAGCTCCAGCGAGGCTATTCGGTGCTCAGGCAAAAGAGGGACGGGGAGGACATGGAGGTGGAAGAGGAGTCGAGTGGTGGTCATGTTGGTGGTGTTGGCCTGGGTGGCTCGGTTCAGGCGAAGGGGAACGAAGACGATGGTGGTGGTGGTGGTTTGTGATGTCGACGAGGGGAAGGACAGGCCGGAGAAGAGGAGAAGGAAGGTGGAGATGGTCCAGCGAGGGAGGAGAGGTCTGGGGACGATGACGATGGAAGAAGATGTTGCCCCGGTGGAGTCGATGACAGTTAGGAGAGAAGAATCTCAGGGGTAGTGATGGCGGTTTACGGTTCAGGCGATGGTGGACGGAGGTGGTGGCTACTGGCGGGGTGCAGCGGGGTTCAGCGAGGGTGGACGTCGAGGAGATTCGAGGGCGGTGGAGAGGAGACGGTGGGCAGTGGTGGAGGCCGGTGTTAATGGTGGTGGTGATGGGGAAGTCCGGCGAGGAGGAGGTTGATGAGATGAGGTTGGGGAAGGAGAGATCAGGGAGGAGAGAAGAGGTGGTGCGGCGTGCAGGTGTTGTAAACCCCCTTATTTATTTTTATAGATACCCGGATTATGGTTAGAAAATTTTGGTTTAACATCAGGTATTTGAGGTTTAGATTTAAGGTTGCAGATGTCAGACTCTTTAATTAAACCATTGGTGCACCCTACCGTTGTTGTAATATTCGGAGCCCAACAGTAGCCCATAAATTCCAACAAGTTATTGTATTCTAGACTTGACACGCCAATTTAGACGCTGGACTTTTTCGTCACTCAAAATCATAATTCCTTGTTCTCTAAATTAATTGCACAATTTTTTATAACCGAAATCCATTATTTAATCATGTGTCGCGCACCTGTGTCATTACCATAAATTTTTAGACACCAACTCAACCCGTTGAGCCGGACCAATTAAAGGGTCCAAGACTGACACCATGCCTATACCATTCATGACCTTTTTGTCACTCCCAATTGAGATCCTATGTGCCCCCATTTAATTTAAGAGTACATGATATTTTTATTCTAATTAAATTAGGGATACCAACTTTGACTAATCCTATTTTAATCCCAATTTAATTCCAATACCTATTTAATTAAGCCCATAAAAACACACAACACCCCCTCATCCTACAAAATACCAAACACCATTTCACCCACAAAATTTGCATCATTTTATGTGTTTGTGCAAATACCCAAAATTAAGGGGCTTAGTTGTAATTATTGCAATAGGTGTCATAACCTCATTGGTCAAGACCAAATGAAGAAGCCCCCTCTTCTTTGACTAGTCAACACCCCCTCCCATGAATGAAAATTCTCCATATAAAATCCTAGCCACTCATTTGAATTAGGCTTATCCACACCACACAACCCTCACACAACTCCCTATAAAATGTCTTCATCACCACACTCTTCCCCATGCCGGCCCTAATCCCCAAAAACTAGAGAACACAACCCTCTCTCTCTCTCCTCCCTCTTCTATATTACAACCGAATACTCCTTCTTCTTCTTCTTTCCTCCTTCTTCTCCTTCTTCCTTCCTTCTTCTTCTTCCTTGAAGAACCTCACTCGAGCTTGCTGCCACTACCCGGCCGAGATCTCCTTAGCAGAGCCAACTATGGCTGCTAACCACTCCCCACTCTGGCCGAATACCACCGGCTTCTACCTCCATATCCGCCCTTAGCCGAGCCTCCATGAGCCAACTTCGATCGCACACCACCACATCCGCCATTACCAGCACCTCGAGCTCCAGTCTCCGGCCAACCTCCTCCAGTCACCGGCTACCTCGGCGAGCCACTGCCGAACTGCACCACCTCCACCTCCAGTCTTCCCCACGACCTCCCCCTCACCGCTGCACCCCTACTCCGACCACCCTACACTACCAGCATCATCCCCGTTCCGCCACCACCGCATAACGCCACCACTGCCAACACCTGTTGTGACCACCCCGGCCACTTCCTGCCGACTTCACATCGTCATCATCAACACCACCAGCAGGACCACCCTACGACCACCCTTCGGCCAGCAACCCCCTCGTCGCCAAGGTGAACCCCTCCCTCCTCTACCTATGTAAATTTATGTGGTTTACATAGTTTATGGGTTATTGTGTAATTTAATTAAGTTAGGGTTTAAGAGGTTCAAGTATACCATGATGTGTTCAGGGTTTATTTTCATAAGTATAAAATGCGATTAATGTATATACATTGAGTTTAGGGTAGGAATAAAATAGGTTTAGTTAAGGGTTATATATATGCATATGAGATTTTAGGTTTAATATATGTTATAATATGCATTAATGGAGAATTTCTAAGTTAAATAATTATGGTTTAAAATATATGCATGTGATGGTTAAAAAGGTGACATATGTTGAGGTTGGGTTTTTAAATATCGAATGAGAATTGTTAGGGTTGAATACGTATGGTTGTATGTCATGCCCCAGTCTCAAAATACGTAGGACTAGGAACACGTAAGCATGCCAGCCATATGTATATGGCAACCCCAATATATGGATACCATGATACACACGTACGCTATAATATGAATATAAACTCACATGTGGTATAAATATAGTGTCGCAAGTCACAGATATACTAATCTCATCCGCACAACAGTCACAAAAAGGAATATAACTAAACTAGAATAAAGAGTCTGAATAATCCATAACTAATAGTCGGTTGGAGACAAATCCACTACCAATGACTATATCAATACTAAAATGAGGAAGAAGGATAAATCTACAATATAAATAAGATGATGATAGAAGTGTATCAGCGAAGCGATCCATCGCTAGAGATAATCACCGATGCTCAGAAGGTATGACCTCCTCGAAAAAGATAAGTAGTAAGTCCTGATCCGTGTTTCTTCGAATAGTCATGAACATCTACACCTGGAAAGGGACCAGGTCCTCGGAGGGACGTAACAAGATACATAGAAGCATGCCAATTTGAATACAGTAAACATGCATAATGTTTGAAAATAAATAAGTACGCTGTACATGACAATCTATATGAATGCAAATGAGGACAACTTTTTGACGTATGGGCAAGGGTAGGCTACTCGATCTAAGCCTCACAACTCACACACACGTCTAGAACATCATCAGCCGACATACCTCGGGGGTAGCGACCCTCGTGATTCCATTAATCGACATACCTCGGGGGTAGCGACCATCGGACACGACCACCATAGTGCATGCTAGTTACTACGGTTTACCAGAGTGGTTAAAGCCTATACGCCTACTGATTGTCCTCTATGATACTAAGTGTCAAGTGTGTGTCAACATATCTAATATATAGTAATGACTGAAAGAAACTACACATGCAATGAATAAACAGAAATGCAATAAATATACAAAAATATACTAAGCATGCAAAGTACTGTAAATAATTTGGCAAGGTATCTTGCCTGGTCTGAAAAGGATGAAGTCCCAACTCAAGGCGTCGTCCGATCTATCCGTCACATAAATTAAACAAGTTAGGTTACAAAAGTGGGTAAATAGGTTCCTCCATTTAATCTATTTTAATTCTGAATAAAATAACCTAAAATAGTATTTTTTTAATCTTATTATAATCTTATTTTATTGTTAAGCTCTAATTTTTGTCCTAAGAAAGTCAACTTTAAGGATTTGTGATCCGTGGCACACAAATCGAGGCAATCCGTTGACCAAAAAGTCAACCGACTCAAATCTTGGATTTGTGTATTGAATCATATATATTTCAATGCTACATGAACACTGGAATCGACAATTTTATAAAATCACAAGTCGGTAAAGAGTTATGGCCACAAGGGCGCACAGATGACAGTTTTTAGTGGTTTCCTATTTACGTCTACGTTGCACAAATTTTACAGTAGATTAAATTTATATATTAAATTCTGTAAAAATAATTTTATGAAATTTTATCATGTCAGATTTTCGAAACTTTAAACGGCTCGTAATTCCGAGTTCGGGATCTCCCGTAATCTCAAAAACACCAAAATGCATCTGATTTTGGACAACTGACAATTTTAGAATTTTTTGGAAAAATAGGTTCATAAATTATTAAAATAATTTATATATCAGAAAACTAACCTTGATATAGTTCTAACAAAAAAACTGGAGCACGTTTGGAGTCCGGAGCTAGGAGATATCGTCTTTTTAATTCGTCATAACTAGTAGAAAATGAGGCTGAATTTATGACGAATTTTGACTATTTTTTGACGAAAAAGAGGAGAATTTGGGGAACAAAAATATGAAGGATGAGGTATTTATAATGGTGGATACTACTTAATTAAATACGACTAGGATTGGTTAATTTGGATAGGATTATGATGAATTTAAATAAGGATAGGATATGCATGAAGTTGCTTTCCTAGTAGGTTCAGGATTTGAATTAATTTAAAATAGAGTTTGAATTTATCTCAATAATTTATAATCTTAAATATAATTAAAGATAATACAAATAATTTATAAAATCTTATTAATATCTATTAACACTAAATTAGTATCTTTCTAATATTAAGACTATATATATCCAAATAAATCCTAAATAATTTTAAAAATCTAAATAAATTTTTAAAATTCTAAATAAATTACAAAAAAATATAATTAAATATTTTAAACTAAAATAAATATTTGGTAGGAACAACATACAAGTATGGTCGTAAAGTAAATCATATAAGTCCTAGAAATTTACGTTCCCTATGTTTTAATTACCTAAAAATTCTAGAAAAATCTCCAAAAATCTAAAATAGCCTAAAAATGATTCTAAATAAATATTTATATAAGTAAATATATCAATAAATTTATTTTCTAATTAACTAAGAGAATACTCTAAAGAAATTCAATATTTAAAATAATCTATAATAAATATAATAATATAAAATACACACAAAATACCTATTTTGGGTGAGGGGGTTTACAGTATAAAATATTGGTCGTTGATTAAGTGTATATCGTAATACCTAAGGATTGGTCAATTATTGATAAATGGATAACAATAGTGCATTGAATCGAGGCAAATTTTTAATTTGAAATTATAGTAAGTGTACATATTCGAGGGGTTTAATAAATTAATTAATTATTTATTTTGGGAATGATAGTAAATGTGCATGTTAACGTCTGTGAACACTGAGGTGAAACTGAGGATTTGATCAGGGTTAGATTAACTGAATATCGTGATGAATATAGTAAGACTGAGGAATTGTAATAAAATTGATCGAGGATTAGTTTAAGACGAATGATAAGATGATGGTATATGATTGAGGATTATTCTGATGGTATTAAACAGGTGATTGATCGTATTTATAACGAACCCTTAGTCTACCTTGGTCAACCCTCTAGCTTTGTGACCAAGTAACTTGTAACTAAGGTTGAACATATGATAGATGTGTGTCGCATCATATTTCAGCATTATGATGGTTTATTGATTGAGTTTGTATCTCGTCTCTAGGTACTACGGGACCTGCAGACTTGGACGTTATACCGGATCCCCATCTTCAGCATCCGGATCCAGGTAAGTGTACCTTGCCACCCTGTATTTTAGTTACCAGATATTTATTTATTTATTATATGCATGTGCGCGCTTTGGTTTAGAACCGTTATTTTGCGTCCGGGTCACAACCGGGTGCAGACGTTCGTCGTAACGTCTGGTAACGAGTGATAGATGATCGTAACACCTTGATGTACGTACCTGTGTATATCATAACCCTAGGATACGTCCATACACAGTTATCGTGCCAGATTTCCTGTATCCTGATACTGACATCATGATCGAAGACTGGGACGACCTTAGGGTCACGTCTGTTGATAGTTATTTCTGTATGACGAGAATGTTAGATAGAGATTCAGGTTCAACGCACAATCGTTGACCGCTTGGGATGGAGAAGACAGTTACTAGACGTTTGGGCTCCTCTACACGCGCCTATATATGTATATGTACTATTTCTATAGTGATCATGTATCTAGAGTAGTTGTATCACCTGTGTGACTCTTTGTCCGGAGCTGCGGTACGTCCCGTGAGTTTTCGTGTCCGGAGCTACGATTTTATTTTGGACAGCCCATGTGTCGAATATTGTCTTCAAAATGTGTCTCACTTAGGTAATTATGCTAGATTACCCCATCGTTGCACTTGTACATTCTGTCATACTTTGGCATGCTGTATTTTTGTACCTTGTTACGTCCCTCTGAGGACCTGGTTCCCTGCCAGTTTTGTAGCATAGACGTTTACGGAGCATTTGGAGTTGCTGATGGAGTTGCTTGTCTTGAGGGCATTGGTACCAGGTACTCATATCATTTCTACCGGCATTATGGTTATTTTATTCATATTGATTATTTATCTGTTGTTGTAGCCTAGTTTTTGTAGACTCTTCTCTTCTCGAGTCTAGTGTGTTATTGGGCGGTCGACTTTAGCACATGCAGCTCTTTCTTGTATATTTTTGTTCATTGTGGATTGAGACTTAGATGTTTAAATTTACTAGATTATTTAGTTAGTGACACTTATTATACAGCTTATACGTATTCGAGTCAGACCAGAGTCTGGTCGAATGCGTAGCTGGCATGTTGCGTATTCCTGGTCCTAAGTATTTTGGGACCGGGGCATGACATATTTTTGTGGTGGCCCATGCAGGTCCATTTTAAATCGTCTTGGTCACCTGACTGTGCCAAGCGAGCCTGCAAATTAGGAATATATATTATAGTTTATTGTTGAATAGGATCTCAATCCATAATCGATTTTTAAAACTCCTTTTTGTATGTGATTATCGCCCTTGGACTTCCCAATTGTATTAGTTCAGTTTTCGCCAATATCGTTATCATTGTTTCTCATCTCCTATTAATTCGGAAAGATGGACGCTTGTGCCTGATGGTTTCCTCCAGAAGAAGATCGTAGTTTATACGGCAGAAGAGAAGATTGTTACCCTCAGTAGGGTAGGATGACAGGTTCTTTTTAGATTCTAGATCTAGTGTGGAAGACTAGCAAGAGAACTGGACCCAGTGGTACCCTACCCGTGCTTGAGATAGCAGTGATCTTGGAAGTACTGGGAGCTGGAAAGATGGTTGATCATGACCTAGAATAATTTATGGAAGTGCATAGCCCGATGCTAGGAATTAGTTGTTGTATATGATAGTGATACCAAGAACGATATTATGGACTAGAGGAGATAAAATTTTAGGCTCTCACCTGCAAGATGATAATCCGATACCAGAAATTTTAGTAGGTGCTTGGGAGATACGATTATTATAATTGCACTATGTGACTCAGAGCAATAAATAACGGAAAGAAGAAATTTGAGAAATAAAATTTTAGGAAAAATTTTGAGGAGGAGAGAAATTATACATTAGGCAAGGAAAAAAATTTATTTTGGAGGATTGGTGTTGAAGATACAACGGGAGAATTTATTATGAGGTTAAATCTAGACTATGACATTGGCCTAGGAATAGATTGGTTGAGCCAATACTACGCGATGCTAGATTGTCGACGTGGTTGCACTATATTTAGACCACCAGATTACCCTGAGTTAGAGTTTCTTCGGGGAGCCTGAGAGCATGGTGTCCAACCTATCTTAGCGACACACATTGCAGCAGGTGAACCAGTGTAACCCCGTATTATATCAGAGTTTGAGGATGTATTTGTAGATAATCTTCCAGGCCTGCCACCTGACAGAGAGATAGAGTTTGCTATAGAGTTGACTCGAAGAGCCGAGCCATTTATTTTTTTATCTTCAGACTAGCACAGATAGAGTTGGTTGAGTTGAAGGTCCATAGTAGAGTATCTCTTAGACAAGGGTTTTAGTCGGGCTAGTATTTCTCCATGGGGAGTACCCATCTTATAGTGCCGAGGAAGGATGGTACGTTTGCGTATCGATTACAGGACGTTAAATGCTGTAACGATAAAGAACAAGTACCCTTGCCACACATCGATGATTTATTTGAATCAGCTAAGTGGCGCATATATATTCTTGAATATCAATTTCAGATTAGGATATCATCAGATCAAGGTACGGAAAGAGAACATTCCGAAGATGGCTTTTTGGACGAAGTATGGATACTATGAGTTTCTAGTCATGCTGTTTGGTTTAACCAACGTGCCAACAGTATTTATGAGCCTGATGAACAATATTTTCCACCAGTACTTAGATAAGTTCATGGTGGTATTCATCGACGATATCTTGGTATATTCCAAGAGCTAGGAGGAGCACGAGAGACATCTTAGGATTGTGTTGGAGACGCTGAGGCAGGAGAGACTGTATGCCAAGCTCAGCAAATGTGAGTTATATTTGGATAGAGTACCCTTTCTGGGACACATTATCACCGGAGATGGACTATCAGTTGACCCGGAGAAGATAATTACAGTTAAGACATGGCCAACCCCTACATCAGTTATCGAGATTAGAAGCTTTCTCGGACTTGCCGGATATTAACGGAGGTTCGTAGAAAATTTCTCGAGGATTGTTGCGCCTATGACGCAACTGATGCATAAAGGCGAGGAGTTTATCTGGACCGAAGAGTGTCAGACGACTTTTGATGAATTGAAGAAGCGTCTGACATCAGCACCGATTTTGACACTACCTTCAGGATCAGAAGGATTTATAGTGTACAGTGATGCGTCTGGGAGCGGATTAGGATGTGTATCGATGCAACACGGCAAATTGATAGCCTATGCATCGAGACAGCAGAGAGTTCATGAGAAGAACTATCCGACGCACGATCTAGAGCTAGCTGCAGTGATATTGCACTAAAGCTATAGCGACACTACCTTTATGGAGAGCGTGTTAAGATTTACACATATCACAAAAGTCTGAAGTATGTCTACACGCGGAAGGAGCTCAACATGAGACAGAGGCGCTGGCTAGAGTTGATGACAGATTATGATATCGAGTTGCAGTACCACCCTGGCAAGAAGAATGTAGTAGCAGATGCCTTAAGCAGGAAGCCCATGGCATACTTTTTGATGACTCAGCGGCAATTACTAGAGGATCTCCAGGATCTTGGGATAGAGATTGTATTGCCAGGCATGGATGGACAGATGGCCAGTCTCGAGGTTCAGTCTACATTGATTGAGAGGATCAAGGCAGCTGGGGACACAACAAGGACCAGTAAAGAACTTTGTACAGATGGGTCCAAGGCCATACAAAGGCATTGAAAGCCCAGAAGAACCTACCAACTGGATTACTCACACTCGAAAGTTATTAGAAGCGTCGCAGCTACCTGCAGACCTATGGATGACGGGTGTATGGATGACGGGTGGTAATGCTCATCACTGGTGGGAATCCATGGAGCACCAGTTGGGTACATACCAGACTTGGGAGCAGTTCCTGGAGTACTTTGAAAGAAAGTACTTCCCGGACACCGTCAGAGATGTATTGTACGATCAGTTTCTCCACCTTGGAGCAGGAAAACAGTACAGTGGATGAGTATGATGCTGAGTTTAGTCGGCTTAGTAAATATGGCGCTGCCTTTATACCAGATGACTTGGCCAAGGCTAAGAGGTTTCATTGTGGACTGACTCAAGAACTCCAACATTACACCAGCTCACAGTTCCGGATCTCTTATACCGAATTACTGACAGAAGCCAGATTGCAAGAAACCATCAGCCGAGAAAAAGGAGGTCAGCTGGGGACACAACAAGGACCAGCAAGGACACATCCAGGATCAATAAGGACACAGCAAGGAGGACCTTTCATACATCCTTTGGAACAACAACAATAGTATCAACACAGAGCCGGACCATACCAGATTTTGGAGAAATCCCAATATAATTATTATGGGAGATGCGGGCACATTTTGAGAGATTGTCGGAACCGCTTAGGACAACGTATAAAGTGTGGTTTCGGACAGCATTTGGTAAGAGAATGTCCTATGCAACAAGCATTGACACTTCCACCGCCAGCACAGAGGCTAGCGCTACCAGCACCAAAGCCAGCTCAGTAAATATGAGTTCTTCTTGGACAGAGTTTTATTTCTTGGACATGTCGTTACAGGAGTTGGTATGACAACTATAAAGACTGGATGAGTCTTATCTTCTCTATGAACTATAACTATTTTGTAACATCTCTCATCATAATCTAGCGTATTTATATTTTCTGAGCTACCTTGACTTATGCTACTACAGCCTAGTTTTGCAAGCTTATTCTTTTATCAAGCTTGTTCATGATATATGTATTAGTGGATGCATACATTAATACATATTAAAATCAGTGTATTACGGTCTGATCAACCATAGTGCGCTTGGTTCGCCCTTCGCAAATACTACTTTACGTGGATTGAGATACATAGTTGACTAGTAGACAAATATACTTAAACATGTCTGGCATATCGCATCAGTTACATAACTGTACTGATACGAGCATGTGGATAGAAATTTCCAAAACATGATTTCAACCCACAATCGCCTTGATGATTCCCAATTAAATTCTTTAAAACTCCTTGACCTCGTACTTGTATTCTATCTCCTTCACCTGGAATTCTTTATAATTGCACTCCGTCTTCCCTTACTTCGGAAAGACGAAACCTCGTGCTTAGTATAAGTTTGATATGCAGATAGTACTAGATAGGCCAAACACATTATTTGATGATTACTTCCTGTAATTAAAGGTATATCATAGGTGTTACATTTTGTGTAAACTTTGAGAATTGAATAACATGATTTGAGGAATAATTTTCTTAAATATATAGCCTTAAGTGATAGATGAGTAAATTCTAAGTTGGGTAGAAATTGTATTATTAAACATGAGGTAAATTTTTTTAAATTGTGATCAAGAGAGATTAGATAGAGAGACCCTACCCTATTTTAATTTTGAGGACAAAATTTTTATAAGTTGGGTAGAATGTAAAACCCCTAATTTTGAAAACCGTATTTTTCTATTATTAAAATTATTTAATTTATTTATATGAGCTAAATAGAGATAATAGATTTTATTATATTTTATTTTGAGGTGTTTGAGCATTTAGAGGATTTATGGAGCCATTATAAATTTTTTCTAATTTATTCCATGAAGGAGACCCTTTGGACAGTTGCTAGCTCAACCGTATGCACCAATATAATTCTTAGAATTTTTTGTGAATAGATAAGTATATACATATATAATTCCTATTGGATCTCTACCAAAACCGTTAGCCTACCCTACCCGCTTGAACCCACAACCGTTAAGAGAAGCAAAATATCAACAGCAGCAGTAGCAAAAGACAATTTTGCTTTCCCTATTCCGCGCGTGTGAGCATTCCCATTCCACCGCTTCTTAACTCTAATAATACTAAACTCTCCTCAACCAAAACCTAAACCAATGAAAGGAAGAAACAGCAGCTGTCACGCCCCAGTCCCAAAATATGTAGGACTAGGAATACGCAACATGCCAGCTACGCATTCGACCAGACTCCGGTCCGACTCGAATACGTATAAGCTATATTAAAATGGTCACTATCTATATAATCAAGTAAATATAAATATCTATGCCTTAATCCACATTGATCAGAATATACAAGAATGAGCTACATGTGCTAAAGTCGGCCGCCAGTAACACAAGCTCGAATAGACTCGAGAAAGGAATATGAGTCTATAAAACTAGGCTATATCAGCAGATGAATAAATAATATGAATAATAACCATGATTCCGGAAGAAAAGATATAAGTACCTGACACTAATTCCTGCAAGACAAAGCAACACACATCAGCAACTCCAGGCAGGCTTCACAACGGTCTATGCTGCAAAACTGACAAGGGACCAGGTCCTCAGAGGGATGTAACAAAGTACAAGAAACAGCATGCCAAAATAAATGCAGTGCAAGAGTAAATAAATTAAATAGGGTAACTATGTATCCATCTATGTGAAATGCAAGTGAGAGCATCACTAGTACTCAGGCTGAGACCGCTACAAGCTCTGTGTCGGGGAGCCGGTAGCAGTGATAACAAGTAATGGGTCTAGCTCTGCTCGAGATTCTACAACCTCACAATAGTAGTAGATATATATAGAACAGCCTGTAGCCTGTGTGTCTCTCCCCACCCAATGTAACCACACGTCTCATGTCCATGTCACGTGAGATCATATCTAATGCAACCAGTCATATAATCTCTATAAATATAATGTCTATGTCAATCCTGCATCCTATACAGAATCACCATGAATATCTCAGGAAGATTCTGTCATATGTATGGTGTCAAGTGTCCTGGGTTATAATGTACTTGATGAAAACAAGTACTAGAATATAAAGGGTCACGAATGTCTATTTCTAGATGACGTACCAAACTCCGCGTACGGGGTTGGCACCCGACTATTAATCGGACGCTAAGTAAGTCACACGGCCCTAGGTTTAAGCATGTACAACAATTTTTATAATTAAGTCAAAGTAATAAATAACAGAACTGCAAGTTGGCAAGGTACACTTGCCTGGAACTCCAAGTTGATAATACAAAGAACCTGCTCTCGAATTCACGCTCGTGCGATCCTAAGAGCCTAAATATATAATATAATAAAATTAGTTACTATGACATGGTTCACTAAGCATGCACAAGAGTAAAACTATTCTACGTCATTAATCATTAGACAATTAGGGTCTAATTTAATCAAGGATACCACTTATACAATGCCATCAATTATTTAGAGTCTAAAATAATTTGGGGTTCTAACAAAGTAGGTTGGCTAAGGTTCACTAGTCAAGGACCAAAAAAGTGTGTAAACACCAAGTCTACTAGTCACATAACATCATCAAACCTCATAAACATAGTTATAACGAAGGTTCATATAGGTACTAGGTATTCTCACACTAGATTTCCATATACAACATATCATCAACCTTGGTATTCACTAATTGTCAAACTATGTTAACCAACTTAGGGTTAGTTTTGTCTATTAAAATATGAACATGAGCATTAACAATAGGTCAAGTTAGGGTCATCATAAACAATCACATACTATATTTCTCAAGTATATCCGTTCATCCAACTATATACAACTCTCGTTCTACTACAAAATATCAAGTATACATAGACAAGTCAAATCTGAATTTATAATAAGATCATGGCATATACCTCATTTTTTTCTTGTATTTGTCATGAAACATGTGTGCAATCACTATTATAACTAGTGAACAACCTTAGCATGACATCTTCTATATTCCAACATAGTATTTATAAACAATAAAACTAGCTATCACAAAACCTAGGCAAAATGCACTACTAGTTGCACAATATTTAATCATGTCTCAACCATGCATTTATTTATATATAACACCCTAAACAAAATTTATACATTCTGAAATTTAGTGATAATTAGAGTAAAAATTATATTTTGCAAGTGGTTTCTTGGGTTTTAGATCATGGCAAAATGAATAGGACAACAAGTGCATAACTAACATTCAAGTCTAGACATGAGAAGTAATAAATATTCTTGGTATAATATCATAAAAATATGAATATAAAGTTAGTAAAATTTAATAAGGATATGAAGTACATGTAGGAAGGGTTGAGTAGGAGGATTTGGAGCTCTTACCAAAGTAAAATGGGAAGGCAAAAGAGGGTTGTGCACTGCTTGCACAAATCTGTCCAGATTTGGACACTTCGTCTCGTAGCTACTGTCCGGGGCTTCAAAACATTTCTCCAAGTAATTTGCGGATTAGAGAGATTAGGAGAGAGGTAGTGGATGAAGATAGGGTAGTTTTTGAAGGGGTTTTAGTGCTGGAATTGGTGGCAACAAGGTGTTTAAGTGGTGCTATTGCTGGCGGATTCAGCATGGTATCTTCATTTTGTAAGGGGTGTTTGGGGGAGTTGTAGGATGATTTAGGTGCTTAGTTATAAATGAAACTTGTTAAGGAGAGGTAGGAGAAGGATATTTTGGTACTATAGTGGTGGTTTGGAGGCTATGGAGGTGGTGGAGTGGCCTGAGAAGATGATACACTGAATTCGGATTCAGCCTGGATACCTCTGATGAAGGGCTATTTTTGAGAAACTTAGAATGAATTTTGATGGAAGGTTTGTGAAGAGAAAGTGATAAGGACAGGGAGAGAAAGAAGCATACAAAATTTGAGAGAAAGATACTTATTGTGGATGGAGATAGGGCCGGATTGGTCGGGGTATTGCTGAATTAAGATTCAGCCTGGGCAGGGTTGGATGGATGAAGGTGTGGAGGGAGATAGAGAAGGAATTTGGAGATGGTTTGTGAATAGAAAATGTGAGAAAGAGAGTTAGAAAGAAGTTTTCTTCAGGTGGTTCTATTGGGGGAGGTGAAGAGATGGGGGTTATGGACAGCCTAGTGGGGAGGGGAAGGGTTTAGAGTTACCAATGGGGTAAGGAAAGGTCACAAGTTATAACCCATTTCCTTTCACATTCCATCCTAATGATTTAGTAAACCCATGGCTGTCCAAGACTGAAATGATGTTTAATATGGATGGTCAAACCTAGCTTAATCAACCTAGGTTAAGTCCAACTACTTCTAGTTGGGTCAGGTTCGGGTCGTTGCGGTTTAGTTTGACTAGGTTGGTCCGATTCACTAGGAAATTGGTCATTTGTGACTATTGAGGGTAAGTAGCACATAGAGGTTCAATAGAGTGGAATAAAGGTATCATGTGTGTCTTAGACCTAGTATATATCATGATCATGCATTAGGTCGAAAGAATTGGTCGAAATTGGATCTCCAATTTAAATTGGAATGGTCAACGGTTGCACTGTAGGTGCTAGAAATTAAGTTTTTGAACCAAATATTTTACATTAAAAATAGAGCACAAGGAGATATGTTTGAGTGGGATATGATAATCATAAATTAAGGTTGGCTTGTCTAGATCATGCATATAAAATTTGTTTGGAGATAATGATAAATGTTGTGCTCCTAAAAATTAAAGTTATGAAAAATATTTTTAAGGGATAATTTTGTTTACTTAATCCAATTAAATAATAAAAATAATAATTTTAAATATTATATTAAATTAAAATAGCTAAATCTCTGGGGGTTTACAATCTATCCACCTTAGAAAAATTTCGTCCTCGAAATTCAAAATCTATCTCTCCAACCACAACTCATCATATCTCTAAATATATAAATATCTTGGTACTTACTCATACCCATTCTAATAACCTTAAACTTGTATATACATACAATTTAATCGTCTAAGCTGTTGGTCCTCAAAATATATTTTCACCACCATGTACTATCTCATTATTGTTATCATGCTAATCGTCATCTAGAAAAATTTACCACCTATAGGCCTAGGTTTCACAAGGATGCCGCAACACAAACCCAGTTCAAATCTTTCAATATTTACAAGAAAAATAATGTCATATCTTAACTCTTAAAGGAGTGCATGGGTTAGGCACTAAAATCTTACAAGCACAAAATATTCAAGGCTACCTATGTAGTATCTAAATCCTTTATTCTACAGCTAAGACTGCTATTATATTTTTATTCTTTCCTTGGTACAACGTCATCAACCTATAGTATCCCCAATAAAATACTCTAACCTAACTTCTTATAATTGCTCTTAGCAGCAATAAGTCTAATCTAGTCAGTCAGTCATACATAGTCTAGAATCTCAACTCAACGATTCCTAAGAGAAATAAAATACGACATAAGCCCATATTCAAATACGTAGTACAAAAATATATATATAGAAATTATGTAATAAATATCTATTCAATCATTCTAAATAGCCTAGATAAAAATATAATTAATACAATAAAAAGAATAAGATTTCTAAAATCCAAAATTCTATCGGCTATGGTAAATTAAAAATAGGTTCTCATCACCTACTACTGAGGATAGGTACAACAAGATCATATCCTATTAGTCAAAAATCTAAATCCCTGACCCTAATAAGTTTATGTGTAAATTCACAATATTCAGCTATCATTCATATAAGACTTCTATCTTCCATTTACACTTTTCTACCATATGTAAATCTACAATCTAAGGGGTCTTGTGATAATCCTCTACAGAATGACTAACAAGTCAGTATGTGATTCTGAACCTGTGTTTAATTCCTTAAAATTCGTATCACTTCGAGACTAATCAACAATTTTTACTCGCACTAAATTTTCAAAATTCTAAAAGCATTATAATTCATAAATGCTAAAATTATTATTCCTGAAGTCCATACCACAATCCCTTCTCTTTGGATTATGCAACCATAATATCTTTTTCTTATCATTTGTTTCCTACTCACCTTCTTATCTTTTTAGTATGTTAATCTTGTTTTCAATTATAAACTTCGTCAATCATGACCCAGTACTTTCTACTTCGTAGTATAGATCTTCTAGGCAACTGCCGAGTGATAAATCTTCAGTCCTTCCTAGATCTTTTTTCTTAATTTAAAATGCTCAAGATCATGTACTTCACTCTTCTTGTTACCATTCTACCTTCTTCACCTTGAACCTGAGATTTTCTCCTTGTTCATTCCATGTATACCCTTCATCCAAACTATATGGTTACCATCTTGTTATAGCTTATCATCTATTATAGGCAATTCACTATATCTAACTCAAGGCTATATCATAAAACTCTCATCCTTCAACCTATTTTCTCTATCACAGATACTAGCTTGTCAATGGGTGGTACTCACTTGTTCAATTAACACTAACAACCCAGTTAATCAAATACATCTAATTTGATTTCGAAAGCTATACTTTAGTACTTGAGTTATCTAATTACTCAAATATTAGGTCTAGCAATCTACATATCTATTTAGTCCAGACCTATAGTCATCAATAATTTAAGGGGTCATAAGATCTAATTTTGATACTAAAAGTCACAAGACAACTAGATATTTAACCACTATGGCCTGTTACGTAAGGTTCCAAATTCTTAAGGTCATAATATAATTCCTTGTATCACCATCATGAGCCACATCTGATCCCTAACATCTAGCTATGTATTCCATAAAGTATTCCAAACCATCTTGCTAACTTCTAATACTTCCAAATTACAGCTACCGTAAGCAAGGATAAGGTTTTATTAGTTTTAGGCCTCTAATACTATATTCAATTCTCATGCTAACAATCTATACTAGCTCTAGCATATAGGAATAACCTATCTACCTATCCTACTAAAGGTAATCATCTTCTCAAAAATTTATATCTAGCATGTCTTCTTCCGCCTTGACAAGGATCTGCTTTTGGAAGAAATACCATGCACGAACATTCATCTCTCTGAAATAAGGAGAGATGATACACAATATTAAGGATGCCGAGGGAAATAAAAGAGTACAATTATGAAGTCCAAGGGCGATAATCGAATGCTAAAGAATTTTCAAATCAGTTGTGGATTAAGATACTAATATTGTTAATCCTGATTACAGGCTCGCTCGGTATTGAAAAGTAACCGAAACGATTTAATCGAGACCTGCATGGGCCACCACAAAAATATGTCACGCCCAGTCCCAAAATACGTAGGACTAGGAATACGTAACATGCCAGCTACGCATTCGACCAGACTCCGGTCCGACTCGAATACGTATAAGCTGTATTAAAATGGTCACTATCTATATAATCAAGTAAATATAAATATCTATGCCTCAATCCACATTGATCAGAATATACAAGATGAGCTACATGTGCTAAAGTCGACCGCCAGTAACACAAGCTCGAATAGACTCGAGAAAGGATATGAGTCTATAAAACTAGGCTATATCAGCAGATGAATAAATAATATGAATAATAACCATGACTTCGGAAGAAAAGATATAAGTACCTGGCACCAATTCCTGCAAGACAAAGTAACACATATCAGCAACTCCAGGCAGGCTTCACAACGGTCTATGCTGCAAAACTGGCAAGGGACCAGGTCCTCAGAGGGACGTAACAAGGTACAAGAAACAGTATGCCAAAATAAATACAGTGCAAGAGTAAATGAAATAAATAGGGTAACTATGTATCCATCTATGTGAAATGCAAGTGAGAGCATCACTAGTACTCAGGCTGAGACCGCTACAAGCTCTGTGTCGGGGAGCCGGTAGCAGTGATAACAAGTAATGGGTCTAGCTCTGCTCGAGAGTCTACAACCTCACAATAGTAGTAGATATATATAGAACAGCCTGTAGCCTGTGTGTCTCTCCCCACCCAATGTAACCACACGTCTCATGTCCATAACGTCTCATGTCCATGTCACGTGAGATCATATCTAATGCAACCAGTCATATAATCTCTATAAATATAATGTCTATGTCAATCCTGCATCCTACACAGAATCACTATGAATATCTCAGGAAGATTCTGTCATATGTATGGTGTCAAGTGTCCTGGGTTATAATGTACTTGATGAAAACAAGTACTATAATATAAAGGGTCACGAATGTCCATTTCTAGATGACGTACCCAACTCCGCGTACGGGGTTGGCACCCGACTATTAATCGGACGCTAAGTAAGTCACACGGCCCTAGGTTTAAGCATGTACAACAATTTTTATAATTAAGTCAAAGTAATAAATAACAGAACTGCAAGTTGGCAAGGTACACTTGCCTGGAAATCCAAGTTGATAATACAAAGAACCTGCTCTCGAATTCACGCTCGTGCGATCCCAAGAGCCTAAATATATAATATCATAAAATTAGTTACTATGACATGGTTAACTAAGCATGCACAAGAGTACAACTATTCTACGTCATTAATCATTAGATAATTAGGGTCTAATTTAATCAAGGATACCACTTATACAATGCCATCAATTATTTAGAGTCTAAAATAATTTGGGGTTCTAACAAAGTAGGTTGGCTAAGGTTCACTAGTCAAGGACCAAAAAAGTGTGTAAACACCAAGCCTACTAGTCACATAACATCATCAAGCCTCATAAACATGGTTATAACGAAGGTTCATATAGGTACTAGGTGTTCTCACACTAGATTTCCATATACAACATATCATCAACCTTGGTATTCACTAAGTGTTAAACTATGTTAACCAACTTAGGGTTAGTTTTGTCTATTAAAATATGAATATGAGCATTAACAATAGGTCAAGTTAGGGCCATCACAAACAATCACATACTATATTTCTCAAGTATATCCGTTCATCCAACTATATACAACTCTCGTTCTACTACAAAATATCAAGTATACATAGACAAGTCAAATCTGAATTTATAATAAGATCATGGCATATACCTCATTTTTTTCTTGTATTTGTCATGAAACATGTGTGCAATCACTATTATAACTAGTGAACAACCTTAGCATGACATCTTCTTCTATATTACAATATAGTGTTTATAAACAATAAAACTAGCTATCACAAAACCTAGGCAAAATGCACTACTAGTTGCACAATATTTAATCATGTCTCAACCATGCATTTATTTATATATAACACCCTAAACAAAATTTATAAATTCTGAAATTTAGTGATAATTAGAGTAAAAATTATATTTTGCAAGTGGTTTCTTGGGTTTTAGATCATGGCAAAGTGAATAGGACAACAAGTGCATAACTAACATTCAAGTCTAGACATGAGAAGTAATAAATATTCTTGGTATAATATCATAAAAATATGAATACAAAATTAGTAAAATTTAATAAGGATATGAAGTACATATAGGAAGGGTTGAGTAGGAGAAGTTGGAGCTCTTACCAAAGTGAAATGGGAAGGCAAAAGAGGGTTGTGCACTGCTTGCACAAATCTGTCCAGATTTGGATACTTCGTCTCGTAGCTACTGTCCGGGGCTTCAAAACATTTCTCTAAGTAATTTGCGGATTAGAGAGATTAGGAGAGAGGTAGTGGATAAAGATAGGGTAGTTTTTGAAAGGGTTTTAGTGCTGGAATTGGTGGCAACAAGGTGTTTAAGTGGTGCTATTACTGGCGGATTCAGCATGGTATCTTCATTTTGTAAGGGGTGTTTGGGGGAGTTGTAGGATGATTTAGGTGCTTAGTTATAAATGAAACTTATTAAGGAGAGGTAGGAGAAGGATATTTGGGTACTGTAGTGGTGGTTTGGAGGCTATGGAGGTGGTGGAGTGGCCTGAGAAGATGATACACTGAATTCGGATTCAGCCTGGACACCTCTGATGAAGGGCTATTTTTGATAACTTAGAATGAATTTTGATGGAAGGTTTGTGAAGAGAAAGTGATAAGGACAGGGAGGGAAAGAAGCATACAAAATTTGAGAGAAAGATACTTACTGTGGATGGAGATAGGGCCGGATTTGTGGGGGTATTGCTGAATTAAGATTCAGCCTGGGTAGGGTTGGATGGATGAAGGTGTGGAGGGAGATAGAGAAGGAATTTAGAGATGGTTTGTGAATAGAAAATGTGAGGAAGAGAGTTAGGAAAAAGTTTTCTTCAGGTGGTTCTAATGGAGGATGTGAAGAGATGGGGGTTATGGACAGCCTAGTGGGGAGGGAAAGGGTTTAGAGTTACCAATGGGGTAAGGAAAGGTCACAAGTTATAACCCATTTCCTTTCACATTCCATCCTAATAATTTAGTAAACCCATGGCTGTCCAAGACTGAAATGATGTTTAATATGGATGGTCAAACCTAGCTTAATCAACCTAGGTTAAGTCCAACTACTTCTAGTTGGGTCAGGTTCGGGTCGTTGCGGTTTAGTTTGACTAGGTTGGTCCGATTCACTAGGAAATTGGTCATTTGTGACTATTGAGGGTAAGTAGCACATAGAGGTTCAATAGAGTGGGATACAAGTATCATGTGTGTCTTAGACCTAGTATAGATCATGATCATGTATTAGGTCGAAAGAATTGGTCGAAATTGGATCTCCAATTTAAATTGGAATGGTCAACGGTTGCACTGTAGGTGCTAGAAATTAAGTTTTTGAACCGAATATTTTACATTAAAAATAGAGCACAAGGAGATATGTTTGAGTGGGATATGATAATCATAAATTAAGGTTGGCTCGTCTAGATCATGCATATAAAATATTTTTAAGGGATACTTTTGTTTACTTAATCCAAATTAATAATAAAAATAATAATTTTAAATATTATATTAAATTAAAATAGCTAAATCTCTGGGGGTTTACAGCAGCGGCAGTAGTTTTCTTAAACACTAAGTTTTTCCCCCACCGCCTCTTATTCTCTATATATATACAAACTCTTCCAAACCCTAACTATAATTCTTCCTTCACTAAAACTTAAACACTGTTATGGACGCTTGCTATACGGAATTCTTGTTCGACAAGTATACCTTGCCATTGTACTATTATTTACACTTCAGCTAATACATGCATGTTTAATTCTGCTAATATAGATATTTATTTATATAGATTTTGGACCTACTTTATGAGACCACTCCAGTATCATGTAGCATCAGTAGGTTCATTGGCTGTGACACAGTTGTTACACAAGTTGTGAGTCTCATATAGATCCCGGACTACGAACTGGGTTGGCCTCCTCTACGTATGAGCCGTGCGTTAGGGATGACTGCTGATAGAAACTTTGTATGCTAGTAGACCTGGCAGTTATTAGAGATTTTATTGTGTCATAGATATGGCATGCTTAGAGTGTAGAGGCATAAAAAATACGCTGAGGAATTATACGCGTAAAACCCTCAACATGCAAAAAGCCGTATAAAATAGAGCTCCAGCACTGGGTAGCGTAAGACATGACCTCAGAGCCATTGGCGAACAACAGAGCTTCAACACTTTCAGCGTAAAATACAGCTCCAGAATAACCCACGTAATGCAGTATTTCCAGACTGCTTCAGCGTAAGAAGGTTGTTAAATCACCACTTCGGCGTAAAATCTACCTACTTTTAATGCAGCGGGAAATTGTACGAGGAACTCTTCGTATTCCTCGAATGAACCTGTCAGATCATGCAGTAAACCTGACTCCTGACAAAGAATACTGCACAGCGATCGAGAGGACGACTGTAATGATAATTCGGCACAGAGTCCCAGACTATCGTCTAGTGACATAACCCTTGATATAAGACGTTGTTTAAGCATTCAAGGAATACGCTGCCTAGTTTTACACAGGCAGACATGATCTTTTACGCTTAGGATAAGACGAAATCAACCGCCACGTCAAAAGATGCTCTTCGTACAGAACTCGAGGCACGTCTCTGCAGTTAATGCGCGTGATGGAGGCAGATCTCTGCATTTAATGCACGAGATTTGGTTCTACTTTTAACGAATGGGTGAGCCATAATTAGGGCTAATAAATCCACATCACCACCTCTGCATATTACGCCATCATGCTATTTTCAGCTATAGGAGCACGCTGTACGTTATCTCCTTGAATTACGCCGACCTGGCTATTTTCAACTATAGGAGCACGCCGTATGCTATCTCCTCGGAATACGCCAACTCAGGCTATATTTGCAAAGGTGCGTGATAAGGCTATTTGGTCCAGAATACGCTCAAAATCTCAGTCAAGCAAGGATAATCGACTGTCCTTACGCTGGCTACCTATCCATGCAGCATCAAGCTTCTATGCCTACTTGGCTTCTACGCCTACTTGGCTTCTATGCCAACATGACAGCTACTCGGCTTTTACGTCACCAGAACAGCTATTTGGCTTCTACGCCAACGATACAGGTATTTGGTTTTTATGCCAACCATCTCTACGCAAGGGGCAGTTACCTACGTGGCTTCCATGCCGTGATCTTCGATGAGAAGTTATACGTATTACCTCTTAATATGATACGCGTCACACGCTTATTCAGAAGATCATTTATACGTGGGTGGCAGTTATTATAACCATCGCGTAAAAGGTGTAGTTTTCTCCGCTGTTCCATTTTTTTGCCAACAGTGACCAAACCCTATAAATAGAGACCTCCGGCCACGGAGGTCCAGGGTCGGAAATCGATTTTTGAGAAAGAAGAGTCCAGAGCACAGACAGAGAGTAGTGATTGACGACTTTGGCATCGAGCATCCAATCCCTCTTACGATCTTTGAAGCTTCTCCTTCTTCTACAGCACTTCTTCGTCATCGTGTGGTCCAAGGGACAAAGTGATCGACCGCAGATCAGACTCCTATAGCAATATTTTCCCAGAATCAAATTTTTGTACTTAGTATCCTCGTATAGGATCAATTATACTTTCTTTCTTTTTTGTTTGTAAACCAAAGAAAGGGTTTCGTATAAACCTAGTTTTATTTCTTTCGTTTATTATCAAACACAAGATGGCGACTTTGCTGGGAACTACTTTCTCATCTGACGAGAAAGCCAGTGCTCAACACGATGCTGTATCCGTAGGATCAATGAGAAAGACCTTGGTCGTCCAATTCGACCAATCAGCTTACGAAGACATGCTTCGAGCATGGGGTAGCTCTCATTCCCTCTCTGTCCAAGACAGCAGGAAATTACATAAAGTATGGATGCCCCGGACATCATCTACCCTTCCTACGGACTCTCTCACTCCGACCAACAAGGTTGTAGCACCGCAACCTCCGTACCCCGCGCATAAAATTCAGTCTCTCGTCTGTGATGTGGCAGACGAAACTTCTGGCAATGCCTTAGTGCCAATTCAGAAGTCTACTCCGTGCTCCGTATGTAAAATTCAGTCTCCTGTCTGTGACGTGACAGACAAAACTTCTAGCAATGCCTTAGTGCCAATCCAGAAGTCTGCTCCGCGCCCCGCGCGTAAAATTCAGTCTCCCATCTGTGACGTGGCAGACAAAAATTCTGATAATGCCTCAGTGCCAACTCAGAAATTCCAAACTCGCTTTACGCATAAAAATACATCTCTTATCTGTGAAGAGGCAGATGGTCCTTGCAATCACCACAAGGAAAAACAAGTGGCAAATTTCCCGACCTCTCGGCCTTTACGCCATCAAGAGAAAAATCTGCCCGCTCTTCAGATTACGCGGAATGCTGACGACCGATTGAGCACTTCCTCAGTTTTACGCCAACCTGTGCAAAGTTCCAGATTACGCCAGGACAAGCCCTTCAGCGTAAAGAAGGCCCAGTTTGTGGATAGATACGCTCCTCATGGATTATGTGCTACTCACATGACTGAACTGCTGTATTCATATGGCAGGGAGAGACTTATGATTCCCAATATCCGCATTCCCACTAATGTAAAAAAGGCAGAATAAGCCTTCTTCTTCTGTTAATCCTCTTGACTTGCGTAAACTCCTGATCCAGAAGCACAAAGATAGGTGACCTTCTAACATGTCTATTACACCCCCTACGGAGCATTGTTGTAATAGTCATAAAGTTATAGTTAATTATTATTGTTCTAAGGCAAAACGGTTAGTTTTTGACCGGTTGAACTACTCTCTATCTTTACAGGAAGAAGAGCCTACATTCGCATCAGCGAATATGGCTTCACATGTTCCAAGAGGAAGTTCAAATTCAAGACATCATCCCTCTAGAACTCCAAGCCAAAGGAGATTCAACAGACTCCTTGAGAATGTTGAAGCTGGTGTATTCTGAAACACCCGTTCGAGGTCACGACAACCGACTTCATATTCTTCTGATTCCGACACTGGGGGTCGCCAATTTCTCGAATCGGATGCTGAAAGTATAGATTCAATCTCTACAGAGCTCTATACTGATCCTTCCATAGCATCCAGAGAAATGGGAGTCTATGCCGTTGAAGATGAACGCAAAGAGGCTTCCCCATCTGGAAGTACTGAGCAACGCATCGCTGTATTGGAGACATCACTGAAAGAGATACATTCTATGATGGAGAATATACACCAGATGATGCTGACTCAACATACAGCTACTATAGCTCCAGTATCGGTTCATCCGACTCAAATACGTGTGGGGTGGACCTACCACCATCTAATGCATACCAGGAGCCTATTCTAAATCAAGAGTCAGCAGCTCCTCCACTTCCTAACTCGGAGAATGTATTGCCTCATATTGGAGTTACGATACAACCGATATCTCACCACTCTGCGGTCCCTTTACCAGCTGAAGACCCGATACAGGCAATACGGGAATTGAAATCCCAATTTGATGCCTTGAAGCATAAGGATCAGCTCAAGAAGTTAGGAATCAACCAACCTTACCCAGCTATCTGGGTTGAGATCCCTTTCCCCCCAAAATACAAATCACAGGCTATGGCTTTGTTTGAGGGAAAGACGTCACCGAGCTAGTACATGAACTACTTTAGCATGATGACGGTGTTATTGCAAGGGAATGACGCCCTTCTCACTCGAGTGTTTAAAGGATGTCTGTTTGGAGTGGCCTATCAGTGGTATCGTAGTCTTGCAGACAACTGCATTACTTCCTTTGAAGATTTCAAGACTCTGTTCTTCGCGCGATTCTACGAAGGCGGGATGGACATGTCTATGTCCTCGCTCATCGTAGTAAAGCAGAAGGAGAAAGAGAGCGTTCGTACTTTCATCGAACGTTTTCGTCAGGCCACTTTGCAAATGCCTCCCGGAGTTCTGGATTCAGCCTTGGTAGATATTTGCAGAAAGAACCTTCTTCCACTAATCTCGGTGTTTACAGGACCATATCAGTTCCATGATTGGCCCTCGTTTATGATCTCAGCGGTAGCCGCTGAAGACAACAGTCGGAAGGCGCGTGACAATAGAATCATGATCTCTACCTCTGATAGAGGGAAGAGGTCATCCTCCAACAGCGACCATCCTCGTGGTCCCAAAGGAAAAGAAGCTCTGGCAATCAATACGTCCAGGCAACATACTCCCGGGGCTACACAGACGAAACCTGGGACTTCCAGGCCCATTGAAGCATATTTTTTTGATGACGATGATATTCCGAGCATATTCGAGTGTCTAGTCAAAAGTGGCAAGCTTACCCTCCCCGAGGTAAAGCGGCCTAATAAAGTCGGCAGTACCAATAATCCTAAGTACTGCATTTTCTATAGGTACATACATCACCCTATAAAGGCATGTTATATACTAAAGAGGAAAATCCAGGAGTTGATCGACGCCAAGGCCATCACTCTGTGCAATAGCGAGAAGACGGTCACCGCCAACATGATCTCCCTTCAATTTAGCAATCTGCCCCCTCAAGAAGTTCTGGATGGTGTTGTACCTATTTCTCGGACAATGATGAACATCATTAATCTCCCTCCGGCCAGGGGTCAAAATCATGACCTGGTATCCCTAACTACCCAGCATGGTGAGATTATGTGGGTTCATCCTGATCTGGTGTCAGAGATTGAGGAAGAGACTCAAGCTGCTAAGGCTAAGTCTAAAAAGAACTCAAGACATAAACCATGTCATATGGTTGCAATATCCCCGACGTCAGAAGAAGAGACTTTGGCTAACGGAACCCGTTCAGGGAAAGCCTACCTCAAGGACTATGGAGAAAACCAGGAAGATGCAACGGCAGACACTTCAGCTGACAAACTTCCAGAGCCTGAATCTGTCATACCAGAGGCAGGTCCCTCTAGACCAACTTCGGCGGACAAAGGCAAGCAAAAAGAAGTGCGCTTTGATAAACCTTTGAAGAATATTCAAAACAAAGGTTTGGAGAAGCCATATAACTTCGACATCCTGGCCCAGTTGGCTAATACACCAGCCAGATTGTCCATTTTCGAGCTCCTAAGGTTGTCCAAACACACTTGTCAGGCCTTAAGTGAAGCGTTAATGCAGGCGGATGTATGCTTGACTCAGCTCAAGTCCCCCGATAAAGAACCTGTGGCATGTCCTCAATGCCATAGTGTGATGGAAGTGGTCCCCAACATCACTTTCACTCAAGATGATATGCTGTTAAAACATAACCGGCATGACAGACCCCTCTATTATACCGGATATATCGGTTCCATGGAGGTAGACCAGATTCACATAGATCCGGGATCGTCGATCAGCATTATCCCTCATAGTCTGCTCAGACCGTTGAGGATTCCTACAAGAGAACTGGCTTACACCACCACTACAATCGTGGGCTTCAACGCCAGGAAAAGTAAGTCGTTGGGGAAGATTCGACTGAGGATCCAGATAGGAGATCTTAAATCAGTGGCTACATGCTATGTCATTGATTCAGAGGTATCCAACAATATTCTGTTAGGCAGACCATGGATCCACGATCACAACATTGTTCCTTCGACTCTACATCAATGCTTCAAATATGTAGATGCCCAAGGAACAGTAAAAATAGAGTTTGCTGACCTTAACCTGTTCAAGGGAGTAGAGTCCTACTATTCCGATGCCATGTTGTATACCCAAGACTACATAAAAGAGGTGTCAGGAAAAACAGAGGAAGAGCCCCACCGGGAGCCAGAAGAACCATCTGCTGAGCGACCTCTGTCAATTCAGGTGAAAGGGCGGACTACCCGTCCGAAAGGCATGGAACCCATGGCTATTCACTTGAACAAAACAAAATCACGAGAAGAAAGTGATCCTCTAGTGATCACTTTGAACCAGAAGCCTCCATCTTTGGTCATCAACCTCAGGTGCAACAAGCAGCCAACTGATGTAAATACAACCGGGAACGTGGTTTCTAACGATAATAAAGGTTCTCTTTTCCAGTATACTGACGCTCAATTTCCAAATCAGGAATCTTTCCCCCCATAACGATATAGAACCTATAGCACAAAAATTCTTGGAATATATAGACTCATATCATCCGTATGTGTGGAAAGTCGTGTCAATATCTAATGTCATCACGACATATGGGCCACATGAAGATTCTATCTTTATTATCCCGCCTACTCGCAGTAATCAGCATCCGATAGTCTTCGGTCGCATGCGCAACAGACCGGTTGTACAAGAAGACTCTCATGAGTCCGATGCTGGCAAAATGCAAGTTCACAGATATAGCCCGCAAGCTTTGAAGATTATGCAAAGTATGGGTTATAATCTGAAGTCAGAACCAGGCCTCAACTATGGGAAAAGCAGGCGAATGCCGTTGCATGGAGATCCTTACTGTCAACGAACTCATTTTGGGTTATGGTATACCACCTCCCTTGCAAATTCTGAGTCAAGTGAGGATATCTTTTCCTCTTCTCAAGATGACTCGTCGTCCTCCGACTCATATGTTGATCTCGAACGAGTATTGTCAGCAAATACGGTATTGACAGATTCTCTCGAAGCAGAAGCACAGGAATCTGAACCGTTTGAAAATGACTCCTGGGCACAACAAATAGATACACAATGAGAACTCCGGTTCGAGCAGAGAGAACCACCCACTAAAGATAAAGTTATCCAAATCGATGTTGGGGATGAACTTTCACCAAAGCCGATATTCATCAGTAACAATCTTTCCGAAGAAGAAAGGGAAGAAATGATCCAGCTGATAAGAGAATATATTGACGTCTTTGTATGGAATTATGAGGATATGCCAGGCCTTGATCCAAAAGTGGCTACTCATAAGCTCAACATACTGCCCAATTCAAAACCTGTAAAGCAGCACCAACGCCGGTTCCGCCCGGATATGATGGATGTCATCGAAGCTGAAATCAAGAAGTTGATAGCCTGCGGGTTCATCCGGGAAGAACAACATCCTGATTAGGTCGCCAACGTTGTCCCAATCATAAAGAAAAGTGGGAAAGTTCACATTTGTATCGACTTCTGATATCTCAATACGGCGTGCCCCAAAGATGAGTTCCCTCTTCCCATCACAGACGTCATGATCGACAATACATGCAGTTTTGAACGTATGTCCTTCATGGACGGATTCTCAGGATACAACCAGATCAAGATGTATCCTGAAGACGAGAAGCATACTGCCTTTCGGACACCTCTGGGGGTATATTGCTACACAGTCATGCCCTTCGGATTGAAGAATGTCGGGGCTACATATCAGCGAGCTATGAGTAACATATTCCATGAGCATTTACGCAAAATAATGGAATATTACGTAGACGATATTGCTGTCAAAAGCCGCCTCAAGGATAATCACATCCAAGACTTGAAAACAGTATTCGAGTTGATGCGCCAACATCAACTCAAAATGAATCCTACAAAGTCCTTTCTTGGTGTATCCAGTGGCAAATTCCTGGGATTTGTCATTACCGCTAAAGGCATTCAAGTGGACCCTGATAAAGTGAAGGCTATCTTAGAAATGCGACCACCCCGTAGTCTGAGGAAACTCAGGGGATTTCAAGGTCGTCTGGCTTATATCAGGAGATTCATATCCAACCTCTCTGGAAGATGTCAACCTTTTTCTCGCCTCATGAAGAAAGGTGTGTCCTTCGTATGGGACGAAGCCTGTCAGTAAGCGTTTAATGATATCAAACGCTACCTCACTAATCCTCCAGTTCTGGTGCTTCCCGTCATAGGAAGACCATTTTTGCTGTATGTTCGAGCAATGGATCATTCTTTGGGAGCTTTCCTTGCACAAAAGAACAATGAGGGTCATGAACAGGCTATCTATTATTTAAGTAGGATGATGGTCGGAGCTGAATACCGGTACAATCCAGTGGAAAAAGAATGCTTGGCCTTAATGTTCGCCATTCAGAAGACGCGACATTACGTCACAGGCCAAACTATTCATATCATCTCCAGGATCAATCCTCTTCGGGTATTGATGAACAAACCGAGTGTTCTCAATTCCCGACTCACGACTTGGGTGATATTACTAACACCGTATGATATGGTGTACGTCCCGCAGAAGTCCATAAAGGGTCAGGCCTTGGCTGATTTCTTAGCTGCTCATCCAATTTTGGAAACCTCTAAACTATACGAGGACATTTCCGACGAAGTTGCAGAATATAATTCCGCAATAGAAAGTGTTACATGGCAGCTATTCTTCGATGGTGCCTCTAGGATTGGTCCCAGGGGAAACGTGATTTTAGGAGTAAGAATTGTCCTGGTCACTCCTGATAAACTCGTCATCTATCGAGCATATTCTCTTAGCGAACCATGTTCTAATAATGTGGCAGAGTATAACGCCCTATTAATCGGGCTCCAAGTCGCTAAATAATTGGATGTCGAATACCTGGAAGCTTTTGGCGATTCTCTACTAATCGTCAATCAGGTCAGAGAAATATATGAAGTCCGTAATCCAGACCTCATTCCTTACCACCAAGCAACGATCGAGATTGCAATGTCTTTCAAAGGATTCTTCCTTGATCATGTGCCTCAATCTCAAAATTTGGAAGCTGATGCTCTGGCCAGTCTAGCTGCAGATCTAGCTATTCCCATAAGAAGACAGAATTCGGTAATTCTTCTCAACAGGGATCTATTCTGTGTGAAAAATAACTTTCACATAGAACGCAGATACACTATAAACATGGTGCCTCCTGAGAGAGGCTGGAGAAGTCCCTTTATAGACTTCATGGCATACGGAATCTTACCAGAAGATCCCAAAGAAGCAGTATCGGTCAAAAGACGATCATTACGCTTCTATTTTGATGCTTCTTCACAATGTCTATATCGCCGAACATACGATGGACTGCTATTACGATGTCTCTCCGACGATAATACAAAACGGGTTATCCGAGAAGCTCACGACGGTGTATGTAGAGCACATCAACCCGGTCCTAAGTTACAGGATCGTATCAGGAGGATGGACTACTATTGGCCTACTATAATCGCAGATGCAGTAAAATATGCAAGACAATGCAAAGCCTGTCAAGTTCATGCGGATTTTATACATCAGCCTTCTAAGTATCTACATCCTACAATTGCATCATGGCCCTTCGAAGCATGGGGTATGGACATCATTGGTCCTATTCACCCGTCATCTTCTAGAGGACATCGGTTCATATTGGCTATCACCGATTATTTCTCTAAATGGGCGGAGACAATCTCCCTTGCTGAGGTAAAGACATCCAACGTGATCAGCTTTATCAAACACCATGTCATTTATCGCTTTGGGATACCTTGAAGGATAATTCATGACAACGGGCCTCAATTCATCAGCCAAGCGTTTTACCGATTTTACGATAAGAATCGGATACAAAATATGGCCTCTACGGCATATAATCCAGCTGTTAATGGTTTGGCGGAAGGCTTCAACAAAACCATTATCAAACTCTTAAAGAAGTTCGCCTCTACGAACAAAAAAGATTGGAATGAGAAGCTCGAAGAATGCCTCTGGGCATACCGCACAACGGTACGAACACCGACGGGTTATACCCCATTCTCATTAGTCTACGGGTGTGAAGCAGTTCTCCCTATTGAAATCCAAATTCCATCACTCAGAATAGCAGTGGCTAATGAGTTGACTCAGGAAAATAATGATCGACTACGGCTTCAAGAGCTAGAAGGATTAGACGAGAAACGCCTTCAAGCTCAACAGCACATTGCATTCTACCAGGCACGCATTTTCAGAGCTTTTAATCAAAAAATGAAGGAAAGAGTGTTCAAAGTTGGCGAGCTAGTTCTAGATGTGAAGAGGCCAATGATCATTACACACAAGAGTAAGGGTAAATTCCAGCCCAAATGGGAGGGCCCTTATGTGATTGAAACAATGTTTTCAAATGGCACTTACAGATTAGCCAAGCCTAACGGAGATCTGATAATGGCTCCTATCAATGGCAAATTCCTAAAGAGGTACTACACTTAATCTCCCTTTCTTGAAACGGAGTATGGTGAAGATCTTATTCTGACAACACTACATACAAAGAACTGGTTGGAGCATATTCTATCATGTTCTCATGACCTCTGAATAGATATGTTTAACTAATTTGGAACTTCAAAACCTATCACATCCATATTACCTCTGATAGTATTTTGTATACAAATTTAGTTGGATCATATTCTATCATGTCCATATAACCTCTGAATAGATATATCCAGCTGAAGCTTACCGAAAGAATATCACGTCCATATTACCTATGATATCACTTTCACCCTAGCCTATCATTTATGTTAAAAAATGATAGGTCCACAAAGTCAGATAAAGTTTCTTTATTATTTTCGAAAAGAGCAAATTATATAAAGAAGCAAAAAGTACATCATTGGGGAGGAGTAGTCAAATCACGAATCTGCTGCGCCAAAGAGGCCATCCTCTCATTCCTGGAGTTCAAGACGTTAGAGCGAGCCCGCTCCAGCCTTGCCTCCTCATTGTTCAAGGAAGATAGTTCGGATCGAGTATGAACAAAACCGGCACAGGTGACTCCTGCACGTGCCAAGTTCTGCCGAGCTGTATCCAGTCGGCCATTCACCTCATCTAGAGCCGCCAATGACTGGAGAGCCCACTCCTTTGCCTGAGCGAGTTTGGCTTCCAGTTTGTGAACCCTCGCTTCATTTCCCTCATGTTCGGCCTTACACTTTGTTTGAAGAGGAATAACCTCCTCCAAGATGGCTTTTCCTTCATCCATCTCCTGCTGCTGTGTCTGGATGGATTTATTCAAGTATTCCATCTGTTCAGCAAGCTGCACAGTCAAGGAATCATACTCGGCCTGAATTATATCATCGACGTTGACTCGAGATAATTGCAAATATTCGTTAATGGGTTGTTCTAAACCATTAACTATTTGCTCCAGCGCATCAGCTCTCCCAGCGTCGTTGAAATTTCTGATCGGCGTTATCGCAAGCTGGGAGGACATCTTCAGAGTCTCGAAGCCTAGATTCTTCTCCAGCACCATTGATATCAGAGTTTTCAAAGTGAGGTAGAAAATGCTAGTATACTGCTCAACTAGCATGACAAAATTCGAATGGACGCTGGGAGTGGCCGCAATATCGGTAAATCTTCCTCCAGGAATGACTGCAGAGGATATTGCCACTGTCGTTGCCTCTATAGATGGCGCTATAAAAGAGTGAACACCAGCAACGGTTGAAGTGGTTGGCGTACTCAACAAAGGAGGCATAGTCGTGATGATAGGCTCATCCTCCTCTGATGATATCGGGACTGTATTGGGCGATACAGCACCCGAAAATATTGTCTCTCCAAGGTCGAACACCTCCGTTTTATCGACAGGAGCCGCAACAAAGTCAAAGGTTGCGTCGACGCCGCCCTCCCCTGAGATGTCTTCACCTGAAAAGAAGACAAGAGAAAGTTAATATAAACTCGATGTTAATTTTCCTAAAGGAGGCATAAAAGACGACATTTACCCATGGTCGATGGTATATATGTCGCGTCCGCAGCCAGTACAGCTAAATCAGTTCTTAATGAGGCTAAGCGAGCTGTCATACCTGGAGAAGAGGGTGCACTAACTGACACTGGCGGGTATTCTTCCTAGTCTTCACCAAGATCCAATCGAGGCTCATCGGGTGGAATCTCACTGGAAATACTTACAGACGAGGTAGGGATTACTCCCATTATTGGTCTGAATAAAGGTATATGCAGTCTTATTATGCTCGGCCTCGGAGGCGATCTCGTAGAGCTACCAGAAGCAGTAGTAGCAGCAGCGATCTCGAGCAAAGAATCTCCGGTACTGCCAGCCGAAACTGTGGAGGTTCCCTCTCTAAAAGGCGAAGGACCTCTAATCAACAAATCATCCCCAACAGGGGAAACAACATGCTCGCTCCTAGATGCCTCCCTGGTAGAAGCCCTTTTCGGACCTCTGGCAATCCTCTTCTTGCGGGAAGAAGGTTCTTTCGGAGCAGAAGCCTTCCTTTTATGTGGGATAACGAGATGCTCTGCAGTCGGAGCTAGTATGCCTCTCAGTATTGTCGTCAAGAATTTGTCTGTCCCGGTGGTGTCTTCATTCTCATCCGAGGAAACAGACGGAACATCCTCCCTTCCAGTAGACCTATGGGAGGGCATTCTAAAACTTTCACGCATATCAAAATCATGATAGAAGGTATTGATGGACGCATAGAACTGCGTATATGAGTGAAGCATGCGCAGCTCCATGGAAAGAGAAGTCGCAGGCACCGCAAAAGTTGTACCAGTGCAGCCCGCGATGAAGTACCGCCACCCTCTGGCTCCATCAAGAAGTCCACCTCTAGACTTGAAGCTGGTAATGGCATTTCCCACATGTAATTGGTCATACCCAAATTGCCTGGTGAACCGACTGGGCAGATAAGGCTCCAAGAATTAATGATCATCACTCCGGTATAGCAAGTAGGAAGGTCTAATGCAGACCAACCAATAGAAGGCTTTAGGAGAAAGAATGGTTCTCCCATGACCTTCATCCTTGAGTTTTCTCCCCTGTTGATTGATGTGTACCGGAGGAACGATACAGAAGATCTTCCAGCTGTGGGCTACATTTAACGCGCGCCGATAATCTGTGACGGTCGCCACGTTCCAAGAGGAATTCTTGTAATTCAGCAAGAAATTATTTCCTGAACTACTGGCGGAATCGGGAGACATCACCCGGGCATTATGAAGAATTAACCATCCCATCAAGTATAGAAATGGTAATTCCACCCTGGAAAAGCTTTCACGTTGCGTATCATCAGCGAGCAGCCCATCAGTAAGGGCCTTCAGACCTGCTTGTATTCTACATACCATAGCAGGAAGCAGGCCAAGTCTTGCTCCGAACACCAAACGCACTGCAGGCCATAAAGTATTGCGATGGATGCGATCCGCAGACGCGATACCCGGTACTACCCAGCGGCGTAGCCAGACGGAGAGAAAGCCAGCCAATTGAGCTTCCTTTGACAGAGGCTTCTGGCAATGCCTCATATAACTGTAGGCTTTTATGCCTGCAGGGTAACCCCCTATCCCCTCGTCAAAAATATGATCCAGAGCTCCTGCATCTTCGATGAGGTCGTCAACCGTGTCAGCATTGAGCTTGCTCAGGAGGTTCAAGGGCCTATCTTGGCTATCTACCACATTGTCCGGTTTAGCATTTCTGGCCTGGTAGAAGAAGAGGTATGTTGCCCACTTGTTGATGTGAGCCAAATTAGACGGCTCCTTGTAGAAAGTGGTGCAAGCAAGGTAGTGGCTCATCAACTCCTGATATACTGCTATCGCCCGAGGGTTTGTATCCCTCAACTCCCTGTTTGTAGGGACGTACTCTTCATAAGGAACGTCCCCCAGTGGTAGCCTTGAAATATCTGTCATCTCATGAAGGGCTAAGCCCAACTCCCCCAACGGAGTGGCAAAAGTCCGAGTGAGCGAATTGTATCGCTCCATCAAGGCTAAGAACAAGTTAGGGTTGACAGGTGTAACGCCCCGCAACCGTACGGTGCGTTACGCTGAGTCGGATTGAATGAAACAAATGCTGGTTCCATTTGATTTGTTGGATTTTAAAAATAAGTATTGATTGAGTTGTTTCATGTGCAGATGGCTAACGGGTTCGATGGAAATCAGGTGTTCGTTCAGAGCAGTACTGAGATAGCTGAGTTGGAATGATAATGCCATCTTCCTTAGTCCGATCGGTCGAATGATTTGTAGAGCACGGCCTGCTCGCACGGTCATACCAGTTGAGTAGATCGCGCTTGCATCGGACCACGGGTTCAAGGGATTGGCCGTATCGGCAGGACAGGATGCCTAACGGGATCAATCATTGTGAGTGGGCTCTTTCCCTTCTCCTCTACTCCTTCATGCCTAATAATATGGAAAACACATAAATGGCTTGAACACTTGGGCTGAAATATTGGGAATCACTACACTGAGGCGTGCATAGAGTGTACGCCATTGGCTTAGTAGGATTGTGGCTTAATTTAGTTTATGCGTTGGATAGTTGGAGCTAGAGTTAGAATATTATATTTGAGGTAGTTGGTTGGATAATTGGGATTATGCTTGGACAGTTGGAATGATGCATTGAGTCATTAGGAATATTAGGATTTGGGTGAGCGAGCGTGCATCCGTGCACGGGTATCACTTGGTCGCTTTGTCTTACAAAGCGAGCAGTTGTGGTTCGAAACCGAACAACTGCATCGGCGAGGGTGTTGTGCCGCTTGATGGGGCATCGTGCCACGAATGGGGCATTGTTCCACTGAAACGGCATTGTGCCATGGGTTAGCTTTGAGCATGGGTGTTGCACCATTGGAAATACTGTGTTGAGAAGAGGCATTGTGCCTATGGGAATAACTTGTGAATGGTGCCTTGGGCTATATGTTGGAAGAATGGTTATGGATGTGTTGGTTGGATTATTGGTGGAACAAGTCTAGGATCGCTTGGTGGGGCGAGAATGTTCGATCCTCTCGTCATACCTACTTGGTGTCTGCATGTCACGGACAACCTGTATTGCACAGGGTTTGGTCTCCTCGAACGGGTACTCCGGGGCACCGGGACCGTTCGACCATGGAGGAGACAATTGGGTAACGCGTCTTGGGCGCGGTGCCAGCGGTTGGAATCGATCCATGTGGGTTAGCTACTTAGCGTTGTTTCGAGGAGAACCGCATTTGATCATTCCGATCAAAGTCCTTTATGGCTTGGCCAGTGACTTCATATAGTATAGTGTTGGCTTGCTTTTCTTTTGTTGGTTTGGCTTTCGTGTAGGCGCGGCCACCTTGCCTCGGCAAGAGTGTACACTGTGAGATTTGGATTGTAAGTGTTGGTTGAGGATGGATATTGAGGCTTGGTTGATGGTTCGACATGTTATCGTGTTGCTTGGACTTGAGCATGACGGTTTGCATGCTAGTTTCCCTCGAGTTGCTTATATATTTGCTTGTCGTTTGGTTTGAGTTAAGTGCTTGCATGCTTAAACTGCTTTACAGCTTTCCTTAACATGTCATCCCTATGCCATGAAATGAATCTAGGATTCAACTAGAAAGATCACCATATAACTGTTTGCATTCACTATTTTTTACTTAGTGTCGGCTTAGGCGAGTGGGTTACCCCGCTCACCAGTACGGTTGTGTACTGACCCACGTTTGTGGGCAATATTTTAGGTACGCAGGCATAGTGGCGCTGCTTGGATATACGGGACATGATGTATGAACTGTAAGTACCTTTGTGGGCTAGAGAAAAGAGCAAGAGTATTTTATCGCCTTCGTGGCATCGCCTTCGTGGCCTTGTCTTCGATGAGGCATTTCATTTGACCCTATCGTGAGCTTCGCTGCGTATTACTCTGATTGTGTGCTTGGTACACAATACTTGACTTCCGCTGCAACTTGGTTGTTTCAATGATAACATTTGGTGTTTGACAACATCGCCTTGTACGAGCGCAACTCCAGGCTCGTACGGCATCACGTCTCGATGAGAACGATGGTCCTGCGGGAGAGCTGTAAACGTGATAATTCACGTTCAGCGGGGACTATCGAGCTTGCGGGAGATTAGGGCGTGACAGATTGGTATCAGAGCGCCTGGTTCATTTTCTCGGACTTGGTCCTTCGCTTCATCACAAACTCTAAATAGCTTCCGCGTGTCGTTTAGCTCTTGGCTCTACTCGATGCCGCATTGGATGTTTCATGCAATAAGTCTATTTATTGCTGGTTGTGGCTGCATATTATTCTTTGTTGGATTGCCTTGGTTGGTTTTCGTAGGATCGCTTAGTCTCGTTAGGCGTTGTTGCATTTGTGCAACAAGTGTGGGCTTTTGTTGGGTTGGCTTGGCTTAGCGTTCGGAAGTTTCTGATTGCATCAGTGGATCTGTTGGTTGGCAGACGAGATTTGGTTATACGGCATGTTTTGAGTAGAAGCATTCGATGAGAATAAATTGTTGTACGAGTTGCTCGTCTAGCGATTGTGTTGGATATAAGTTAGAATTTCGGCTGTGGCACATCGGTTGAGCATGTTTGAGTTTGGCTCGGGAATATCAGAATAGTTGGCACGAGTTGCTCGTATAACAAATGTGTGGAACCATTGAGTATTGGATTGGATTGGATTACTTGGAAGAGACAATCATTGCACGATTGCTCGTGTTGAGAAGGTATCAGATGGGTTGAGAAACAGTTGGATAATTCAAGCGTTGCCTGAGTTTTGTGTCAAACTCGGATTGGAAAAGGCATGATCATGCATGGAGAATGGTTCAAACGGATCTTGGATTCGTGCAGGAAAATGTAATATGAGTAGTGACTTGATTCGAAGTGGTATATGGGATCAAACGTGTTAAGCAAGGCATTGGAAATATTTTGGTTGGACATCTATAGGAATTGCCTGAACGGACTCGTGAAACGAGAATATAAGTTGGTTGGTGCACGTCGATTGAGTTGGGAAGAATGAAAATGGAGCAAGCGAATATTGAGTTGAGCATATCGTGAACGGACTGATGCAAATGAAAGCATCGTTGGGCTTAAGTGATGGACGAGATCGGAACGAACAACTTGGATGCGCTTGAACGAGCAATGGGTGAATCAAATGATAGCGAGCATGGACTATGATTTTGGGCAACACATTTGAGCTGTTGGTTAAGCAATGAAACACGATCTTGTCTGGAGGGACAATGAGATGGATTCACACAAACTTGAAAGATTTTGGATGTTGCTGCTCGTGAAGTTGACTCAGGTTTAGCGAAAATAGAATTTTGGGCAAGATGGTGCAACGATAGTAAACAGATTCTCCGGAAGACGTGGACGGGCGTTTGAAGATAGCTAAATGTGATAGCAACGTCGGAGCAAATCACTATGCGGTTTGAGCAAGTTGGACGTGCATTGTAGAATATGGCAAGGGGATAAGAATTGGAGCAAGTCTTGAGTTTCGGAAATCATTGCAGTGGTAGTGCGAGAAGACGAACATGGCAGTTCAGAAAATTTGATGGATTCAGGGCATAACGGCGGATTGATGGAAGACGGTTTCAAACGAGCACAGTTCTCGAATTGTGGCTCGGATAGATAGCAAGACTCTAGGTGGTTAAGTGGCATTGGTTGACAGATCAGCAGAGGTAGTGCATGAGTTCTCGGATTCGGAAGTTCGCTCGGATGGAATGGTTGGATTTTGATTCGGATTTGCAGATGAGATATAGCATGGTTCATAGTAACTGTCCATCGTGATGATTACAATTATCAAGCGTAGCTTCGGGACATCTGACCCTAAGCGACCTTGACCCGCTAATCGGATATGAATATGGTAGACCCATAGAACGACCCTTGAGGCGGCGTATTTGGGAATGTGTCGAGGGCAGATATGTGTTAGAGATTTGGCTTATTGACTGAGAGTTGGATTTGAGAGATCCTTGGGATAGCCTTCAGCTGAAGATGCAGCCGAAAGACCGAAGCGATTGTGGGATTGGCCTAAGTCAACTGATGAGATTCAGAGTCACAGATTTTTGTAGATGGCATCGCCTCTGACTCATCGTGCTCTGGAAGGGAATAGCATTTATATGAATGGACGACTGTGGCGGCTCGTTCAAATCAAATCTTTGCGAATACTGGAAGGGACAGATGTGCCTCAGATTTACAAGATGCATCGGAACTTAGTCTGGGAAGCGTGCTCATTCGGAAGGCGAAGGTGATATTCTATGCTTCGAGGCAGTGGAAGCAGCGCGAAGAACTATTCCATGCGCAACCTAGGAATTGTGGCGAGTGTGTCCACGTTGAAATCGTGGTGACACTATCCCTTTGGCATGGCGGCGAGATCTTCGTGGATCACACGAACCTCAATATAGATGTTCACCCAGCGAGGTATTGAGATTGAGGAAGAGGTGTTGGACTGAGCTGATGAAAGCAAAGTTGATATTTGGGTAAGTCGCCTAGATGGGGTAGCATCATTTGAGTTGATCGTTCGGTGCATGAGATATATTTGGAGATGTTGCTAGTGCGGATTCAGAAATAGTTGGATGGATTGAGTTGGAACTCGGACTGATTGATCGGTAGAAAATCATCATATTGAAAATAGTGCTCAAGCGAACATGTTGGAATGGAAATCAGGATTGGTTCGATTTGGGAGTGAAGCTAATGGATGCCTCGAACATAAAGATACCCTTGTAACTTGTTCAAATTTGCTATTGCAAAGCTCGGCTGAAATACATATATTTTAGGGATGCCTTAAATATGTGTATCGATCCAAAACTAAGCGATACGAAGAATTCGTATTGAGCTGCAAGGAGGATGTGGGAATATAGAATTTGTACGAGCATTCAGCAGTGCGAGATGTTGAGTTAGAATTGTGAATATGTGAGTTGCATAGAGCAGATCCATGGAATTGGATAGTGGCATGTGATAGGAATGAGTACCAGCAAGGTTCGTGGACGAACCTGATTCTAAGTGGTATATTATGTAACGCCCCGCAACCGTACGGTGCGTTACGTTGAGTCAGATTGAATGAAACAAATGCTGGTTCCATTTAATTTGTTGGATTTTGGAAATAAGTATTGATTGAGTTGTTTCATGTGCAGATGGCTAGCGGGTTCGATGGAAATCAGGTGTTCGTTCAGAGCAGTACTGAGATAGCTGAGTTGGAATGATAATGCCATCTTCCTTAGTCCGATCGGTCGGATAATTTGTAGAGCACGGCCTGCTCGCACGGTCATACCAGTTGAGTAGATCGCGCTTGCATCGGACCACGGGTTCAAGGGATTGGCTCTATCGGCAGGACAGGATGCCTAACGGGATCAATCATTGTGAGTGGACTCTTTCCCTTCTCCTCTACTCCTTCATGCCTAATAATATGGAAAATACGTAAATGGCTTGAACACTTGGGCTGAAACATTGGGAATCACTACACTGAGGCATGCATAGAGTGTACGCCATTGGCTTGGTAGGATTGTGGCTTGATTTGGTTTATGCGTTGGATAGTTGGAGCTAGAGTTGGAATATTACATTTGAGGCAGTTGGTTGGATAATTGGGATTATGCTTGGATAGTTGGAATGATGCATTGAGTCATTGGAAACATTGGGATTTGGGCGAGCGAGCGTGCATCCGTGCACGGGTATCACTTGGTCGCTTTGTCTTACAAAGCGAGCAGTTGTGGTTCGAAACCGAACAACTGCATCGGCGAGAGTGTTGTGCAGCTTGATGGGGCATCGTGCCACGAATGGGGCATTGTTCCACTGAAACGGCATTGTGCCATGGGTTAGCTTTGAGCATGGGTGTTGCACCATTGGAAATACTGTGTTGAAAAGAGGCATTGTGCCTATGGGAATAACTTGTGAATGGTGCCTTGGGCTATATGTTGGAAGAATGGTTATGGATGTGTTGGTTGGATTATTGGTGGAATGAGTCTAGGATCGCTTGGTGGGGCGAGAATGTTCGATCCTCTCGTCATACCTACTTGGTGTCTGCATGTCACGGACAACCTGTATTGCACAGGGTTTGGTCTCCTCGAACGGGTACTCCGGGGCACCGGGACCGTTCGGCCATGGAGGAGACAATTGGGTAACGCGTCTTGGGCGCGGTGCCAGCGGTTGGAATCGATCCATGTGGGTTAGCTACTTAGCGTTGTTTCGAGGAGAACCGTATTTGATCATTCCGATCAAAGTCCTTTATGGCTTGGCCAGTGACTTCATATAGTATAGTGTTGGCTTGCTTTTCTTTTGTTGGTTTGGCTTTCGTGTAGGCGCGGCCACCTTGCCTCGGCAAGAGTGTACACTGTGAGATTTGGATTGTAAGTGTTGGTTGAGGATGGATATTGAGGCTTGGTTGATGGTTCGACATGTTATCGTGTTGCTTGGACTTGAGCATGACGGTTTGCATGCTAGTTTCCCTCGAGTTGCTTATATATTTGCTTGTCGTTTGGTTTGAGTTAAGTGCTTGCATGCTTAAACTGCTTTACAGCTTTCCTTAACATGTCATCCCTATGCCATGAAATGAATCTAGGATTCAACTAGAAAGATCACCATATAACTGTTTGCATTCACTATTTTTTACTTAGTGTCGGCTTAGGCGAGTGGGTTACCCCGCTCACCAGTACGGTTGTGTACTGACCCACGTTTGTGGGCAATATTTTAGGTACGCAGGCATAGTGGCGCTGCTTGGATATACGGGACATGATGTATGAACTGTAAGTACCTTTGTGGGCTAGAGAAAAGAGCAAGAGTATTTTATCGCCTTCGTGGCATCGCCTTCGTGGCCTTGTCTTCGATGAGGCATTTCATTTGACCCTATCGTGAGCTTCGCTGCGTATTACTCTGATTGTGTGCTTGGTACACAATACTTGACTTCCGCTGCAACTTGGTTGTTTCAATGATAACATTTGGTGTTTGACAACATCGCCTTGTACGAGCGCAACTCCAGGCTCGTACGGCATCACGTCTCGATGAGAACGATGGTCCTGCGGGAGAGCTGTAAACGTGGTGATTCACGTTCAGCGGGGACTATCGAGCTTGCGGGAGATTGGGGCGTGACAACAGGCAACCCAACACTTGTGGCACTCACGGCCGCGAACAAGCCAATATTTTCCAGCTCCGTCTGGAAGTGCTTCAGGGTCCATGCAGTCAAACTGGCCCATCGGAGATTCCCCGGGCTAAGCCATCCATTGGTCTGAGGGTTGACCCTGGGGTACATTCCTTCCTGCCCCATAAAATTGTTGCAGAAGGTCGACATCTGAACCGGCTGGATCAGCGAAGTGTCCTCACTCGGAACACTATCCGGCAGTAATCCCCTAAAGGGCATAACAGGGCCCGAGGGATGACTCATATAGGCCCCTCCGTAGTATTCCTTGCTGTATAAGATTTTCCCCGGTCGGCCGTGACGATCGGGAGTCAGCACCCACATCATCTTCCTAGGATGTGTGGCATGAAAGAAGGCCGAGATGGGGTAATCCCTGGGCATCTTCGGCAAATACATGATCGTGCCCTCAGCAATAAATACCCAGTCCTCCTTCTTGGGTTTGGTCTGGGATTGCTTGTCAATAACATCCCCAAATAAGAAACCTGGTTTCTTATACTCCGTCCCGTCTAGGTATGTCAGGGGCTCCCCACTGATCATACTCAGCAGCATGCGCTCTCCTTGGGACGATATCAGGGTTCCCCTCTCTTTAGGGTAATTGGCTCCAGAAATAGGGAATGTCACATGCGACAAATCTTTCAGATAATTCGAGTTCAGCATCCCGGCAGCAGAGCCCATCACCTCAGCCAAAAAAGGGATTTGTAAGTCCACTACAAATAGCAAGAGAACAAGTCAGTTTCTACACTACACTCTTGCAGTTTGCTCCAAAGATTACCAGTCTGTGCATTTACGCCAAGACTGCAAAAACTTGAGCTTTTACGCCGGAACCTATTTTCGAGGCATAAAATTCAAGGTTGGCAGTATACGCCAAAACTTAAACAGTCTGTGCTTTTACGCCAGACTGCCAAAATTTGAGTTTTTATGCCAAAATTTTTATCCAGCGTGTAAAACTCAAAGTTTGTAGTATACGCCAAATTTCGACAACCTGAGCTTTTTTATGCCAGACTGCGAACATATAGTTTTACGCTGACACATTAGAAATGTGGGCGTATTGGTTCACATACACGTACAACGTGTGCGGAAAGTCCTCTATTCTTCCTCGAAGTCCTTTTTACCTATGACATCCGGAGCATGGCTCGACGGAGGGGCGCCGCATTCCGATCGAGGCTTGTTCAGCCTAATTGGAGTTACTCGTGCTTGAGCAGTAGAGCGGGAAGAGGAATCGATCTTCTTTCCCTTAGCAGTGGAAGCTTGTTTAGGGGCCATGGCAATTCTGAGTTCTCAAAGAAGAAACAAAGAAGAAGGGTTCTTGAAAAGCTAGGGTTCTTGTGAAGACAGATAAAAGTTTTCTCTCAGGATCTTGGACTATTTATAGAGTTCGGATAACTCTTTGAATTCCTAACCAAATCAGATATTTAATATTCGGTTATGATTTGGGGACCACGTCAGCCTATCATTTGAAAAAAGAAGACGGACAGTCAGTGGATCCAGAATTTACGCATAGAGCAGATATATGATTTTATGCTCAGGAGCTTTTTACGCTCAAGAGGCTACATATCTACGGTTTTACGCTCAGAGGCTATAAATCTATGGTTTTACGCCCGGATGCTTTTATGCTCAGCAGATTTTACGCTCGAGAGGCTACAAACCTACGGTTTTACTCTCAGAGGCTACAAATCTATGATTTCACGCTCAGAAGCTTTTTACGCTCAGAGGCTACAAATCTACGATTCTACGCTCGAAAGCTACAGATGGCCAATTGTAAGGATTTATGCAGAAAATGCTCCTTCTTGGCCACAAAATATTCCCAGTACCCAAAACATACAGAGTTCAGCATTGAATATGACTCTTCTTCTTGGGTCGATTGGAAGTTCATCCAAAGTCCAGTCAGAATCCCTTCTCAAAAGTTCAAATATGGCCTGTTTTGACGGCCATTTCTCGCCATATTTCAAGGAATTTTCGGGAAATTATTTCTTGAAGATGATAGTCTGAACAAGAATTCTTCGCATCAGAGAAGTGACAGTTTAGAAATTCTACGCGACTCCTCGTTCAAAACAGCATGACAGTTCGGATATTCGACTTAAATGCTAAGCAGCTTTCTACGCGTCTTCTGTTACGCATAAAAGACAAGACGAGATCAGATATTCTTTTATCAGAGTCAGCGTAAAATTATTCAGACATATCGAAGCTATACACTATTCAGACTTCCTTACAACAAATATGGCAAACATCAGATGCGTAAAAGAGGACAATTTTATTAATCATGATTACATATGATGGAGATCCAGTCTACAAAGGGTTTTTCATCTTCATGATTACATATGATGGAAATCCTTTTTCTACAAAGGGTTTCTCATTTAAGATCATACCGAGAATCTATTCTGCCAGGTTATCATATTGGTGTAGATCTTTTTCGTCTTTTATGGCACTTCATCGGCTTCTGCGGCCGATGAACAAGAAAATGGTGAATGGCGGAAGGATACAAAACTGGGCTTATATAAATTATTCAACCCATCCTCCAGGCATGCCCTAGGAATTGTGTTGGGGGTTCAGACCCAACTCAATACTGGAAGACAGGGCCAAGCTGTCTGCCTTTGTCCAGCGCCATGATGGGAGAGAATATAGCTTGCAAGCTGTATGGTCCAATACGACCCTTCCTTTCTCTTGGAGGAATCGCTATATGAAATTGCTGATTATCCCGAGCAAAGGAAGCTATGATATCCTTCCATGATCCATCGTTGCAGATAATATTTGCTCGAAGACGCCTCTTTTTATGGCTTCTTACATGCTGGAAAAATATGATCTTCTTCTTTCTTAAGTCGACCCGATGAAGCTCGGCAACCATCTCTGTGTGGTGAAGAAAGTATGGGAAAATAGGTTAACTCAGTCGCCTTTATATAGGCAGAGGAGATCACACCAAATCTCAACAAATCCCTAAATATTTGTCGAGAAATCAGCCTCGCGGAATAAGTCAAACTTGACCGTTTCATGCTTCATTCAAAGTGTTTCAAATTACGAGGAATTTGAAAACTTTGAAGGGGGTCTTGTAGAAGCATGAAAAATACGCTGAGGAATTATACGCGTAAAACCCTCAAGATGCAGGAAGCCGCGTAAAACAGAGCTCCAGCACTAGGTGGCATAAGACATGACTTTAAAGCCATTGGCGAACAACAGAGCTTCAATGCTATTCAGCGTAAAATACAGCTCCAGAACAACCCGCGTAATGCAGTATTTTCAGACTGCTTCAGCGTAAAAAGGTTGTTACATCACCACTTCGGCGTAAAATCTACCTGCTTTTAATGCAGCGGGAAGTTGTACGAGAAACTCTTCGTATTCCTCGAATGAACATGTCAGATCATGCAGTGAACCTGACTCTTGACAAAGAGTACTGCACAGCGATCGAGAGGACGGCTGTAATGATGATTCGGCACAGAGTCCCAGACTGTCGTCTAGTGACATAACCCTTAATATAAGACGTTATTTACGCATTCAAGGAATACGCTGCCTAGTTTTACACAGGCAGACATGATCTTTTACGCTTAGGATCAGACGAAACCAACCGCCACGTCAAAAGCTGCTCTTCGTACAGAACTCGAGGCACGTCTCTGCAGTTAATGCGCGTGATGGGGGCAGATCTCTGCATTTAATACACGAGATTTGGTTCTACTTTTAATGACTGGGTGAGCCATAATTAGGGCTAATACGTCCACATCACCACCTCTGCATATTACGCCATCAGGCTATTTTCAGCTATAGGAGCACGCTGTACGCTATCTCCTTGAATTACGCCGACCTGGCTATTTTCAACTATAGGAGCACGCCGTATGCTATCTCCTCGGAATACGCCAACTCAGGCTATATTTATAAAGGTGCGTGATAATCCAGAATACGCTCAAAACCTCAGTCAAGCAAGGATAATCGACTGTCCTTACGCTGGCTACCTATCCATGCAGCATCAGGCTTCTACGCCTACTTGGCTTCTACGCCTACTTGGCTTCTATGCCAATATGATAGCTACTCGGCTTTTACGTCATCAGAATAGCTATTTGGCTTCTACGCCAATGATACAGTTATTTGGTTTTTATGCCAACCATCTCTATACAAGGGGCAGTTACCTACGTGGCTTCCATGTCGTGATCTTCGATGAGCAGTTATACGCATGACCTCTTAATAGGACACGCGTCACACGCTTATTCAGAAGATCATTTATACGTGGGTGGCAGTTATTATAACCGCCGCGTAAAAGGTGCAATTTTCTCTGTTGTTCGGTTTTTACGCCAACAGTGACCAAACCCTATAAATAGAGACCTCCGGCCACGGAGGTCCAGGGTCAGAAATCAATTTTTGAGAGAGAAGAGTCCAGAGAACAGACAGAAAGTAGTAATTAACGACTTTGGCATCGAGCATCCAATCCCTCTTATGATCTTTGAAGCTTCTCCTTCTTCTACAGCACTTCTTCGTCATCGTATGGTCCAAGGGACAAAGTGATCGATCGCAGATCAGACTCCTATAGCAATATTTTCCCTGAATCAAATTTTTGTACTTAGTATCCTCGTATATGATCAATTGTACTTTCTTTTTTTCTTGTTTGTAAACCAAAGAAAGGGTTTCGTATAAACCTAGCTTCATTTTTTCGTTTATTATCAAACACATAGAGCATGGGGTAGGAAGAATAACAAGTAAGGCGTTTGGGCTCCTTTACACTTTTCTTTTTGCAACCCAGAAGCTCCGCTGGAGATATGGGCGGTGATGACTACTATATATTGCAGGCGGCCTCTGCCGTTCAAAAGACGGTATGCTGATGGACCCCTGATTTTCTATGAGAATTATGTCAAACCCATTTTATGGCCAGATAGCCCACGTGTTGGAAAGTTGTTCTCAAACTGAATTCACTTAGATGGTTAGGCAACCTCATTAGATGTTTATATTTCAGTACTTATTGACATGTTATTATGTATCGTGTTACGTCCCTCTGAGGACCTGGTCCCTTTCCAGATATGGACGAGCAAGAGTACCCACAGGAGTACGGACCTGGACCTGACTCTACTTACCTGACTGAGGAGGTCTTACTCTCAGAGTAGCTGTGATTTATTTCCACTGTTTAGAGATTTTGTTGCTACTTCAGTATAGTCGTTTTGTAGTAGATTTGTTTCCACCCGACTATCAGACTTGATACTTATCTTGGATATCCAGTTATTATTCAGCTCTTTATTCCTACTTATTATTTGTGCTGTGGATGAGATCTAGATTGTGTGTAACTTGTTGTGACAGTATATTACCACTGGTGGATTGAATATTCATGTACAGCGTACGTGTGTATATGGTTTCCATATATTGGAGTTTATATACATACGACTGGGCATGTTACGTATTCCTAGTCCTACGTATTTTGGGACTGGGGCATGACAAAATTCTCCTACAATAACAGCTACCAGGCTAGCATACAGATGGCACCTTATGAGGCACTGTACGACAGGAAGTGTAGGTCACCGGTATATTTGAGTGACGTGGGAGAGCGTCAGATACTTGGTCCAGAGTTGGTGACACAGACAGTGGAGAAAGTCAAGCAGATTCAGAGCCACCTGCGTGCAGCACAAGACAGACAGATACGTACCGCAGACCTTTGGAGTTCAAGTAAGGTGACCATGTATTTTTGAAGATATCACCTACTCGTGGTACCATCAGATTCGGAGGCAGAGGCAAGCTGAGTCCGAGGTACATCGGACCTTTTGAAATCTTGGAACGAGTTGGCGAAGTGGCTTATCGTCTTGCATTGCCTCCATCATTAGAAGAAGTGCATGACGTATTTCACGTATCACAGTTAAGAAGATACGTGGCAGAGCCTAGCCATGTGCTTGATCATTCGGAGATTACAGTCAGGCCCAATTTATCTTATATAGAGCAGCCGGTGGAGATACTTGATCACAGTGAGAAGACTTTGAGAGGTCAGACTATTCGACTGGTCAGAGTTGCATGGAAGCATCATTCGCCAAGCGAGTCTACCTGGGAGCGCGAGAATTCCATTCGACAGTATTTTTCGTATTTATTTGAGGACCAAGGTACGAATTTATGTACCGCATTTGATTACAAGTTCGCTTTTAAATTCTTGTAGCTATTATCGTACTTTACTTTTAATTTCGAGGACGAAAATTTTCTAAGTTGGGAAGGATGTAAACCCCCTAATTTATTTTTATAGATAGCCGGATTATGGTTAGAAAATTTTGGTTTAATATCAGGTATTTAAGATTTAGATTTAAGGTTGCAGATGTTAGACTCTTTAATTAAACCCTTGGTGCACCCTACCGTTGTTGCAATATTCAGAGCCCAACATTAGCCCATAAATTTCAACAAGTTATTTTATTCTAGACTTGACACGCCAATTTAGGCACGGAACTTTTTTGTCACTCAAAATCATAATTCCTTGTGCTCTAAATTAATTGCATAATTTTCTGTAACCAAAATCCATTATTTAATTATGTGTCGCGGACCTGTGTCGTTACCATAAATTTTTAGACACCAACTCAACCCGTTGAGCCGGACCAATTAAAGGGTCCAAGACTAACACCAAGCCTACACCATTCATGACCTTTGTGTCACTCCCAATTGAGATCCCATGTGCCCCCATTTAATTTAAGAGTACATGACATTTTTATTCTAATTAAATTAGGGATACCAACTTTGACTAATTCTATTTTAATCCTAATTTAATTTCAATGCCCATTTAATTAAGCCCATGCAAAACACACAACACCCTCTCACCCTACAAAATACCAAACACCATTTCTCCTACAAATTTTACATCATTTCATGTGTTTGTACAAATACCCAAAATTAAGGGGCTTAGTTGCAATTATTGCAATAGGTGTCATAACCTCATTGGTCAAGACCAAATGAAGAAGCTCCCTCTTCTTTGACTAGTCAACACCCCCTCCCATGAATAAAAATTCTCCATATGAAATCCTAGCCATTTATTTGAATTGGGCTCATCCACACCACACAACCCTCACACAACTCCCTATAAAATGTCTCCATCACCACACTCTTCCCCATGCCGGCCCTAATCCCCAAAAACTAGAGAACACAACCCTCTCTCTCTCTCTCCTCCCTCTTCTACATTACAACCGAATACTCCTTCTTCTTCTTCCCTTCTTTTTCTCCTTCTTTCTTCCTTCTTCTTCTTTCTTGAAGAACCTCACCCGAGCCTGCTGCCACTACCCGGCCGAGATCCCCTTAGCCGAGCCAACTCCGGCTGCTAACCACTCCCCACTCCGGCCTAATACCACCAGCTTCTACCTCCACATCCGCCCTTAGCCGAGCCTCCACGAGCCAACTCCGATCGCACACCACCACATCCGCCATTACCAGCACCTCGAGCTCCAGTCTCCGGCCAACCTTCCTCCAGTCGCTGGCTACCTCGGCAAGCCGCTGCCGAACTGCACCGCCTCCACCTCCAGTCTTCCCCACGACCTCCCCCTCACCGCTGCACCCCTACTCCGACCACCCTACACCACCAGCATCATCCCCGTTCCGCCACCACCGCACAACGCCACCACTGCCAACACCTGATGTGACCATTCGACCACCTCCGGTTACCTCCTCCACTTCCTCCTTCCCCGCCACCATTGCCACGAGCCACCCCGGCCACTTCCTGCCGACTTCATATCGTCATCATCACCACCACCAGCAGGACCACCCCACAACCACCCTCCGGCCAGCAACCCCCTCGTCGCCAAGGTGAACCCCTCCTTCCTCTACCTATGTAAATTTATGTGGTTTACATAGTGTATGGGTTATTGTGTAATTTATTTAAGTTAGGGTTTAAGAGGTTCAAGTATGCCATGATGTGTTTAGGGTTTATTTTCATAAGTATAAAATACGATTAATGTATATACATTGAGTTTAGGGTAGGAATAAAATAGGTTTAGTTAAGGGTTATATATATGCATATGAGATTTTAGGTTTAATACATGTTATAATATGCATTAATGGAGAATTGCTAAATTAAATAATTATGGTTTATATATGAATTGGAATATATGCATATGATGGTTAAAAAGGTGACATATGTTGAGGTTGGGTTTTTTAATATCGAATAAGAATTGTTAGGGTTGAATACGTATGGTTGTATGAAATATTGGTCGTTGATTAAGTGTATATCGTGATGTCACAACCCGCACCCGGTATAGGGGCACGAGAGCGTGGGTACATCCAGTCTACGCCGCAGCATCGGCGGTAGAACGATGTCTAGGTCACAATAATACTATAAAACTAAACACATGTCCATGATATCCATCTCCATAAGGAGGACAATATATATCTCACAATATCTCACAATATAAACTCAATCACAACAACTATAAAGTATAAGGCACGATAAAAGATAAGAGGAAATGACATAGCTAAACACCATGTCTCAACATAAAGATAACCCACAGTCTAGCTGTCCAACATAAAGTCTCCACAAGTCTCAAATTAAGCTTAACATAAGTCTAAATATAAACTGAAATAACCTCAATAAGTCTCAAATCATAAATAAATACTCTCTAGATAGCTGCAGGTAACGTCTCATCTAAAGGAATAGTCTCCTCTAAGATCTCTGGTGTGTAGTCTGCATCTATACCTAGTCCGTAGTGTGTGGTACAGAACTCCTCAAGATCCTCTGGAAAAAATATTCAGTCAGTATTGGAACGAAGTACAAGCACTAACAGCAGTTCCATGCATATTGACAAAACTATAATACAGTGTAAAGAAATACAAGACATATATGAATAACTGGCAATAAAAAATATTGGAATAAGAGAATTCTGGAACAAAGGAATACTGGAACATCATCATCAATATACATCTAACAATGAAATAGAAATACAAGTACACGCAAGAACAATGAACTGGTATGTAAGTGTGTACAAGAACAATAACTAAAATATGTGGGAATGCTAGATCAGTATACTAAGATACATGTCAAGAATCATCTAACTAAGTGTGTGAAACATCAGCATATCATGTGATCGGCTTGGGACTATATGACTCATTACATTGATTAGCGATCATCCCTACAAGGTCAGGCTAACCACATGTAACAGCGATGAGGCATGTAAGGGTAAGGCTGCACCGACGTGAGGTGTGGGTGAGCTATGATGCATGTAAAGTTGGGTATGATCACATAAGCTACTAATATTTACCCATTTTTCCCCAGCTAGCACGATGGATTCCAATCACGACTCCTCGTGACAGGTCTCAATGATGCCAACTCGTGTAAACAATAGTGTCAGAGTCATGTACGCTATACAACAAAAATTATAGAGATAATCAACATAATAGAAACTGTCAGAGAATGTACTCGCCTGTGGTCCTTAGCTGGCAATACCAATGTCCGGGTTCCAAGGTATCGTCTGAAGGATCCAACGGTCCTATAGACACATCACATAACATAATACTGCATCAGACATCACACTAACACACAATCAACATAATGTACTGAACTCAAGGCTACTATAGGTATGACTCTGGTCAACTAAGGTCAAGTGTTCGTCAAGTTGCATGGGTGTCGTGTCTACAAATGTTGTGCAATCAGACAGTCAGTGATACGGGTCTTGCCAGTACGTCGATGTACATATGGCAGTCTTTTAACAAGCTACATGGTCACAGGTCAAGATAGCTACGGGTATCCGTAATTTCATTAGGGTCACCTAGTACACGGCATATAATGTCTATTATTATTTACCATAAACATCAATACCATTAATTATAATTATAATAGATATATGCATCTAGATACTTAATAGAGTTTATATTATATATGTTTATATGCGTATACATATACGTACTAATCAATTATACTATGTACATATATACATATACATACTAGGGATACTTATAATACATATATATATGTACGTATAGATATTGTTTGAGAGCATATAATATCTATATACCTATACGTATGCAACTACGTACATACATATATATACTGATACATACATATACTAATGCATAACATACGTACATGCGTATGCGTACTCATTCGAGATTAGGTTCATATCAAACCTGCGCACGTGGACGGGGTGGAGATGACGAGATGGGGCTGATCGTCGTGCACGGTGGTGCACAGTCGGAATGGGCAGTGGGACCGCTACTCAGGCTCTCCGGCGAGTCGGGATCCAGGCGGGCTCCGGTACAGCTGGGACGAGGGACCGGTCTCAGGCAATGACAGGGCTGCTCGACTCTGATCGAACACGGCGATCTCCGGCTTCAGCAGCAGTGCAGGAGTTCAGTCCGGCGCGGGGTCAAGCTCCAGGTGACGGTCCGAGCAGTCGGGTCGGGTTGCTGCTGCTCCGGTCGTGTGCTATCGACGAGGGGGCGACCGGAGTTGGCGAGGTGGAGAAGGAACGAGATGGTCGGGGTATTCAACGAGGGACTGCGGCTCCAGCGGGTCAGTCAGGCGCGGGTGTCGATGAGCCGGGGGACGGCGAGTGCAGGTGCTCGGGTCGGTTGTGGATCACCGGTCGTCACAGCGGGTTGACAGGGATTGGCGGCGGTCTCAGGCACGACTCCGGCGAGTCTCCGGTCAGGCGGCGGCGGAAATCGAGAGGGGTGATGAACAGTGATGGGAAGGGAATCGGCTGAGTTAGGGTTGATTTTTGGTTTTAGGAAAAAGAAAAAGGGAAAAGGAATATATATATATATATATATATATATATATATATATATATGTTGATGTTGGGTTTGACCTAGAATATATTGACTTTGGTCAACACTAGGAAAAAGGCCTTGGCTTGTTATGGAGATATTTCAATGGGCTAAGTTTCGAATGAGTTTAATAAAATTGTGAGAATTGCATTGGTTTAAGGGTTTGGAGGCCATGGTTTCAAAGGGTTGATGTTAAATTACACACTCCCAAAAATTATGAAAAAATATAATAAAGGAGAAATGGGTTTTGTTCATGTGTCGTGTCCAACGGTTGGACACCTTAATACACTTTGGCATAAGAGTGCCTAACAATTAGAAAATTGCACAGAATAGATTTATTGTTTAATTAATGAAATAATTGCAAGGGGGTGTTCTAAAATCAATTAGAAGTACAAAGGACTGAATTTAAGTGGGACATAAGCATCAATTAACAAACTGGCACGTCTAGGACAATGGTGTGAATCCGTTGGAAGACAATGGCTAGCGTGACGCTCTAATTATCGAACAACGGTAAAGTGCAACAATCAATTAACAATCATAATTATTTAGATATAATTAATTATCATGCAATCATTTACACATTAATTACGAAAAGGCGAAAATACCCTTAATCTGAAAAGTGAGGGTGACACATGATACCTAAGGATTGGTCGATTCTTGATAAATAGATAACAATAGTGCATTGGATCGAGGCAAAGTTTTATTTTGAAATTATAGTAAGTGTACATATTCGAGGGGTTTAATAAATTAATTATTTATTTATTTCGGGAATGATAATAAATGTGCATGTTAACGTATGTGAACACTGAGGTGAAACTGAGAATTTGATCAGGGTTAGATTAATTGAATATCGTGATGAATATAGTAAGACTGAGGAATTATAATGAAATTGATCGAGGAGTAGTTTAAGACGAATGATAAGATGATGGTATATGATTGAGGATTGTTCTGATGGTATTAAACAGGTGATTGATCGTATTTATAACGAACCCTTAGTCTACCTTGGTCAACCCTCTAGCTTCGTGACCATGTAACTTATAACTAAGGTTGAACATATGATAGATGTGTGTCGCATCATATTTCAGCGTTGTGATAGTTTATTGATTGAGTTTGTATCTCGTCTCTAGGTACTACGGGACCTGCGAACTTGGACGTTGTACCGGATCTCCATCTTCATCATCCGGATCCAGGCAAGTGTACCTTGCCACCCTGTATTTCAGTTACCAAATATTTATTTATTTATTATATGCATGTGTGTGCTTTTGTTTAGAACTGTTATTTCGCGTCTGGGTCACAACCGGGTGCAGACGTTCGTCGTAACGTCTGGTAACGAGTGATAGATGATCGCAACACCTTGATGTACGTACCTGTGTATATCATAACCCTAGGACACGTCCATACACTGTTATCGTGCTAGATTTCCTGTATCCTGATACTGACATCATGACCGGAGACTGGGACGACCTTAGGGTCGCGTCTGTTGATAGTTATTTCTGTATGACGAGATTGTTAGATAGAGGTTCAGGTTTAACGCACAATCGTTGACCGCTTGGGATGGGGAAGACAGTTACTAGACGTTTGGGCTCCTCTACACGCGCTTATATATGTATATGTAATATTTCTGTAGTAATCCTGTATTTAGAGTAGTTGTATCACCCGTGTGACTCTTTGCCCGGAGCTGCGGTACGTCCCGTGAGTTTTCGTGTACGGAGCTACAATTTTATTTTGGACAGCCCACGCGTCGAACATTGTCTTCAAAATGTGTCTCACTTAGGTGATTATGCTAGATTACCCCGTCATTGTACTTGTACATTCTGTCATACTTTGGCATGCTATATTTTTGTACCTTGTTACGTCCCTCTGAGGACCTGATTCTCTGTCAGTTTTGCAGCATAGACGTTTACGGAGCATTTGGAGTTGTTGATGGAGTTGCTTGTCTTGAGGGCATTGGTACCAGGTACTCATATCATTTCTACCAGCATTATGGTTACTTTATTCATATTGATTATTCATCTGCTGTTGTAGCCTAGTTTTTGTAGACTCATCTCTTCTCGAGTCTATTCAAGTTTGTGTGTTATTGGGCGGCCGACTTTAGCATATGCAGCTCTTTCTTGTATATTTCTGTTCATTATGGATTGAGACTTAGATGTTTACATTTACTGGATTATTTAGTTAGTGACACTTATTATACAGCTTATACGTATTCGAGTCAGACCAGAGTCTGGTCGAATGTGTAGCTGGCATGTTGCGTATTCCTAGTCCTAAGTATTTTGGGACTGGGGCGTGACAGGCGTTCTCAGGCGGGGGCGGATGGCAGTGGCTCAGGCGGACTAGCCGGAGGAGGAAACTGCTCCGGCAGTCGTGAGGAAGGAGGAGGTGAACAGTAAAGGGAGATGGTTATTTCGGCTAGGTATTGTTTTGGGTGTTGTGTTGAAAAAGTAAAAGAAAAAAATTATATTATATATACATGTAGAATTTAGGTTTGGGGTTGACCTAGGTAGGTGGGCTTGGTCAACATCCTCTTGGGGTTGGACCTTGGCCTCACATGAGGATGTTTGGAGGCTATAATTTACATTGTTTAAAATGCAATGATAGGATTAATGAGGGGGCGATGTTGTGCGTTGCACATTCCAAAAATTATGGAAAAATTCGTATGAAGGTAAAAAATGGATTTCTTTATGTATTGTCCAATGGTGTGGACACCTTAATACATTTTTGCATAAAAGCGCCCAATAATTAAAAAATTGCACAAAGATAGAAATTAAATTAAATTAATTAAAATTAATGCGCAAGGTGTTCTGGAATTAATTAGAAGTACATGGGGATAAAATTAGGTGGGACACAATTATCATGGACGTAGAGGGCTCAGAGTAGAATATTATCATTAATTGGGTTGCACAAAATGGGTCAAGATTGCGTCTCCAATTTCGATTGGAACGCACAAGGATACAAAGTTGATTTTATTTAGAATTAAATATAAATGTTTGCGACGAATATTGTGCGACTAAAATATAGCACAAGAGAGTATAATTATAAGTTACACCGAGGCAGAATAGAAGGCGGTCTTGTCTAGGGCAAGAGTGTGAAGTTTGTAGGAAGGCAGTGGCTAGTGTAGTGCTCCAATTATCGAAGCAACGGTAAGGTGCGCTAAGTGATATAAATATTACAAAATAAAATAAAATGTTCTATTTTCAATTGGGTTCAAACTAGCCCTAGTTTCACTATCTAAGCAAAGTAGGTATAATTTTGGGTGAGGGAGTTTACAGTGTGTCCCACCACACCTCTTGTGTACACCTCAACACATACGAATTATTATATTGAGATACCTATTTGGTGGTGTAGCCAATAGGAGACTATCTTTCACAAGTCCAACGTAAAACACCATCCTATCAGCTACAATTGTTTATTATGTTCTAGACCCATATTCACTATTCTAATAAAAATAGGGAAAGTTCTTCATATATTTCCATATTGTATCGAATTTGTATTATAGTACGGTTAGCAATGCCATATTGCTACTTGTACCCAATATTTTACTTTATGTTCTATCTTAATAAATTTTAGTTGGGTTCTCCTTGATCCCATCATTTATCATATATATAGATTATTGGTTGTTCAAGTTGACGGAATAAAGCTAGGACTTATAACTCAAATTGCTATTGATTAATTTGGGGTTTATCGGGAAACAACAAGATTCGGTAGGTTTTTCTGAAAATATGATATCTAATTGTAAAGATTTTTTTTTTTTTTTTTGCATTGAGGAACGGGTCAGAACTCAAAACCTTCCCAATAATTCTATAAATAATGCCTCAAAGCTTAATGTTCATATAAAATAAATTTACCGACGATGATATAATAGTATTACCTACACAAATTTCAAAAAATAAAAGAATAAACAAAATATAATATTCAAAATAATATATCATAATTAAATACTAATAAAATTGAAGATGTTGCAATCCAAACAAATAAAATTATAACTTGTTTTTGTTATTCAATTACCTGTGTGAGAGAGAGAGAGAGAGAGAGAGAGAGAGAGAGATGGAATGGGAGATAATTTTAATAGCGATTACATCAATTTTTTTCCCCTATATATGACTGATTGAGTTATTTTTCGGTATTCTAATATATGACATTTATATATGATATAACAAAAAAAGAATTCATGCCGAATTAGAATAACTAGAACTTTTGTTTAAAATTGAACTTATATGTTAAATAGTATTAAAAAAAAAATTGGCAACTTTTAAAATTTTGAACCCTAAAAAGCCGCCTCAGTGGCCATGTCAAGAACGAAGCTGCTAAGCGTTGGACCACCCAATAATTCATACCAACCGCTGTACATCAATTCCAAGCATTCATTTAATTCATACCAATTCTTTCCGAAGAGTTGAACCACCTACTGGTGGCTGCCATATATGTGTGAGCATTAATGGAATCGAAGTGTGAGCATTGAATCGAAATGCAAGTCATCAATGTAGTTCCAAGGTTTTCAATGTACTTACTATTCGTATTTATCAATGCACTGTTTTGAGAAATTGGTCAACAGCGAGGAGGCCATTATATAAGTTGAGGCAAAGTTGCATAGTTTGATAATAATAATAATAATAATAAGAAGAAGAAGAAGAAGATACATACCCAAGACTAGATTCTAGCTAGGATGTGCTACAAGGTTGTATGCAGGCAGTGTAGCAAGTTCACATGGGGCGGCTGCGGCTCGCACGTCCCCTCCGTGTACAACAACATAGAGACCGGGAAGCATTGTATGTGCAAGCCATGGCCTGGTATTGCAGTAACCTCCACCGCAACTGCAACTGCTACAAGTAAAGTTTTTTTACTAATTTATTTTTTACTTAATTATATCTAGTACGAAGGTTCCTCCTCATATGTTTCGGACTCGTGGATTTAAGGATATCAAACTTCTTTACATGTTCTTCTCTTCTTCGTTGTCTCCATTTTGTTCATTCTCTTTGCAGATGAAGCAAAAGAGGGAGCAAAGAAGGAACCAGCAGGTTGGTTTGCTTCCTTGAAATGGTGGTGAGCCATTATGATCGAATAAATAAGATCTGAGCAGGGATATAACTTACCTCTACTGAAATAATAAGGCATGCAGAACTTGCGAAGTTAGGGTCCACTAGTATCCGGATCTTTGTTTTCCAGAAGTTACCTACTTGTATCCGTGTCTTTGTTTCGTTATGTTTCATCAATGTTAGATGCAAGGACGGACCAAAAAAATTCTAGTTTGGATGGATTGGAGTGTATTAGTATGGACTAAGTGTACTGACTCAAAGATACAAGAAACCCAAACAAAATTTTATGGAAAAAAAAAAAAAAGTCAAATTTCTTTTGGGGCAGCCAACACAATGGGTACGCCTTGGTTACACGACAATGTCCACTAGCATCTTTGAAGTTACCTACTTGTATGAAGGTCTTTGTTTTGTTAAGTTTTATCAATGTTACATTTTTATGGTGTATACTTGAGTAACTTGGGAAGTTAATTTGCTCTCTCAAAAAAAAAAAAAATTGCTCTCTTAATATATGAAACAAACCTACTTCTCTTCAGAATGTTTTATTAAAAAAAAAAAATAACAAGATAACAATAAGAAAAGATAATGTTGCTAGAACCTTAGTCAAAATCTCATCAACTTATCATATACCTTTCATTTGTGACTTTTTCATAGAATATTAAATAAATAAAAAATTTGAGTTGCACCCTATTTTATTTATTTATATTTAAAGTGCACCTCATACGATTACCATAATGTATAACATCTTTCATTTTTGACGGAAATCGTTTTCATCTAACGGTCAACTCCTTTGGCCAAAAAATTTTGACAAAAATATCTCCTTCGTACACGGCAGAGGAGATGGAAGAGGGAAGAGATATTTTGGTCAAAAATTGATTGTTAGTTTTCGTTAAGAATGAGGGATGTCATACATTATGGTAATGACGTGGTAGAATGCAACTCAAATTTTTTCTTAAATAAATTGTAAGACAGAAAAAAAAAAAAAAAAACTACATACACGGTACATAACCAATATATTTTTGTGGATTTTGCACATGAACAAACTTGTTGCACACCGACCGACTTGAACTCTACAAAAGCTTTTTGAGGACAACATGTAATTTCTACACACTAGTGAGTCAAATCCATGAACAGAATTAAGACTACCGATTAGTGTAATTGTTATGTATGAAACAAACCCACTTCCACTTCCACTTCTTCTTCTTCTTCTTCTTGTTTCCACAGATTAGTGTCATAATTGGCAGGTCGAGTGACTCCATCAGTCGACATGAGTAGTTGTTGTCGCACTGTCGACACATGCAAAATTGTTGGAGGGGCGTCGTGGCCTACTAGGACCGCGGTCTGCAGGATTGGCACTTGAATGTTCCAACTGATCCTGATACAAAGTAATAAATAAGTACCGATCTTTGAGTAACGTTTGTGGTTACCAGGAAGAGGTATAAGACTTTAGCTGAGGGTGGTAGAGAAGATCAATGGATCGAGTCATTTTAGTTTTTTAATTTGATACCACAAATTTTAATATCATATCAATCATTACTCTTAACTATTAAATATTTTCAAATCATGAAACAATTTGATATCTTCCGTTAGTCCATCTCCGATGGGGATTTATAAAATCGAGTTTCTAAAGTAAATTTCTATCATAGTTGGTAGAGTTTCTACATACAAATTGTATAAAGAAAAAAGCTCTCTCCAATCGTTCTCCATTTCTATATTAGGTGTCACAAAATCAAATCATCAATTTAATGGTGTGGGACCCAATAATAATTGCCATGAGAGATAAAAAAAATATACGGGAGTTTCTACATGTAGAATGTTGAGAATCGGACACACCATGCAAGCGTTCCGACACCGTGTATGAAAGTGTCCGCAACGAAAACTTTAGGCCAAGCCACTTGAGATAACCAACACCTGTCTAACGAACACCAATCACAGATAAAGACAAGTATATGGCGGTGACTACGTCACCTGGACAAATTTTGACATTTATAACTCAGACGAAATTACAAGATTGACAAAATCAATGTTGAATCATTTGTCCTAATAGATTCAATCCCCTCAACACACTCAAGAAGAAAAGAAAGATATTACAATTGAAATCATTCACCAACCCGTAGCAATCTCCCTGAGCGAAGGCGGTGACTTCTACGATCAGATCTCTTTTTTCCTTCTGTCTTGGATGGCGAAGTCCTAAGAGCAAAGCACAAACTTTTTCTTAGATTTTTTGTGGACGAGCACATCGAATCTCCAACTTGTGCTATACTTTGTGCCTCTGCCCTCCTCCTATATTTATAATGTGAGAAATCATATTTTAGGTCATAATAGGATTTTCTAAATATAAAACCTTAAAATAAGAATCGTATTCCATCTAAAATAGCCCAACACCAATTATGAAAATCCAAATATGCTCAAATTAAATATTTGATACAAATTTGAAATATAATCAAATCTTACATTTAATGTAAATTTTTAAATTATATCAAATCAATTTTTTGACCATATTTGGGCTCCAAAATTTACCAAATCCAAACTGAACCCAACATAGAAACCCTTATAGAAATTCCCCATCCTACACCAATGCCATCTAGGACAAAAATTGAAATAGAACCCACCATTAGAACAAGTTTTTTCTAAAATAAGTTTCTACCAGAGAAATAGGGGATGTAAAAATCCCAATGGAGATGGCCTTAGGTCACGGGTTAATTTTTTCTGTTTCAACGAAAATAAATAATATTTTATTCACCAAATTACTTCATCCTTCCTCTGGGATATTTGAAGTGATCATGAATGAGAGAAATATTTTTGTCATTTTGGATTTTTTTTTTTCGTTATCACTATTAGGATATTACAATTTTAACTGAGCTATTAAGTTGTCTCATATTAAAGTTTAAGATATCAAATTGAAAAACTTGAATAGTTGAGGGTACAAAGTTAAAATTTAGCCATACAAATCTATAATATCTTTTTCATGAGTAAGATTGTTTATAAAGTTGATATGTATTTGGATTTCCTATGGTATCTCTTAATATCCTATAATGCCAATATAAATAGAGAAATGTATATTGACCACAAAAAATTGTTGGGGGTATCCTAACTACTCAAAATTTGGTTGCACATTAGGATACTATTCTTCGGTATTTCAATTGATAATTAATAATTAAATACATGACGAGGTAGTGTTTTGTCCTTGATGGTAGATAGTTGTTGACTTATAAGAGAACAAATCCGAATTTTATCCCTTCTTTATACTTAGTAATGTGTACTTGTATTGCATGTACTAAAAGAAATTGTTAAAAAAAAATAAAGTATGAATTTAATATTAAAAAATTGTCGTCCCTAGGAATTGATCTCAAGCAACTAAAAAATAATCCCTCTGACCTTAACCATTTGAGTTCGAATTAGTGTTATAAATATATCAAATTAGGTAATTAAATGTTTAGTTAAAAAAATTTAAATAAATAAAAGAGTATTTAGGTAGTTGTTTGTCATAATATTATTATTATTATTATTATTATTATTTTAATTTATTAGATGGAGGATATATATTCAATTTAGACGACTTATTTTTGAGATATTTCCAAGCCGCATCATAGGATTAGAGATATATACTGAAAAACTAACCATTTTATTAATGAAGGACTATACTGAATTACAGTCACTGCTATGTACTCTCTCCTCCATTCAATTTTTGGATGTCATACATCTAATATCATTCCTAATGTTATTTTGTATACGTGTTCTAGTAGTGGCGAGGTCCTCAAATATTTGTTTATTTCGTTCTCTCCAGACGTGTCATACTGCCGAAAGGAGTCTGAGTTTCTGCCATTCTATAGGTGGTGTTGCCTTGGTTTCGATGAGTAGCTATTTTGTCGAAAATGGTAGGCAAGTTCTCATTACTGTTGCTAGGAGGTTATACCAGATGCTCTCGTTGCTATTGCCATATGACACGGGAAAAATGAGCATTTGAAGAGTAGGTGGTCCTGTGTCTGTCTCGCCATTGCACAATACACATTCCATCCTCTGACTTGCATGCCAAAAGCTTGCTAACCTGAAGCGATCGCATCCGAATCTGATCATTATGCACTGCTAAACGAAAAGTTACATGTACTCGAGTCCTCCCATGTCCAGTAAACCCTTTGTGCCCTTCCTTTCCATAGGTATTGTTGTATTAATTCTGCGTACAACAGATGGACCTGCCTTGCTGATACATTTCAGCATGATGTTGGAAATGAAAGTGCGAAAATCGTTCCTCAAATCAAAGAGTATCTGTAAGAGAACTGAGCAAAACGTACAAATCAAAAATGTCAAAGACAAATCGCAGACAGAGATTTTTGACGTGGAAAATCCTTACAGAAAAAACCACGGGACTATCGGAGTCCAACCCAGAAAAGCCTCTACTAATGAAATAAGAAATATACCGACTCCTTACAAACTTCTCACCGATCCAAACCGATCAACACAACTCTTTTGGAACAGAAAATAGATTATAACCACGAAAAAGAAAGACAACGAAAAATATCTGAAACTAATCTCCTTCTTCGAAACGGTCTACAATCCTTCTTTCTCCTCTCCAATGCTGCAATGACACTCTTGCCTCCTTTTCTCTCCTTGTTGCTATTTTTTTTTTGAGAGAGAGATGTATTTTAGGGCCAGGAGACACCTATATATAGCCTCAAACCCACAACTAGCATTCCTATTATAGATAGAAATATTCAATCCAAATCCATTGACATATTCCTATTATATGTAAGAATATCTAATCCAAATCCATTGGGATATTACTATTATATTTAGGAATATCCAATTCAAATAAATTGAGGTATTCCTACTATATGTAGAAAAACTCAATCATATTCAGGGGTATTTTTCACATAGGTTGGGAATCCCACCCACTCCAACAAATCTTCCCCTACACAATTATATGGAGGGGGTCGTCATCCCGACGATCCGCCTGCAGTACTCAAATTTTCTTCTTGGTAGAACCTTTATGAACATATCTGCTCCGTTGTCATCTGTATGAACCTTCTCAAACGTCGCTTCCTTCTTGTCAACCGCATCCCGTATCCAATGATACCGGGTATCAATGTGCTTGGACCGGCTATGAAATATATGATCCTTCACAAGGTGAATAGCACTTTGACTATCGCAAAGCAAAGGATACTGCTCCTGCTTTAGCCCAATTTTCTGCAGCAGCTTCTTCATCTACAGCAACTCCTTGCAAGCCTCCGTCGTCGTAATGTAAAATGCCTTTGTCGTCGACAAGACAACACACTTCTGTAAACCGACTGCCACGATACTGCTCCACTAGTAAACATCATCACATAGCCCGAAGTCGATCGCCTTGTCTCTATATCTCCAGCCATATCAGCATCGGTATATCCAACCAGCTTCGGCTCGTCACCACCAAATGAAAGTCTCTAATCGACAGTACCCTAAAGATATCGTAGAATCCACTTGACCCCACTCCAATGTACCCTTCCAGGATTTGAAGTGTACCTACTAACTGTGCCGACTGCGTGAGCAATGTCTGGCCTCGTACATAACATAGCATACATAAGACTCCCCACGACTGAGGCATATAAAACTCGCTCCATATCTTCCTTCTCATCCTCGGTAGATGGACACTACTCCTCAGTGAACTTAAAGTGAGCCGCAAGGAGGTTACTCACTTTCTTCGACCCGTCCATTCTGAAACGCTGAAGTACCCGATGAATGTACTTCTTTTGGGACAAGTGTAGCAGCTTGGACTCTCTCTCTCTCTCTCTCTCTCTTTCTCTCTCTCTCTCTCTTGGCTGATCTTCATCCCAAGAATAGTCTTCGCTGCCCCAAAATCCTTCATAGGGAATGCAGCGCCCAGTTGGCACTTCAACTCTACTATCCTAGTGGCATTCTGACCCACCAATAACATGTCATCAACATAAAGCAACAAAATGATGAAATCATCCTGGGCGAAGAACCTCCAAAAAATACAATAATCCGACGTCGTCCGTGCATTGCCATGCTCTCCCATAAAAGACTCGAACTTCCTGTACCACAGCCTCGGAGCCTGTTTCAGACTATACAAGATATTCCTCAACCGACAGACCAAATATGACTTGCCCTTCTCACAGAATCTCTCTGGCTGCTCCATGTACAACTCCTCCTCAAGATCACCATGGAGGAATGTCGTCTTCACGTCCATTTGCTCGACCTCTGGCTGCCAATGCTAGCACCACCCGTATAGACGACTGTTTGACGACTGCCTAAAAGATCTCATCATAATCTATGCATTTTCGCTGACCATAGCCTTTAACTATCAGCCTCGCTTTGTATCAAGGGCGAGTAGCATCATTTGTCTGCTTCACTCTGAACACCAACCGATTCTTCAAAGCTTTCTTTTCCTTTGGCAACAGTACCAGATCATAAGTAGAGTTGACCTCCAAGGAACTCATCTCCTCCTGCATGGCCTCCATCCACTCCTGCATGTGTTCGTATTCCACAGCCTCTGCGAAACTTTCGGGTTCTCCCCCGTCAGTCAGTAGCACATACTCACCTAGTAAGTATCGTGTAGATGGTCGACTCTCTCTATCGCTCCTCCTCAAAGGAACCACTGGTGATGGCTGTATATCTACAGCCTCCTCCCCTCCAGGAACTGCCTCATCGGCATGCTCATCCTCCTGAGGATCACCCTGACCACCATCAGCAGGCTGATGATCAAGGTTGGGAGCAACTCCATGTATTGGCTCCCCCATAACTGGATTATCTACGATGTTCTCTGAAAACTGCTCGAAATAAAATGACTCTAACTCAGGTAATTTCTCAGCCTCGGAAGGCATTTTGGAATCCTGAGTGTTGGTCATAGTCTGATCCTCGACGAATACCACGTTCCTGCTTCTGTAGGGCTTTCTTTCCACTGGATCGTAGAGTCTATAGCCAAACTCATCTCGACCATAGCCGACAAAGACGTACTGCCTCGTCTTTGGCTTAAGTTTGGATCTCTTGTCCTTCGGTACATGTACGAAGGCCTTACAACCAAACACTCACAGGTGATTGTATGACGGCTCTTTGCCGTACCATACTTTGTCAGGCACATCATCCTGCAAAGGAGCACTAGAAGATAAATTAATAATATAAGCAGATGTGTAAAGTGTCTCACCCCAATAGCTGTCTGGCAAGTTTGCTTCTGACAGCAAACACCGCACCATCTCCATTAGCATCTTGTTCATCCGCTCTGCTACACTGTTGAGCTGCGGTGTCTTTTATTGAGTCTTCTGGTGTCGTATCCCTTGCTCTTTGCAATAAGCATCAAAGGGACCGATATACTCGTCGCCATTGTCCGACCGAACACAAAGCAGCTTCTTGTCCATCTTCCTTTCAATAGAGGCCTGAAACTCCTTAAAAGTGGGCAGCACATAATCCTTGGTCTTTAAGGTATAGACCCAAACCTTTCTGGAATAGTCATTAATAAATGTTACAAAATAAGAAACACCACTAATGGATTTTACCTTCATAGGACCGTAGACATCCGAGTGAATCAACTCGAGCAATGTCGGCTTCCTTGAACTTGGGTGACTTTGGAAAGACACCATATTTTGCTTTTCCACCAAATAGTGTGTTCACTTCTCCAACTTTGTAGACTTTAGCCCTGGAATCACCTTCATGTTTACCAAGTAGCTCATCTCCTTCTCACTGATATGGCTGAGCCGCCTGTACCATAACTCAGTAGACGCATCAGTAGCTGTGTTAACCTCATGTGCCCCATGTGCGCTCCCTTCCATATAGTAGAGTCCGGACCTCTTGCTTCCTTTGGTAATCACCATCGAACCTCTGGAAAGCTTCCACTGATTATTTCCGAAGAGACTGAAGAAACCCTCGTCATCCAACCTTCCAACCGACACCAGGTTGAAACGCATATCAGGGACAAGACGGACATCTTTGAGAACAAGAACTGCACCTGTCTTTGTCCTCAAATGCACATCTCTAATGGCAACCACCTTCGACACATCTCCATTGCTCATCTTCAACACTTCACAGTCGTCTGTTGTGTATGTAGCAAATAGTGGCATGTTGTAAAATACGTGCGCTGAAGCACCTGATTCCACCAGCCAAGAGTTGTCATCGTAGGCAAGGTTCATAACTACCTCATCACCTACAATGATCACGTCGCCTCCATGTGTCGAGGACGCTGCTATAGTGTTCTCACTTTGCTTTTCCTTGTCGTCCTTATTCTCTCTCTTCCAAGCAAAAAAATTTTGCTTGACGTGTCCCTTCTTGCCACAATGGTAATACTCTGAGTCCTCGTACCGACCCTTGGACCTTCTTCTGCTTTTGTCTCTGCCACCATCTGGACCCCTGCTTTTACCCCTTCAGCGGCTCTCTGAAACAAGCGCCTCTGAGTTGGATATGGATGAAGTGCCCTGAGAACGTCTCCACATCTCTTTATTCAGTACCCCGCTCTTGGCAAACTCTAGACTAACCACGCCTTCCAGAGCAGAAGCGATTATAGACACTAGTATGGTCTTCCACGAGTCTGACAATGTACACAGCAGCCATAGTTCCTGAACCTTGTCGTCGAACTTGACTCCCATCGAGGATAGCTGGTCAACCACGCCCTGGAACTCACTCAAGTGATCCGTAATAGATGTCCCATCTTTGTACCGCAGACCCATCATCATCCGAATCAGGAATAATTTATTTATTTCGATCTTCTTCGCATACAAAGATTCCAACTTATCCCACAGTGTCCTCGCATGCTCAATACTGGCAATGTGGTTGTACACATTCTCGTCAATGAACTACCTGATGTAACCACACACATGTATATGCTCAAAATTTCAGTCCTCTTCAGATTTGTCACTGGGCCTCTAGGAAGCAAATACCGTCAGATGTAGCTTCTTGACAAATAGCAGATCCTTCATCTTGTTCCTCCAGTAATGATAGTTGGTAACGTTCAGGTTTACTATTCGCACTGTCTTCGCGTCCATCTCTCCTCTCTGGTTTGTCTGTCAACTCCTGACACCCTTCTGAAATTCCAGAACCTGGCTCTGATACCACTTTGTTGGGAACGAATGTGCAAAAATTGTTCCACAAACTAGAGAGTACCTGCGAGAGAACCGAGCAAAACGCACAAACCCAAAACGCCAAACACAAATTACAGACACACATATTTTTGACGTGGAAAATCCTTGTAGAAAAAACTATGGGACGATCAGAGTCTAACCCTGAAAAGCCTCCACTAATGGAATAAGAAATACACCGACTCCTTACAAACTTCTCACCGATCCAAACGGATTACCACAACTCTTTTGGAACAGAAAATATATTATAACCACGAAGAAGAAAGACAACAAGAAATATCCGAAACTGATCTCCATCTTCGAAACGGCCTTTAATCCTTCTTTCTCCTCTCTAATGTTGCAATGACACTCTTGCCTCATTTTCTCTCCTTGTTGCTATATTTTTTTAGAGTGATATATTTTAGGGCTAGGAGATACCTATATATAGCCTCAAACCCACAGCTAGCATTCTTATTATAGATAGGAATATCCAATCAAAATCCAAATCCATTGACATATTCCTATTATATGTAGGAATATCCAATTCAAATCCAAATCCAAATCCAAATCTAAATCCATTGACATATTCATATTATATGTAGGAATATCCAATCCAAATCCATTGAGATATTTCTATTATATTTAGGAATATTCAATCCAAATAAATTGAGCTATTCCTATTATATGTAGAAATACTCAATCCTACTCCAGAGTATTTTTCACATAGGTTGAAAATCCCACCCACTCCAACACATGAATCATGAATAAAGGTACCGAGTTGTCCCCTGCTACCTATCAGTTCATAGGTAGGTTACCCAAATGCTCGATTTATACTCTCTTCATTTAACCATGGATCCATCCATAGATTTGTAGTTTGGCCATTACAAATGACTCTTTAGATTGTCAACTTGAGCTGAGCCCGTTGTTTATGTAACTGAGGAGTTGTTAATCCAGGGGTTGAGGCTAGAAATTGTTAGATGCCAATTCCTCCCTCATCTTTTAGTCTTCCCATGCTATAAGTATACTCCTCCTCTCAACACAAAGTTGGTTCACTACGTCTCGATTTTCTTTACAATATTGGTAGGGATGATAATTGCTTGCAGCCAATATACGGTATTTTCTAGAATAACTGGTTGGAAAGTTCCGATCGACCTCCAAACAAGAGTAGTTGGACTTGCCATCCTTTTAGCCTAGTATGCATGTATTCCACTAGCTGTCACGACTCTCTTCCACTTTTTTTTTGGAAAACGAATACGTGGTCAAGCTCAGCCTACGCCACAACATCAGCAGAAGTACATTAACTATACTTCAATATTTATAATCATCCAGTTTTACATTATCAATACATTATCTCAAACTCATTCACAACAATAACAATATTAAGAAATCAAATAATACATTAAATCAAGTTTGGTAACAAATCTGCTGAATATTTGAATTTAAGAAATTAACTAAACTATATATGATTTAGAATCATCCTCTAAAGTATCCAATCTCCATAATAGAGACCATAGTGTAGCGTAGTCAGTTGCTTAAAATTGTTAATGTATCCAGTTAGGATTAGAGCAAAGCATAGTAATAAAATTCATCTACACATCATGATGTAGCCACTAGCACTACAATGTTAGGAAGTAAAAATGACATCTAGGAAACAGTACAATGACCATAGCTATAAGGAAAGCAAGATAGGAGCAAGACTTAAAACAATATGCATAAAAGTACAATATGAAAATCTAGCATGCAACGACTCTATCAAGGAAATAACAATCCAGTATCTTTAGAATATCGATTTTTTGCATGTAAACGGGACGAATATAAGTCAATCGTACGTGTGATGCACGACCGATAACAGTCATTGGTGATCATTAGATGTTGAACATTATTTTGAAAGACCATATGCATACTTACGATATTCCTCCGCCCATACGTCACTACCAAACACGATCACAATACATTGAAAATATTAACATTATTGAACAAGAAATATTGAATAAACAGTATTGAGCAGTGGTGACCAGTAGTGAACATATATGAAACATTTTCAAGACAACTCTCTCTCTCTCTCTCTCTCTCTCTCTCTCTCTCATACACAATAACAAATAAACATGAATCATGATCTATGAACAAAATAAAACAGTGAAAGCAACATATAAAACAATAACAACCATAAAGTAAAATTGTGCTTCCATTAGCCTTCGGATGGACTAGCTATTAACAATTATTTAATACCAACAAGGAAATCCCATCACTATCCCCTAAAGCAAGCTCATAACAATATCAACCACATACAATATAGGATTAGTTACTATAGTATAAACGTAATTTCTTGGACTTGTTCCTTTAACAAGCTAATCAATGCACAAAACTAAGGTCAAGCTTGACAATTTTAAACTAAAGTATTTACTATATAATTACTATTTAGTTTCAAAAAAATCATCGTTAAAAAAAATAGCATATTAATATTTAATTTATAACTTGATTCTAAAATTTTAGGTTATTAGGACAAGAATTGCAAATTTGGAATCCATGGCAAACAAATCGAGACAACTCGTTGACCCAAAATTCAAGTAATTCTAAACCTATATTTGTGCACATGGTCTTGAAGATTTTAGCATTATGAGAGTATTATAATTGATGGTTTGCACAAAACTCAATTTGTTTAGGAGTTATGGTCGTTACAATTTACAGATCAATTTCGATAACTCACCAAATCATCTAAATATTCTATAAATTAATTAGTAAATCAAATAATAAGCAGAAATTCTAAAAATTGACTATGTTGTATAGGTTTTCATGTTATATTTTCGAAAAAAGTTAAATGAATCGTCAGTTCGAGTTCAGGATCTCCTAGAATCTCAAAAATAGCGAGATACATTCATTTTGCAAATGACCGACATTCTAAAATCTCTACAGAAATGTAGGTTTAGGATGTGAAAATAAATTACAGATATGGTAATCTTAGCTCGACACGATTCTAACAAAAAATAGAGTCGAATCAGAGTCCAGAGCTAGGATATATGGTCTCTCAAAGTCGCTACACCTGCTGAAAATTGTAACTATTTTCGGAAGGAAAATAAAAGAGGTGCTTGGATTTTAAGAAAGAAAAGAGGATAAATTATTTATGTATTTATTTTATAATTTATCTACTTATATATAGGATGGGTAGAGGTTGATTAGTTAGGATAGTATGTGGATATAATTGCTTTCCTAGTGAATTTAAAATTAGGATTAATTTAAAATATAATTAAATTTATTTAAAATATTTAGTATTCTTATTTATAATTACTATAGATAAGTACATATAATCCATACATTCATAATCTATATCTAATTCCACTTATACAAGGTGTATCTATAAATAGTAAATTAATATATATCCAACATTAAGTATATAATACAATCCAAATCCTAGGAGAAGTGTTTTAATATTTTTAAAATGTTATCTATTAACAAGATTGAAATTGATTTATCCAATTAAATTCAAACTAATCTTATCAGTGGTGAATACAATTTATACAATATATCTAATTAATTATTATATTAATTAAAAATAATAAAACTTTATAAATTATAAGATATTATATTATCAAAATTTTAAAAATATATTAAATTCTAGAATTGAAGTATGTATTCTAAAGTATTCTAGGGTCTTAGATGATCTTCCACGCATTATCTTACTTATTAATTGTTAGGCTTAGGGTGTATTCTCGATAATCCTAAATTATTAAAGTACCCTTTAAATTATTTCCTACATTTTGTAATAATTTCTCGTTGAAAATAAAATTAAAAAAATTCAATTTCACTTATTAACATTCTAGAGTAGTGGATGCTACACTAGTCCTTTGTAGTCCACACCCTTTTCATGGTACCGTACTGGTAGTTGTCCTGACTCATTCTTCACCATTGCTTGCCATTGATTATGCTGAGGACAATTATTGTTGAAGTAAGCTTTTCTCTTATCTCTGTTTAATCCTCTTATCTCAATTTAATTACAAACATGACCATCTTTCAAACTCCTCCATAACTTTGATAGCCAACGACAGACACGTCCCCTGTAGGATGAAAATGTCACACAATTTCATGCCCCTGATAACCTGCCTCTGTAAGCTGACGAGGTCCCGTCTCAACAAGACGAGGGCAACACATCTCAATGGGCTGGCGAGGGCACTTCTCAGTGAGCTAGCGAGAGGACAGTGTCCTAGTATAACAGACTGGTTCGAAGGGTATGGTATGGATGAAAATTATTATACGCAGATACTGAAGACTCCATCAGCGTCGATACCTACTCAACTGGAGGATACACAAGAAGAAGGTGGTGACGTGCCCCTGGAGAATATGTCTGAAAGGAGAGGCCGACTCAATCTCATCTCAGGGAAGGTTGTCGCAGGGATTATTAACAATTTGGTAGGAGGTCTAGATGAGATTTTTGTATCATTGTATTATAGATAAAATGTCTTTATTTAGTAAACTTTCTTTTATTTATATCAATGTCAATTTTCTTTCATTTATATCAATACTAAATTTCTTTCATTACAATTTTCTTTCATTTATATTGTTACAACCAAAACACAAATAAAAAATTACATTTATTTTCTCAAAAAATGAAACTTTTTTACATTCTAGGACAATGCATTCATTCTCTTAGTTGGTTAGTACATCTCCGTCTATTGTTCCATAATCCATTACAGTTACTACATCGGAGATCTCTTGTCGATGAATCCTTCGCTATGATGCGGTTCTTCTTGACCTTCCAGCTTTGCGTTGTACTTCTGGTACTCCAATTTGGCCTCTAATTAATGCAATTTGAAGATTTTAAGGGATTAAAATTGGTTCCAAGTATGACTAATATACACTTCTTAATGCTTCTTTAGAAAATATAACAGGATAAAAACTTTCAATACTAATATTGCAATAATTATACGCAAAGCATGCATGTACACATGGAAAGCAAGTATGATATCACTTTAAACATGAACAATATTGATCATTTAAGCAAACAACATATGTTATGTGTTTCACGATCTAATACTTTAAACAAAAAACTATCAATATGCAATACTTACAGGTAGTGTTTTTCTCTATTGATGTGAGCCATAGTTTTTAACATCTTTGGATAATAATATGGTTCAATATTTTTAGCATTTTGTCGATTTTTGTCCTGAAGTATTATAATTCTGGCTCGAATACCATCAAGTTGTGTTGTTATATATTGGTTTAATACGTAAATTTTTAATCTAGTTACTTAAGCATTTAGCAAGTTGGAAGTGTTAATATCTAATCTAGGATAAGGAGCATAAGTTGTTATCCAGTGTGTTAGAACACGTGTTTCATCATTTACTACAACGAGCCATTTATAAACATCTATGTTTTCAAAACAAAAAAATTAATTCTTTTAAAGCAATAGTTCGCTTCTGTTTCATTATAACATCTTGCAAGAAAGTCTAAACTACGCTAAAAATGTTTCAATCTACATATTGATTTCAAATTTTATTTAAAATGTTGAATACAAAAAAGAATAAGACAATTCTGGAAAGTAGCATGCATAGCATTTATTAATCATTTTTGTTTATCCGATATAATAAAAAATATTTCATGCATTAAAATAACTTGCAAAAGATGTTCTAAAATTGTTTAAAAACCAAGTCCAAGAATTAGTATTTTCACTTTCAACAATAGCATAAGCAATTGGATAAAATTTATAATTAGAATCATGAGCACAAGTAATAAATAAGATATCTTGATATCTAGATGAAAAAAAAGTAGCATCAGTACTAATCACATGCGAATATCCCTTAAAATCCATCAATACATGCCTTAAAACAAATAAAAATTCTTTGAAAACTATTATTTTTGTAGTCTTTATAAAACATTTACTACCTGAATCTGTCTCGATAATATAAAAATATACTCTTCAAGATTACTATATGCATCAATAAAACTACCATTTATTTTAGATAGAGCAATTTTTTCTCGCTTTCCAAGCTTTTGAATATTTAATACGTATTATGTGTTCTCTATATATATCATTGACAACATGCGATGGACTATACGACTGGTCATGTCTTATTTTATCAATTAATTATTTTTAAGCCATGCAATAGTAGCTAATGGATGAAACCTTATTGTAAGTCCACATAAACAAGAATGTCGATTTTCTAATATAGCAATAACAAATGTTCCGCCTTCACCAATGGCTTTAGCGTATACCCTCCAATCACAGCTTGATTCCTTACATTTATATACAATCCAGATAGCATTATCTAAAGTAGTTGAACAAGTAATTAAGATTTTGTTCAATTGTTATATCACTAAAAAAAACTTCTAAATTTAGAACGATTTAAAAAAATTGACGAATAATTTAGGAGTAATAACATTAGCAACATTATCATCAAATTCATCATCTAAATTTTTAATTAAATTATCACTATTTTTATCATCGTTATCACCTTGATCGCTATTTTTCAGTAAATAGAATAACTTGATGAGAAGAACTATGACCAATATTAACAGTTTCATTAAAAGTAGCAATACTACTTATCTCAACTCTTATAATGAGGCTTGGAATCGGCTCAAAATTGAGCCGTCTAAGCTGTATGTCAATACTCCACTAACTATTTTCTACAAAAATAACTAATTATTTAACTACCTAATATTATTTATTTACAACTAAATGATTCTAACTTAAGTGGTTAAGATGGGAGGTATTTATCTTGCTTGCTTGAGTTCGATTCCTATAAATGATAATATTTATAATAATTTTATATTTAAAAAAAATTTAACATTTTTTTGCGCGCGTGCAATGACGTGTACGTTACTATATTATTAATACTTGGTGGTGGTAGAGTAACATAAATATATAAGAGCGGTTAAAGGGCCTTGAATGAGAACTTGACTATCTCGCTAATCCCGAGACTCAGATGTCTATTTACATATTTATATACGATGATTGTAAATTAACTTGAAGAATAAACTTTCATGCTTGTTCACCATCTAAATTTAAACAACTAGATACAACAATATATATTAATATAAATCCATAATCTATAAAAAAATGTTTAATAATTAAATTACATAAACTATCAAACGTAATACTTGATCAATTATAAGAACTTGGGTTAAACCTCCTTCTTAAGCTAACATATTTATTACACCTCCAAGCAATCACATTATCGTTAGACTTTGGCCCATGGTTGACATTGAGTTACTGAATGGAGTAGAGAGCTGAACTTATGAATGAAGTATAGAGAACTCTTGAAGAACTTTGATTGTATAAAGAGAATAATAAAAATTATAGATAAAAATGTTTAATATGGTATTTTGAAACAAACATTGTAATTTATGGATTATAGCCTTTGTAAAAATAGTCGTTGGTAAAAAAAATAGTCGTTGTAAAAAAATATTCGTTGGAATAAAAACCCCACATGCAAACTAAACCTAACTCTAGTACTGCCAACCAAACTAAAAAATATATCCAACCAAATAAACCAAACTAACTAAACAAAACCAATACACTAAATCCAACAAAAAAACAAACAAACAAAAACAAACCGAACCGAACCAATATACTAAACCAAAAATGTATCATTTCCGCTAGAGGCTCTGGCAAAAATTTTTGGGTTTTCTAACTTTTCGAATCTTGTTTCGTTTTTGCTTATTTCGTTAAAAAAAAAAAAAATTCATACAACATTTTTTTTCTAAAATTATCCTCGTAAATGATCTCCCTCTCAAAGATGCTCGACATAGTATTGACAGCACTACAACTATATCCATACAGTAAAAAAGGTTTCAACGATGAATGTTGCGTGACCAATTAACAACACAATCGACGATCTTGCGTGCATGTCCTAAGTTTCGTGACATCTAATCCATAAATTTTACATGGAGTTTGAAATAAAAATCTATTGTGCAATTCAGGATTGTAAACTACATTTCGTGCTTAACCATCTATATTAATATCCAGGGACGGATCCAACTATATACTGGGGTAGGGTGGAGCCCACCCCAGAAAAAAAAAATTTACTCTTTTTTTTATATAATTTTTATCCATATAATTTTTATTTTATTTTATTTTTATATAGGTTAGTCAGCCCACCCCAGAAAAAAATTCACTCTTTTTTTACCATATATTTTAAATTTTTAATCACACATATATACATGAACCCAGCATTTTTTTTGGGGTAAACCACATACATGTGGAGGCCGTAGTCTTTATTGATAATCAAGAAAATCACTTGGCGTAGGGAGATAGCCCTTACTGCCTACAAATAGGAGGGAGATAATCCTTTCCACGGATGCCTAAACGACTACAATAACCAGAAACCAAAAGAAAAAAGGAACGTGGGAGGGAGATGGCCCTTTCCACGGTTGCCAAAAGGCTACAATAGAGAGAGAAAAATACAATTACTTCCTTAACACTGGATTACCAATTTGATCATCCTTGAGCATCTGCCCAACACTCTCTGGGAGATCCGATGCTGAAGAATAGATACTCTCTCCCCGATGTGACAAGGCATGGATAGCTAGACCCACTGCAGTACGATTAGCCTCTTTGAAGATGAGTGAGTACTGAATGTCTTCTTTGATTAGTTTTCGGATCTTCCTGACTTGATAGGTACTCTTCCACGGGATAGGCGACCTATCATTGAAGACGCCGAAGAGACTTTTGGAGCTTGTTTTCAATAATAGAGATTGCAATATTGTTATCATTACAAATGCATAAGCTCGTTAGGAGCGCATCAAAATCAGCCTGCCTATTAGTATCTTTCCCATGGAATCTACTGAACGCTATCACCAAATGACCATTCGAGCCCCTGATGACTCCTCCACCTGAATTTTTGTTGTTGCTAGAGCTCAAACCGATTATGTTAAGCTTGAGACCCGAAGCCGCCGGATGTCATTTGACCCAAGTACCTTCTCGGATCCTACTATGAGGCAAATAGATTTGAAGTGCATTCAGTGTTCTGTCGTCTAAGTCAGATGTTTCATCTGGGGGGCTAAATGCTCTCATAGTGAATTGCAGTCTGGATGTAATGTGACAGATTATTTCATGAGGATTAATGATCCCATTATCATATATACTCCGATTTCGTTGCTTCCAAATCTCCCAGAGACCCATAACAAAGATGATATTTCTGTTGATTCCCTCTACCGAGCTAGTGGACGCTCTATGAAAATATATTAATATTCATCAATCCAGCAAAATGGTCCCAAACCGCTTTGGCAAGTTCACTGAAGACAAAAAGGTGATCAACTGATTCAGCGTCATGCAGTTTACAACATCTGCATTTAGAGACTAGTGCATATCCCATACAAGTAAGTCTCGAGTCCACGGGGATCGCATTTAGGCTGAGCCGCCAAAGAAATGCATCCACATTGGGTGGTATGTATTTATTCCAATAAAAATTACTCCATTTATATTCCTCTCGGTGAGTACGATGATGCTCCCAATATGAAGAAGTATAGAATTCCCCGGTTTGGCACAGGTCCCAACTGATACGATCTGGCTCGTTACTCAGTACCAGCCCATCGAGAACATTGAGGGCCTTTACTGGAAGCAGCAATCGAACGTCAACAGTAGTTCCAGCACTATCTCTAATAAGAGCGGAGCCCAACACATGACGGATCGAAGGGATAAAGTACATGCCATTTGGTCTTCGTAAATATCGTCCACACCAATTTGATTGCCATAAAGGGATGTTCCCCCTCCCAACAATCCATCGGCAGTGGCTAGAAACAGTAGGAAAAATCTCTAACATAGATCTCCATAGTGCAGACGACGATCGCGGCTTAATATACCCAGGTAGAAGAGGGGCTCCATACTTTTTTACATAAAATGAGCCCAGACTAATTCACCCTTTATGAAATCCCAACATCTTTTAGCATGAAGAGACTGCATTACTTGGGTAAGAGGACGGATCCCCAGACCACCCTCTGACATCGAGCGACAGACATTGTTCCATGATATCCATTTACGACGAGATTCCTCGGTTGAGTTCCATAGGAAGTCCGCCATGATACGTTCCAATGATTGAATATAGCTTTTTGGAACTTTGATAACGGATAATGTATGTATTGTTAAGGCAGTATGAGCACTCTTGATGAGAGTGATTTCTCCCTCAAAAGAAAGCAAGCGACCACCCACCCAGCGATCTTTTTTTGAAACTTTTCTTCCATATTCGCAAAGTAAATAGGCCTAGCTCTTCCCCTGAATAGCGGTACGCCAAGATAGTTGATTAGCAGGAAGGCTTGGCGAAAACCAGTGTGTTGGGCAATCCAATCCGCTCTCCGCCAAGCATGATATTTGTGTGATACAATGAAGGAACCTGGAGAGCTACGAGGATTCATAGAGTTCACAGTACTTTCAATTTCTGATTCGGTAGACATCATATTATTTTTCTACAATACCAACACTCACATGTTTCAATTTGTTGCCCATCAAACTAAGCCTCCATCATATGCCCCCCAGCTGTACCCCCAGCTGTACCCTCTCTCTCCATCAATAAAGATGACTGTGCGTATTAATCTAGTCAAACTAAAAATAAACAAAAGTTTAGTCAAATTTAAAATAAACAAAAGTTTAGTCAAATTTAAAATAAACAAAAGTTAGACTAATGAATATTATTGAGCTAGCCTAAGATAATGCAATCAAAACCAAATCAATGCAAATCAAGGCCACCAATTTGGGCTACTTATAAAGTTACAACAACAAAATATTAACGGCACTGTAGTTTCATTGGAAAATTGTTAAAATTTTAACAGTTTTTAACACCAAATTTTTTACTATTCTTATTTTACTAGTAAATGTACGTATACGTAAAATAATTTTTTTCTTATATTATTGTAAAATAGAATAAATATATTTGAATTAAAATTTATTATATATATAATACCTTTTAATTATGAATTATTATAGATTTAATTATATTTTAATTATAATTTGTTATGGATATATTTCTAATATTTGTAAAAATTATTTATTTCTTGAAGTTTTTTTTAACATTAAATTGGTTGAGTATTTACTTACGGTTTTAGATTTTTTTTTTTTTTAATCTTCAATAAGTATTTTTTTTTTAATTAAATTGGTTAAGTATTTAGTTACGGTTTGGACGGATAAGATGGGAGTTGGTTTCCGATTTTATTTATCTTCGTAAGTTTTGTTAAAAGTAAATTGGTTGAATATTTACTATGGTTCAGTTTTTAGTCGATTCCAAGCCGCATTATAATAGTCGAGATAGAGATATAGGTCGTCAATAATGACCGTTCGAAATATGTACAAAATCGTTAAAATTTTGACAACTATCAGAATATTTAAAGTCCTATGACTGCTATCTAAATTTTGTGATGTTCCTAACAAAATTTGGTAGTCTTTTTATTTTATATATATATGTCATTTTTATCGGATTAGGGACTAAATTTTCAAATGAAATTCGAATCTTACTCCACGAAAAAAAAAATTTATCGTAACAAACAGACCACGACTTTACGAATTAGGAAGAATTTTTGTAGTCGCTGGGCCCAATTTTTTGACAACCGGACAGGACGTCCGAGACGAGCTGCAACGGTTCGATTGGTTCGTTCTCATCCGGACATGGCCCGCAATCCACGTTATAATGATCAACTTGAAAGCGTGGCTACCCACTCTTTGTTGAAAGTTTAAATGCACTACTCCGTGTCTCGCTATACGCCAAGTGTTGTCTAAAAATGTTTAAAATGTATAAAATTGATTCATGTCGGCACATATTCGTTTTGTAGATTAGTATACACAAGGACAGATATGAAAGGTTAATTAATCAACAAATGCTGGTTCAAAGTTGAAATATACCTGTCCTCGTGCATACTAATCTATAAAATGAATATGTGCCGACATGAATTACAGAAAGATACAAAAAAAAAGGGTCACGGTTAAAAAAAATAAAAAAATTTGTCGAATGGATATGATATTATTAAAACAACTTTAAGGATCTGTTTGGCAATGGTTGGAAAAACGATTATGATATATTTTTAAATTATCGATTATGAACGGTCTGATTTTTTGTGGTTCTAATTAGTAATTTTTTAACCAATCAAATCTATACTTGATAAATCACTATTGAACGATTCTGAATTTTTTTTTTTTAAGAAAAAAATTACATATATGTTTATATATAAACAAAAATTCAAATTGTATAAATAGCATATACAACCGCAAACATAGCAACAACAAAATATATTAGTAATTAGAAACAAATAATAACAAAAAAAAATTATTAACTGGCACAAATTAAGCTCAAGTGATTCGTAATTGATTTAAAATTTGGAGGTTACCACATTCCATGGATACTCCAATAGCAAAAACTGTGAAAGATATAGACTATTTTAAATAGTAGTTGTAATTATTTTTTTATGAGGGTATAAATGTAAATTTTTTTAAAAATATATTAATTTTGGAGTATTTATAAAAACATCTAAAATTGTACTACACTGATTTTTTAGAAAGTTTGGGCCGACCAAAATCAATGGCTAAAAAAGGTAACAAACAAGAGTTTTTTAAACACATAGTAAATGGTCGGCTCAAATTTTCTCCAAAATTAAATACCAAACAGACCCTAAAGCTGACAAAATTATTATTAAATAATATAAACGATAAACAATCTTTTACAAATTAAATTATCAATAAGTGACTATAATGATAAAATTATTTACAAATTACTATTTCTGTTTTGTACAATACAAATTATAGGTCACAACACTATATGTTTCGAGTGTTACATGATTCCTACACTAAACCTCTTTTTCTTGGAGTTTACAATTACAATAATCTAGTCTACTATATAATGTCTATTATCTCTACTATATAATGCCAAAACTAGGCTTCACCGTGAAAAATTTTGGTTCCAAAAATACCCTTCAACATATCTCTACTATATAATGCCAAAACTAGCTTCACCGTGAAAAATTTTGGTTCCAAAAATACCCTTCAACATATCTCTACTATATAATGCCAAAACTAGGCTTCACCGTGAAAAAATTTGGTTCCAAAAATACCCTTCAACATATTTAATAATTAAAAAGAATACCTACAATAAATTTCAATGACAACCATTTAAGAGATGCAATAATGACAACCATTTAAGAGATGCAATAAATTTCACTGACAATCAAAGGGTTCATGCTAAAGTAAACTAACTCATCAACATCATTCACTCCAATATACGTGCAAAGCACGTGCATATATACTAGTACTATATAATGCGAAAAGTATGTTTCGCCGTGAATTTTTTTTTCCAAAAATATCCTTCATTATGTTTGTTAATTAAAAATAATACCTACAATAAATTGCACTAACAACCGTATAAGAAATGCATTAATGTACTACAAAAATCTAAAGGTTCATTCTACTTGCTAAGTTTTTCAAGTTGCTACTAGAAATTCAAAGGGTTGAATAGAGTTAAACCAATTCATCAATATCATCCACTCCAAGACACATGCAAAGCATGTAAATATATACTAGTTGTGTTTATAATATGCATGTGCTGGCGTTCAGATGGGGTCACATGCGGTGCACATGATCGCGATGCATGGGGTTGGAGATTTAGATGAGAGAAAGCTAAGGACATTGAAGAGTGATCTGGCAGATATCTAACTAAAAAAATTCTTAGTTTTTAATTAGTCAAAAGGTCTCTCTTGACTTTTTAATCTTAAATTTCTAAATTAGAATTATAGATGTTACATATGAATATAGTAGATAATTTGGATCATTACAGTGTAATGATCGGAGTCAGCCAAATCTGGTAAATCCGTTCATGATAAACTTCAAGGGCCAGTAACGGATACTGAATGAGCACAGCTAGCATGGATCATTACAGTGTTTGATGATCGGAGCCAGGAGGGTCTACCAGATCCGTTCATGTAAGGCCTCCAGCGCCAGCTGATCCCAAGAACTATAAAGGAGGGTAGTACTTTATGTTACAGTGGCGTGACACCACAAGAGGGAGTGAACCTCGGCTTCGGCTCATGTCACAGCGGCGTAACACCACATATAGTCAAGGACACAGCATATATGGGTTTGGAGGACCTCTGATATTGTGTCTTTGCAATCCTACCATTTAGTTTTATGCTTTTAGTTCAAAGAGAAATCTACTAGGCATCTAGCTATTGGTTCAAGGGAGGACCATTGACTGGGAGAATATCAGGAACAGTAGATAGTCCTCAGGGACATTGTGGGATACGTACCCGAAACCACTATGGTCTACTATTTGTTCTTGAATAGAATATTTTCTGTGGGAGGATGGCTTTGACGCCTTAATGAGTTCTCGGGCAGAGTGAATGTCTGGTATGCGTTACAGGAAGCACATAGCTTCAGTACTACAAGGGACTGAGATCCCATGCTATAGTGGCGTGACACCACACGAAGGAGTGAACCTCGGCAGAAGGCCATGTCACAGAGGCATAGCACCGCATATAGGCAGGTAGACTAATGATATAGAATAAAGAGTGGTAGGCAGCACTATAAAAAGGGGGTGAACCTCATGTTACAGTGGTGTGACACCACACGAGGGAGTGAACCTCGGCTTCGCGAGCCATGTCACAATGGCATAACACCACAAAGAAAGCGCAATGTTTCATGCTGGATAGTTTGGCACTACAAAGAGGCTGAGATCTCATTCTACAGTGGATGACACCACATAAGAAAGTGAACCTCGACAGAAGGCCATGTCATAGCGGCGTAGCACCGCAAGTAAGCGCAAGACTTCATGCCAATGACTCTTTAAAAGAAATCACCTATAGTATATGGAAAGAGATACATGCCGTCTCTTGAGGGAAAACTTGTAGCCGTCCAAAATACATACATCGAAACCAGGCATGCACAGGGCCTTTAATGTGCAACCAGAAGCACAGCTGGTGTAATTGTGTGAGTGAAAAAAATTGCAACTATGGTCAGAATTCAAGGGTTAATCCATTCTTGTATCATACTGTTATTTGACCCATGCGGAAAGATTCAAGCCAAAGCGACATCTATCTTAATGCATGATGGACAGTCACTATGTGAAACGCTCAATATACGGGGGATTGTTGGTGTTTTTGTCTTTGGACTAAGAAAAATAGTCCTACATTGGCTACACCACCAAGTGAGTATCTCAATATAATACTTTGTATGAGTTAAGGTGTACACATGGGGTGTGGTGGGGCACATGGGCACCATATTGGGATATTTTCCTAAAAAAAAATGATTAACTCCTCATGAAAGCATTTATACTTTTTGTTATGCTCTTGGAATTATTTCCATATGAGCTAAGCCCCAAAGGAGGCTTAGCGACTCGTACTCGGGCTCAAGGGCACAAAGTGACGCTTTGTTGGCGCACTTTGCACTTAGCAATGTCGCATGACGCTTGTGCCCATTTGATGGCTCATGCGCTCGGATATGCGAGAGCCGCATGGGCTGGACGCATAGGTGGTTGCATGTGCTGCGGCATGAGCGGCCGTATGAGTTGTTGCTTCCGGGGCCGCATGAGCAGTTGCATGCGGATCCGCTGCTACCAGATATATTTAATCGGTTATGAAAAGATTGAGTCATTAATTTAAATCTGATATTTATGGAATTTGAATTTAATTTATTCCAATCATGTAGGATTTAAATTATTCATGTGAGATTTGAATTTAATTTATTCCAATCATGTAGGATTTAAATTTAATCATATGGAATTTGAATTTAATTCAAATTAATCATATGAGATTTAAATTTAATTCATTCCAATCTTGTGGGATATGAATTAAATTTATTCTAATCTTTTTGTAATTGATGGACGGTCAGGATTAGGATTAGGGATTCCTCCATATGCCTATAAATACTCTCTTCAAACCCCATTTGAGGTTTTACTTCAAAAATTGGGAATGGAAGAGAGTTGTGGCTGGAGCCGTCATTAAAGTCCAGAAAGTTCGTGCGAGTCCAAGCAAGGAGGTGAAAGCGAGCATTCCGAAAGTTCTACGTAAACTTGCTGGTTCCTGGGAGAAGATCGTGTGTGGTGAATCTCGCATTGAGCAAAGGTGATCTTCATCACCCCAACAAAAAGATTTCCTTCTTCTCTTTTCTCTTCTCTTCTGCTAGTTGTAATTTTGTTATGTCCGTCTGCAACTGCGAGTGCAAGGAAGAACGTGAAGTTTATTTTTCTGATTCTTTTGTAATATTGAGAGCAAGTTGTAATCAGAATCATTATATATTTCTTTATGAAAATCGAGAATAGTCAGAGTAAAAACTTTTGTGTGAACCTCTGATCTCGACCATGCGTTCTTCCATCTTTGGTTAAACCTTGGGACGAATAATCTCAAAGCAAGATCCAAAGGAAGATGTGGAACATCCATTCAAGTCTTATGGACACAAGTTTTTACAAACTTTGAGAAGATTGTTACTATCGAGGCTTAACCAAAGATGAAAGAACGCGTGGTCGAGATCAGAGGTTCAAACAAAAGTTCTCATTCTAACTATTCTCGATTTTCACGAAGAACTATATAAAGATTCTGATTACAACTTGCTCTCAAGATTACAAAAAATAAAAAAAAAGCTTCACGTTCTTCCTTGCACTCGTAGACGGACAGAACGAAATTATAACTAGCAGAAGAGAAAAGAAAGGAGAAGAAAAAAATATGCTTACTGGGGTGATGGAGATCACCGTTTGTCACGCCCCAGTCCCGAAATACCGATGGACTGGACACGTGGCAATGGCCAGCAGCACGCACCGATGGACAAACCCAATTTAATGGATCCATCGGGGCATACTTAAGATGTATTACAACAGTCAGGGTTTACTATTCTCATCCACAGAATAAATATAAAAAATCAGCAAATGAAATATTAAACAACAACCAGTCAAAGTAAAATAAAATTGGAGAACAATCCGATATTAAGTCTGTTACAATGTTCTCAGAATCAGGAAATAAAGAGTTTAATTAAACAAGAAAGAAAGTCCATTTTGCCATAAAGACTGAGCAAGGCTAAGCAGTTGTTCAGGAGAAGTCCTCAGCGATCACCTCGTCTTCAGGTTCAGGTACTGCTCCGAGTAGTGTTCCTGTTCCGTACACCTCAGGGTAGATCTCGTCTGCTAAATCTGGGGACATAATCCATTCCAGGTCCTCAGAGGACATAGCAAGGTACAGAAAACACAAGCCAAAATAATGCAGTGCAAAAATAAAGGAACAACATGATAAATAATTAACCAGCTAAGTGATCATGCAAGTGAGAGTTATTAGTCATACTCAGGCTGAGACTACTACAGGATCAGTGTCAAGAAACCATAGTAGTGTTTTCTCGAAGGGCCAGAACTGGTGTCAAAGCTCTGTGTCAGAGACTAGGACACATCCAGATTACACAATATAATATATTCAGCCTTGATATGGTAATACTCTCCCCACCCAATATAATCTCACGTCACAGTTCTCAATGTTCATTTTACGCAAGATTAAACTAATACAATCAGTCATTTATTAAGATCTAAGAAAATGAAGCTCAAGTCATGAAATCTATATCCTATACAGAACCACCTTGAATAATCAAGAAGATTCTGTCTCATGCTCTGTGTCAAGTGTCCTGGGTATAATGTACTTGATATGGCAAGTACGAGAAATATAAATGTCACGATAACCAGCTCTAAGTGACGTTACACAATCCCGCGTACGGTGTTGGCACCCGACTATGATCGGACGCTAAGCAAGTCACACGGCCCTAGGGTTGAGCATTTACAACAATCACAAGAAAATAAGTCAAGAGATAATGAATCATTAAACTGCATTTATGGCAAGGTACACTTGCCTGGGTTTTCGGCTCCAATTGTAGCTCGGGCTTCAGCTGGGATTGCAGGCGGTACTCCGGTTGCTGAAACAAACATCACCATCAGATCTAGAACATATTAATCAACTAGAAATACCTGTCCTTGAGTCCAATTTGGAGACAAGGGCAAAAACGTCATTTTCGGGTCAAGGCGGGGTCCAGATGTGGGCCGCTTTGCACCGAAAAACGTGTCAGGGTCAAAGGTCTCCAAAATAGTCCAACTTAGTGTCAACAGGTCAGGAACGATGATACTAATCCAACAGAACTTCCAGAATTAGATTCCGATGAGCCGTTCTCAAAATCGCCCGTCGAGTGGAGCCTATGGGGCCCACGACACACGATTTTGTCAACGTTCTCAGAATCAAACCAAACTTGGCTCACAGGACCAGCGTATTGCTACGAGTCCGATGGCACAAGTTTCGTCTCGATCCGACGTGTGTACACTAAGTTACAGCAAAATTCAGTAAAGTCAGATACGGGACGGTGTCCGTGGATACGCGCTGATTTCAGTGTGCACGCACATCCGAATCAGCTTCTGCGAAGTCCCGCACGTCTGTATCAACGACGTGCACGTATCGGTGAAGACCGCACGTGACCAAGTCGTCCCGTTTTGCGGGGCACACTCAGTTCCGGGATAAAACAGGGCGTTGGTTTTCCTGTTTTTGGATCGCAGTGTGCGATCACCACAGGACGCGATGCACCGAGCGGGTTGCACGGACACCGAGGGGGTCTTACAGGCTACGCGATATAATTTACGGAATCGAAATCAGAGCTACGAGCAAGAAGTTATAAGTACTTGTACAGGGTCTGAAAACAGCGAGTTTTCTCGTGTCAGACTCGTGTCCGACACGCCTAGGGTTGGGGTTTAGGGTTCCTGTGTCCGGCCGAGTCTTCTGTGTCGAGTCCTGTCCTGTGTCCGTGTCTGTTCTGGACGGAGGCGTGCGGCGTGGCGGCACTGGCCGGAGGCGAGGTCAGGGGCAGAGGCCCTGGGCTGCTGTGGACGGTTGTCGTCGGGGTTCCGGAGGAGAAGCTCGGGGACAGCCGGCGTCGGGCGGAGGCAGTTTGGGGGAAGTTGAGGAGAAGCCGGTGGTGGGCCGAGGGTTCTGGAGTAGAAGAGGACAGCGATGTCGGGGACGGTGGAGCCGGAGGGAGGCGGGTGGTCCGGGTGCTCGGGGTCGAAGCCAGGCGGGTCGGCTGCGAGGGGTTGAGGCGGTTGCGGCGAGGCTCTGCGGGTGTTTAAATAGGGCAGCGGCGAGGAGCTCAGTCGCCGGGGGTTGAGGAAGGGGAAGGGGAGGCGACCGGCGGTTACACGAAGTCGGAGCGGCGCCGGCAGCCGGCGGCGGGGACGCGAGAGGTCGGGGGTTGATTTGGAAGAGAAAGGGTCTAACGGGTCGGGTTTCAACGGGTCGGGTCGGTCTGCGGATCCGGCCCGATCCGCTAACATAAACGGGTCGGGTCGGGCTAGCGGGTCGGGTCTGGGTTAGACCCAGATCCGACCCAATAAGAATTGGGTTTGGTTTATTTAATAAACCCGGTTTATTTTGGTTTTAAATTGGTTTAATATTTTAATTAGCTTTTAGGGCTTTAAAAATCCATCCAGGGTCCAATAAATTCCCGAAAAATTATCCTATGTCTGGTTTTCTATTTTATACCATAAAATATTATTTTCATAATATTTTAATATTATTTATTAATATTTAAAAATCCTTTAATAATTAAAATACCTGAATTTAATTACAGAAAAATCCAAAAAATTTCAAAAAATTCAGAAAAATGCAAATTTATCAAATTTTGAAAATCAGGGGATTACAATCTACCCCCCTTAAGAGGATTGCGTCCTCGCAATCAAAGAATAACCGGTCAACATAGATGACACGGTTGCAACCATTGTTTCGAAGCACAACAAAATCAAGGAGAATCAAGGTTTGAGAGTAACACCTAGGAAAAATTATTTCTCTAAGTATTAAAAGGTATACAAATTCCCAAATGTGGGAATTTTAGGAAATTACAGTTTTAGAAAACCAGGTTATATTTAAAACATATTAGTTTAACAATTCTTGGTTATTATCAAGTTCAAAATTACTAGGTTAACACTAGGTTATCAATTGATAGCAAGTTTAAAATTATCAGGTTAAGTCTGGGGTCAAGAACCAGCAGACACGAACTACAGAAATGCTAGAAACGGAACTATAAGAACTTACTCGCATTAGCTACTCCATGGTTCTGCGCTTCTCCCACAGTCATCGCGAAAACTTGGCCACGTCCTTGAGGTGGTGCCCTCTGCTGTTGCTGGGCTTGCTAGTAGGGTGCTGCTTGAAGTGCCAAGGGTGGCCTTGGTTGATGTCCTCCTGGTGCTGGTAGAGCTTGTTGGGTTGCCCTTGGTGCTTCTCTACGCTCAGGGCAGTCCCTCACTGCATGCTGTCTGGATCCGCAACCTAAGCACAGTCCTAACCTGCGTCGGCATTCCCTGGCGATATGGCCTTCTTTGCCACAGTAGTGACAAGTAGTAAGGACTATCACTTGTGGTGTAACTGCTTTCTGCTGTAGGTGAGGTCTCTTTGAAGCTTCTTCTTGTGGTGCTCTGGCTGTTGCTGATGGGGAAGGCCGCTTCAGACATGTTTCTCTCCTGGTGATGCGCTCCATACGTTGAGCTGCAGCAAGGACGTCCGAGTATGAAGTTGGTGCAACGGATCCAATCAGTTTCTGTAGCTCGATGTTGAGTCCGTCGAAAAACTTCTCGGCCTTCTCTACTTCGGTCGGGATCAATGTTGGGGCGAAGCGACTTAGACGAATGAACTTGGCGTTGTACTCTTCCACCGTCATAGCTTCCTGAGTGAGGCGATTGAACTTGTCCCGAAGTTCAGATCGAGCGATAGCCAGAATGTACATCTCCTGGAAGAGTTTGGAGAACTCTTTCCAAGTGACCCGGTCTGGTCCGAGCCTGGTCTCCTCGGATAGCCACCAGTGATGAGCATTGTCTGTCAATTGCATTCTGACGGCAGTCATCCAACGTTCTTATGGAAGCTCAGCTGCTTCTAACTGATGCCTAATGTTGGTGAGCCATTCATGAACTTCTATTGGTCCCTCCTTGCCAGAAAAGGTACGGGGCTTCAGTTGGCAGAAATCAGTGATAGAGCCCATCGATTGTCGTCTAGCTGGTAGGTTGGCCTGCTCCAGTGTATTTACTAGACTGTTCCTCAAGTACTCAGCTTCGCGACGATGGGCCTCAATTTGGATTTGTTGTTGGGCTTGCATCATTGCGTAGAACATCTGAAACATCTGCTGTCCGTCCATTGCTTGCCCTGGTGGAAAGACAGGCATCTGTGGAGTAAACTGGGGTGGAGGTGGAATATTATCACGCCGAAATTGAGAAGCTTGTGGATCTGCTTGGCTGCTTCGGTGAGTAGAGGGATCTCCACTCGATAGAGTCACTTCATCTTCTCCGTAGGTGGCTTCAGCACCTATTGGTGTTCTTGCTGGAGTTCCGTCATTTTCTCTTGAATTCATTACTCTGCATCAACAATAAACTATAAGAGGCGCACATGAGTCAAGGCAAGATGCAAGTAAAAAAAATTAGTTCGAATACGATACAGATATCAAAAACGATTCAAGCAAGTGGATGAGATCCTAAAAACTTATCCTATCTTAGTGCAGGCATGTTCGGTCCCTAAGTTGAAATCGAACAATTTAGTCGTTGACCTACATGGGCCACCACAAAAACCATGCCACGCCCCAGTCCCAAAATACCGAGGGACTGGACACGTGGCAATGGCCAACATCACGCACCGATGGACAAATTCAATTTAATGAATCCATCGGGGCATACTTAAGCTGTATTACAACAGTCAGGGTTTACTATTCTCATCCACAGAATAAATATAGAAAATTAGCAAATGAAATATTAAACAACAACCAGTCAAAGTAAAATAAAATCGGAGAACAATCCGATATTAAGTCTGTTACAATGTTCTCAGAATCAGGAAATAAAGAGTTTAATTAAACAGGAAAGAAAGTCCATTTTGCCATAAAGACTGAGCAAGGCTAAGCAGTTGTTCAGGAGAAGTCCTCAGCGATCACCTCGTCTTCAGGTTCAGGTACTGCTCCGAGTAGTGTTCCTGTTCCGTACACCTCAGGATAGATCTCGTCTGCTAAATCTGGGGACATAATCCATTCCAGGTCCTCAGAGGACATAGCAAGGTACAGAAAACACAAGCCAAAATAATGCAGTGAAGAAATAAAGGAACAACAGGATAAATAATTAACCAGCTAAGTGATCATGCAAGTGAGAGTTATTAGTCATACTCATGCTGAGACTACTACAAGATCAGTGTCAAGAAACCATAGCAGTGTTTTCTCGAAGGGCCAGTGTCACGCCCCAGTCCCAAAATGTCGAGGGACTGAGCACGTGCGCAATGGCCAGCAGCACGCACCGATGGACAACCCAATTTAATGGATCCATCAGGGCATGCTTAAGCTGTAGTCTAGCAGTACTATGTTACAAGTCTCAGGTATTTCTAATCTCATCCACAGAATCAACACAGATTAATTGCCAGAAATAATGCAATGGAAGTAAATATGCAATATCAAATAAGGTTATCTCGGGAAACAAATTCGAGAATTATTCTGTTACATTTAAGGAAAAGACAGAAAATAAAATGCTGGAAAAATGGAAATACTGAGTAGATGAAGCCGGTGCTCAGGAGAAATCTTCGGCCACTATCTCGTCTTCGGTTCCTGGTTCTGTTTCGAGAAGTGCTCCGATTCCGAACACCTCTGGGTAGTTTTCTTCAGCTGTACCTGGGGACATCATCCATTCCAGGTCCTCAGGGGACATAACAAGGTACGAAAAATACAAGCCAAAATATATGCAGTGCAGCAATAATGAAACAGCAGGGTAACTATGTAACCATCTAAGTGATATGCAATATGAGAGCAGCACTAGAACTCAGGCTGAAGCTACTACAAGCTCTGTGTCGGGGAGCCGGTAGCGGCAATAACTATGAATTATACTCTGAAATATACTATATTTTTATATATAATATCAGCCTGTAGTCTGTGTATCTCTCCCCACCCAATGTAATCCCACGTCTCATGTCCACGATGCCTCATGTCCATGTCACGCACGATTATAACTAATGCAGCAAGTCTGATAGCTATGAATCAAATGTCTAAGAATGTAAAGTCTATGTCATAAAACTTGCATCCTATACAGAATCGCCTTGAATGTCTCAGGAAGACTCTGTCTCATGAAATAGTGTCAAGTGTCCTGGGTTCTGGTGTACTTGATAAGACAAGTACGAGCATTATCGGGTCTCGGTATCCATGTCTATGTGAGTTACACAACTTCGCGTACGGAGTTGGCGCCCGACTATAATCGGACACTTAAGCACGTCACCCGTTTCCTAGGTTAAGCAGTTAAAACAAGTTTACATATAATTCCACAAGAAATCAAGTAAAATACTATGTCAAGAATTTCTGAGATTTGGCCAGCTTTACTTGCCCACTAATGCATAATTAAGTCCAGAAATATAATTAGCAAGCTGCAGGGTTTGGCAAGGTACACTTGCTTGTGGTTCCGGCTCTGATTTCGGCTCTGACTTCAGTTGAATTTGTAGGCGGTACTCCGGTTGTTGAAACAAATATCACCATCAGATCTAGAAAATATCAATCAGCTAGAAACGTCTGTCCTTGAGTCCAATTTGGAGACAAGGGCAAAAACGGCAGTTTTGGGTCAAAACGGGGTCCCCATGTGGGCCCGCTTTGCACCGAAAAATGCGTCAGGGTCAAAGGTCTCCAAATTCACCAAATTTAGTGTCAACAGGTCAGGAACGATGATACGAACCCAACGGAACTTCCAGAATTGGATTCCGATGAGCCGATCACAAAATCGCCCGTCGAGCGGGGCCTGTGGGGCCCACAACACGTAATTTCGTCAACGTTCTCAGAATTGAACCAAACTTGACCCACAGGACCAGCGTATTGCTACGAGTCCGTTGGCATAAGTTTCGTCTCAATCCGACGTGTGTACACAAAGTTAGGGCACATTCCAGAAAGTACGGATACGGGGCGATGTCCGCGGATACGCGTTGATCCCGGTGTGCACGCACACCCGAATCGACTTCTGCGAAATCCCACACATCCGTATCGACGACGCGCACGCATCTGTGAAGACCGTGCACGACCAAGTCGTCCCGTTTGGCGGGGCGTACTCAGTTCCGGGGTGGAACAGGGTCTAGTTTTTCCTGTTTTTGGATCGCGGTGTGCGATCACCACAGGACGCGATGTCCCGAACGGTTTATCCGGGCACCGAGAGGGTCATACAGACTTCGCAACACAATTTACGGAATCGAAAATAGAGCTACGAGCAAAAAGTTGCAAGTACCTGAAGGGGACCCGAAAAACCGGGGTCGAATCGTGTCCGACACGTGTCGGATTTGGGGATTTAGGGTTAGGATTAGGGTTTTCCTAGGCAGAGCTGCGGCGGCTGATGTTACGCCCCGAGGCGTCCCCCGAGTCGTGACCGCCGTGCGGGCCTGGAGTTGCGCCCGCACAAGGCTTTAATGATTTGCATAGCAAGCACATATTCAGAGTACGCAGATAAATTGAAACACAGATTTGAAACATAGAAAAGTTCTCTTTATTGATAATGAACATCTATTACAAACTCCTAAACGAGTCAGCTAATATGCCGAACGGCTTACAAAAGGGTTGACTCAAAATGAGATAGCAGTCCTGTACATTACATCCTTTTATAAACTCAAAACGATAAGGACCTCCAGGCTGAAGGATAGCTTTGCCACGGAGCTACATTTGTGTATGAAGAGTTGTAGCTTCGGACTTCAAAATGCTTCGAGGTGCGGTGAAGATGCACTAACAGCTGGACTGGATCGGGAAGACGACTTCGGCTCCTCGCTCGGTTCGCCTTAGTGCGGAGAACCTGTTTCAACGAGGGTCAGCATATCGAAACATGCTGGTGAAGGTGAGCTAGCCTGACTATACCAATCAACACGTTGTTTTAATGAAGCAAGAATATTTGTGGGTTTCTATCTTGCCTTAGTTCATTTACAAGTAAGCAGCATATTGAATTTTACTGAAATGAACTAGCCACCACTCGGTGGATTTACCTGCCCGTCTGAATGACCTGCACAATACTTACCTTGCCTTCCCTGCCACAGAGACACAAGTTAGTATGCAACAGGTTTAAATATACACGATGATCACTGGCGTGGTGCCATAACGGACATAGTCAAGGACAGGGATAGCATGCAACCAGAATACGACAAGCACACGATGCATTGCAAGCTATCCCCTCCAGCACACGATGACTACACACGAGTTCTGCCTGGACCGGAACGGTGCCAGTGCCCCAGCGACCGTCCGCAGAACTTACCCTTGTGCACAAGTTGTCCATGATCGAACAATACGTTAACTTAAGAAATCAGTTTACGCCTTCGAGGCAACACGACAAGTTTATGCCTTCGAGGCAACACGAATAAGTTTACGCCTTCGAGGCAACACGAGCATGAAATATGTATTTGCACAAGACAAGCAACAGTTTATGATTATTTCCAAGCGAACAAGCATGAATTTAAGTATTCGTTCGTGACAAGCATATAACCAAGTTTATTCTCTTTTATCTTGGTTTCTTTTATTATTACTTGGTATCGTTTGATCGGGGCAAAGAAGAATTCAAGCTTTAGGGTGTGAAGCTTGGAAGCAGGGCTAGCTAATCGGGTTGGTAGCCACTCACTTAGATTTTTGGAAAGAAGAAGGAAAGAGGCGCTTCACGACTCCGCTCGCAAGCCGCCTACTGCTCGTTCACCTGCACACGAACAGCTCGATTAATACTTCTTCCTCTCTTTCCAATCTCGGAATAGAAGTGCAAGTCAATGAACGAAAACAATGAAAACCATCAAAACCGTTCAAGGAAAACAAGCAAATCCCAAAACCAACTCAAAGCACGAAAGCAACAAGCGACATCGAAAACCGAGGCAATAAAAGATAGCAGCGGAGAGGTTCCTCCTGACTCTGCCGCTAAGCCGATCCTTGGGGCGCAGTCCACTGAATATGGGAATCGATTCCGAAGAAACAAATCCATAATGAGGATGAGTTCTTAATTCAATCTATCCCGATCGAACGATACCGTTTGTGTTTCTTAGCCGCGCTCCCCGCACCGGGAGAACGGGGCGCTACATCCTACCCAACTAATTGGAAGTTTCGTCCCGAAACTTAAGAATAGGACCTACCGTTAGGGATTATTTCGTTCAGGACGACGACCATGAAGGTTCGGACAGGAGGAAATAGCATGGCCTGGATCGCCACAAGCGAGGCATAATCCAAGTCTTTTACGGCAGTACTTCTTAAGGTGCCCTTTTCTTTTACAGAAGTGACAAGTTTTGTTCCAATCCCCGTCCTGCTGACCAGCGTTATTCGGGCACTTTATAGCGGTATTTCCTCCCTCGTTGCTTTGGCGTTTGTGACTGGATGTATGCACAGCGCCGGCAGCAACATGAGGATAGAGTGGTTCGAGGGATAGGGCATGATTCATGACTTCACGCATTGTCCCGTACTGATTATTGACCACGTGCGAATGGATGGCAGGGCGTAGTCCACCTTCAAACCTTCTGGCTCGACTCGCTGCATCAGGTAAATAGGCCCTAGCGAACTTCGAGAGTCGGTTGAACTCGGCGGAGTATTGCTTAACTGTCATACTGCCCTGCCTCAGCTGCACGAAATTGTTTTCCATCTTACGTTGCACTGGAGGGGGTATAAACTCCTCTTCAAATACGGCACGAAAGGTCGTCCACGAGATCGCCTCCTCTCCGTGATCAAATTGGAGAGATCGTCGATGCACGTCCCACCAATCGTGTGCGTTGAGGCGGAGCTGTAGTTGCGCGCAGGCGACGCGCTTATCTTCGGGGACCTCTAGCAGAGTGAAGTGGTCTTCAATCTCGGCTAGCCAATCTAGAGCTACCACTGGGTCCTCAGTCCCGTTGAATGGGGTGTTGCAGACTTTCTTGAAATGGCCCAAGTTGAAGGCAGTCACGTCCCTCGGTCTTGGAATTTGAGGCGTCTCCACTTCAAGCACGGGCTGTTCCACCGGAGTCGTTGCTGTTGCGGCGGAATGGTTGGCAGCCAAAGTCTGAACGATCTGTTGCAGGGCATCTACCTGCTTTTGTTGGACTGAGAATCGGGTCTCTAGATTACTCTCGAGCTTGGCTTGGCGAGCATCGTCTCGTTGTCGTTGCGATTCTAACATTTGCATTACCCGCTCAAGCGGGTCGACTTGAGACATGCCTCGTTGGCTCCGAGAGCTTCCCGAAGTACCCGAACTGCTTTCTTGTGTTTCGATCGGTGGTTGCGCTGCAGATTGCGCTGGATCCATTCCTTCAAAAGAAGGTAAATTACATTAGGATCATAATGTATTATGGACTTATTGCATGAACGTATCTCATTTTGGCCTAGCGAGTTCAAGAGTTCGCACAGGAATTTGATCGTTAAAGGAACTTTTCCAGCACAAAGTCTAAGGAACTTTGAATCTGTGCTCTGATACCACTATGTCACGCCCCGAGGCGTCCCCCGAGTCATGACCGCCGTGCGGGCCTGGAGTTGCGCCCGCACAAGGCTTTAATGATTTGCATAGCAAGCACATATTCAGAGTACGCAGATAAATTGAAACACAGATTTGAAACATAGAAAAGTTCTCTTTATTGATAATGAACATCTATTACAAACTCCTGAACGAGTCAGCTAATATGCCGAACGGCTTACAAAAGGGTTGACTCAAAATGAGATAGCAGTCCTGTATATTACATCCTTTTATAAACTCAAAACGATAAGGACCTCCAGGCTGAAGGATAGCTTTGCCACGGAGCTGCATTTGTGTATGAAGAGTTGCAGCTTCGGACTTCAAAATGCTTCGAGGCGCGGTGAAGATGCACTAACAGCTGGACTGGATCGGGAAGACAACTTCGGCTCCTCGCTCGGTTCGCCTTAGTGCGGAGAACCTGTTTCAACGAGGGTCAGCATATCGAAACATGCTGGTGAAGGCGAGCTAGCCTGACTATACCAATCAACACGTTGTTTTAATGAAGCAAGAATATTTGTGGGTTTCTATCTTGCCTTAGTTCATTTACAAGTAAGCAGCATATTGAATTTTACTGAAATGAACTAGCCACCACTCGGTGGATTTACCTGCCCGTCTGAATGACCTACACAATACTTACCTTGCCTTCCCTGCCACGGAGACACAAGTTAGTATGCAACAGGTTTAAATATACACGATGATCACTGGCGTGGTGCCATAACGGACATAGTCAAGGACAGGGATAGCATGCAACCAGAATACGACAAGCACACGATGCATTGCAAGCTATCCCCTCCAGCACACGATGACTACACACGAGTTCCGCCCGGACCGGAACGGTGCCAGTGCCCCAGCGACCGTCCGTAGAACTTACCCTTGTGCACAAGTTGTCCATGATCGAACAATACGTTAACTTAAGAAATCAGTTTACGCCTTCGAGGCAACACGACAAGTTTATGCCTTCGAGGCAACACGAATAAGTTTACGCCTTCGAGGCAACACGAGCATGAAATATGTATTTGCACAAGACAAGCAACAGTTTATGATTATTTCCAAGCAAACAAGCATGAATTTAAGTATTCGTTCGTGACAAGCATATAACCAAGTCTATTCTCTTTTATCTTGGTTTCTTTTATTATTACTTGGTATCGTTTGATCGGGGCAAAGAAGAATTCAAGCTTTAGGGTGTGAAGCTTGGAAGCAGGGCTAGCTAATCGGGTTGGTAGCCACTCACTTAGATTTTTGGAAAGAAGAAGGAAAGAGGTGCTTCACGACTCCGCTCGCAAGCCGCCTACTGCTCGTTCACCTGCACACGAACAGCTCGATTAATACTTCTTCCTCTCTTTCCAATCTCAGAATAGAAGTGCAAGTCAATGAACGAAAACAATAAAAACCATCGAAACTGTTCAAGGAAAACAAGCAAATCCCAAAACCAACTCAAAGCACGAAAGCAACAAGCGACATCGAAAACCGAGGCAATAAAAGATAGCAGCGGAGAGGTTCCTCCTGACTCTGCCGCTAAGCCGATCCTTGGGGCGCAGTCCACTGAATATGGGAATCGATTCCGAAGAAACAAATCCATAACGAGGACGAGTTCTTAATTCAATCTATCCCGATCGAACGATACCGTTTGTGTTTCTTAGCCGCGCTCCCCGCACCGGGAGAACGGGACGCTACAGCTGAGGGGCGGCGCTGCGGTGGGGGGGGGGTCGGCCGGTGGGGGCTCGGCGGCGCCGGCGAGGCTGGGCGAAGGCGGCGCAGGGGCCGGAGGCGGAGCACGACGGCCGGAGGGTTCTGGGAAGAAAGAGGGAGGAGGCGGAGGAGGGAGCTGCGGGCGGGGGCTACGGCGCGGGCACGGCTGCGTCGCGGCGAGGCGGAGGCGGGGAGTCCGGCGGAGCGGCGAGGTGGCGGTGGCGGTTCGGGTTGCCGGAGGGAAATGGGAGAGTTTTTATAGAGGGCGGAGGGGAGCGGGTCGCGGCGGGGGAGGCGGAGCCGAGCGGGGGAGGCGGAGGTCGTGGGGGTGGATGTGGGCGCGGGCGAGTGGCGCGTGGCCGGGCGGGGCGGCGGGAAGTGCGGGCGGAGCGGCGGTTGCGGGCAGCCGAGTCGTGGGGGAGAGGGGCGGGTCGCGGGTCGGGCGGGTTCGGTCGGGCGGACCCGACCCGACCCGATAGCTAGGGGGCCGGTTGGGCTGGGCCGAATGGGCTGAAGTTGGGCCAGGCTGTAATTAATAATAATAATAATAATAAAAATCCATAAATAAATAATAATTAAATAAATAATTAAATAAATAGTTTTAGGTGTTTTAAAAATAGGTCCGTGGCCCAATAAATTCCTAGAAAATTATCCTAAGTCCAGTTTTTTATTTTACACCCAAAAATATTATTTCTATAATATTTTAATATCATTTATTATCATTTAAAAATTATTTAATAAATAAAACCCTGTTTTTAAATTACAGAAAAATCCCAGAAAATTCTAGAAAATTGTGAAAAATCCAGATTTTAAAATTTTAAAAAATCAGGGGGTTTACAATCTACCCCCCTTAAGAGGATTGCGTCCTCGCAATCAAAGAATAACCGGTCAACAGGGATGATGCGGTCACAATCATCGTTTGAAAATACATCACAAGATACTTAGGGAAGTACCGTTTCCCTAATAATGAAAGTTTACACTTTCCAGGAAAATCTAGTTAAAGTAAAAGAACTATAATTTTTATGAAAACCAGGTTGTTATTAACAAGTTGCAATTTACTAGGTTGGGGCTGAGGTCACGAACCAAGAGACACGAGCTACAACAAGACTAGAAACGGATAACTACGAATCACTTACTCGCATCAGCGTCCTGCACAGTCAGCGCATAAGCTTGTCCTCGTCCTTGAGGTAGATTCCTCTGCTGCTGTTGGGCTTGCTGGAAGAGTGTCGCCTGAGGTGTCAGAGGTGGCCTCGATGCTGGTGAAGCGGGTTGGTTTGCCCTTGGTGCTCCATCTCGATGCTGGGGACAGTCCTTGGCTATGTGTTGATTGGTGCCACAAATCAGGCACAATCCCAACTTGCGTCTGCAGTCCCTCTCGACGTGGCCTATCTTGCCACAGTAGTGACAGGTAGGAAGGGTCTGCGAAGCTGTCCTCGATGGCTGGTGCGTGTGAGATCTCTTTGCGGATTCTCCTGGTGATGTTCTGTCTGGTGCTGAGGTGATTGGCCGCTTGTGGCGAGACTCCCTCCTGGTGACGCGTTCCATGCATCGGGCTGCAGCGAGAACGTCTGAGTAGGAGGTGGGTGCGACGGATCCGATGAGTCTCTGTAGCTCGAAGTTCAGTCCGTCGAAGAACTTCTCGGCCTTCTCTTCCTCTGTCGGGATCAGGGTTGGGGCGAAGCAGCTCAGACGAATGAATTCTGTGTTGTACTCTTCCACCGTCATAGAGTCCTGAGTGAGGCGATTGAATTTGTCCCGCAGTTCGGATCGTGCGATAGCCGGAATGTACATCTCTTGGAAGAGTCTGGAGAACTCCTCCCAAGTGACTCGGTCTGGTCCGAGTCGCGCCTCCTCAGACAACCACCAGTGGTGCGCGTTGTCTGTCAACTGCATTCGGACGGTAGTCATCCAGCGTTCCCGTGGAAGCTCAGCTGCTTCAAGTTGATGTCGTATGTTGGTGAGCCACTCATGAACTTCGGTGGGCTCCTCTTTTCCAGAAAAGGTGCGGGGCTTCAGTTGGCGGAAGTCAGTGATAGAGCCTGTAGATGGCCGTCGAGCTGGTAGGTTGGCCTGCTCTAGTACAGTTACGATGCTGTCCCTCCAGAAGTTAGCTTCGCGATGCTGAGCCTCATGTTGGACTTGTTGCTGAGCTTGCATCATCGCATAGATTATTTGGAATATCTGCTGCCCGTCAATTGGTTGTCCTTGTGGGAGTACGGGCGTCGGTGGAACGAACTGCGACGGAGGTGGAATGTCATCGCGTCGGAATCGGGAGGTAGGTTGACCTGCCCGCTGGCTTTGTTGAGTTGAGGGAACTCCTCCGACTGGTGTCACTTCGTCGTCATAGGTGGCACCTGTAGCTTGTGGTGTTCCGGCGGGAGTTTCGGTGCATTCTTGTGGGTCCATTTCCCTGTATCAAAAATAACCAATAAGAGGCACACAGGAATCAAGGCAAGATGCAAGTCAAAATTAGTTCGAATACGATACAGATATCAAAAACGATTCAAGCAAGTGGATGAGATCCTAAAAACCTATCCTATTCTTTAATGCAGGCCTGTTCGGTCCCTAAGTTGAAATCGAACAATTTAGTCGTAGACCTGCATGGGCCACCACAAAAACTATGTCACGCCCCAGTCCCAAAATACCGAGGGACTGAGCATGTGCGCAATGGCCAGCAGCACGCACCGATGGACAACCCAATTTAATGGATCCATCAGGGCATGCTTAAGTTGTAGTCTAGCAGTACTATGTTACAAGTCTCAGGTATTTCTAATCTCATCCACAGAATCAACACAGATTAATTGCCAAAAATAATGCAATGGAAGTAAATATGCAATATCAAATAAGGTTATCTCGGAAAATAAATCCGAGAATTATTCTGTTACATTTAAGGAAAAGACAGGAAAAAAAATGCTGGAAAAATGGAAATACTGAGTAGATGAAGCCGGTGCTCAGGAGAAATCTTCGGCCACTATCTCGTCTTCGGTTCCTGGTTCTGTTTCGAGAAGTGCTCCGGTTCCGTACACCTCTGGGTAGTTTTCTTCAGCTGTACCTGGGGACATCATCCATTCCAGGTCCTCAGGAGACATAAAAAGGTACGGAAAATACAAGCCAAAATATATGCAGTGCAGCAATAATGAAACAGCAGGATAACTATGTAACCAGCTAAGTGATATGCAATATGAGAGCAGCACTAGAACTCAGGCTGAAGCCACTACAAGCTCTGTGTCGGGGAGCCGGTAGCGGCAATAACTATGAATTATACTCTGAAATATACTATGTTTTTATATATAATATCAGCCTGTAGTCTGTGTATCTCTCCCCACCCAATGTAATCCCACGTCTCATGTCCACGATGTCTCATGTCCATGTCACGCACGATTATAACTAATGCAGCAAGTCTGATAGCTATGAATCAAATGTCTAAGAATGTAAAGTATATGTCATAAAACTTGCATCCTATACAGAATCACCTTGAATGTCTCAGGAAGACTCTGTCTCATGAAATAGTGTCAAGTGTCCTGGGTTCTGGTGTACTTGATAAGACAAGTACGAGCATTATCGGGTCTCGGTATCCATGTCTATGTGACGTTACACAACTCCGCGTACGGAGTTGGCGCCCGACTATAATCGGACACTTAAGCACGTCACCCGTTTCCTAGGTTAAGCAGTTAAAACAAGTTTACATATAATTCCACAAGAAATCAAGTAAAATACTATGTCAAGAATTTTTGAGATTTGGCCAGCTTTACTTGCCCACTAATGCATAATTAAGTCCAGAAATATAATTAGCAAGCTGCAGGGTTTGGCAAGGTACACTTGCCTGTGGTTCCGGCTCTGATTTTGGCTTTAACTTCAGTTGGATTTGCAGGCGGTACTCCGGTTGCTGAAACAAACATCACCATCAGATCCAGAAAATATCAATCAGCTAGAAATGCCTGTCCTTGAGTCCAATTTGGAGACAAGGGCAAAAACGACAGTTTCGGGTCAAAACGGGGTCCCCATGTGGGCCCGCTTTGCACCAAAAAATGCGTCAGGGTCAAAGGTCTCAAAATCCATCAAACTTAGTGTCAACAGGTCAGGAACGATGATACGAACCCAACGGAACTTCCGAAATTGAATTCCGATGAGCCGATCACAAAATCGCCCGTCGAGCGGGACCTGTGGGGCCCACGACACGCGATTTCGTCAACGTTCTCAGAATCGAACCAAACTTGACCCACAGGACCAGCGTATTGCTACGAGTCCGATGGCACAAGTTTTGTCTCGATCTGACGTGTGTACACAAAGTTAGGACGCGTTCCAGAAAGTACGGATACGGGGCGATATCCGCGGATACGCGTTGATCCCGGTGTGCACGCACACCCGAATCGACTTCTGCAAAATCCTACACGTCCGTATCGATGACGCGCACGCATCTGTGAAGACCGCGCGCGACCAAGTCGTCCCGTTTGGTGGAGCGTACTCAGTTCCGGGGTGGAACAGGGTCTGGTTTTTCCTGTTTTTGGATCGCGGTGTGCGATCACCACAGGACGCGATGCCCCGAACGGTTTATCCGGGCACCGAGAGGGTCATACAGGCTTCGCAACACAATTTACGGAATCGAAAACAGAGCTACGAGCAAAAAGTTACAAGTACCTGAAGGGGACCCGAAAAACCGGGATCGAATCGTGTCCGACACGTGTCGGATTCGGGGATTTAGGCTTAGGGTTAGGGTTTTCCCAGGCGGAGCTGCGGCGGCTGAGGGGCGGCGCTGCGGTGGGGGGGGGGCGGCCGGAGGGGCTCGGCGGCGCCGGCGAGGCTGGGCGGAGGCGGCGCAGGGGCCGGAGGCGGAGCACGACGGCCGGAGGGTTCTGGGAAGAAAGAGGGAGGAGGCGGAGGAGGGAGCTGCGGGCGGGGGCTGCGGCGCGGGCACGGCTGCGTCGCGGCGAGGCGGAGGCGGGGAGTCCGGCGGAGCGGCGAGGTGGCGGTGGCGGTTCGGGTTGCCGGAGGGGAATGTGAGGGTTTTTATAGAGGGCGGAGGGGAGCGGGTCGCGGCGGGGGAGGTGGAGCCGAGCGGGGGAGACGGAGGTCGTGGGGGTGGACGTGGGCGCGGGCGAGCAGCGCATGGCCGGGCGGGGCGACGGGAAGTGCGGGCGGAGCGGCGGTTGCGGGCAGCCGAGTCGTGGGGGAGAGTGGCGGGTCGCGGGTCGGGCGGGTTCGGTCGGGCGGACCCGACCCGACCCGATAGCTAGGGGGCCGGTTGGGCTGGGCCGAATGGGTGAAGTTGGGCCGGGCTGTAATTAATAATAATAATAATAATAATAATAATCCATAAATAAATAATAATTAAATAAATAAATAATTAAATAAATAGTTTTAGGTGTTTTAAAAATAGGTCCGGGGCCAAATAAATTCCTAAAAATTACCCTAAGTCCAGTTTTTTATTTTACACCCAAAAATATTATTTCCATAATATTTTAATATCATTTATTATTATTTAAAAATCATTTAATAAATAAAACCCTGTTTTTAAATTACAGAAAATTCCCAGAAAATTTCAGAAAATTATGAAAAATCTAGATTTTAAAATTTAGAAAAATCAGGGGGTTTACAGCCAGAACTGGTGCCAAAGCTCTGTGTCAGAGACTAGGACACATCCAGATTACACAATATAATATATTCAGCCTTGATATGGTAATACTCTTTCCACCCAATGTAATCTCACGTCACAGTTCTCAATGTTCATGTTACGCAAGATTAAACTAATGCAATCAGTCATTTATTAAGATCTAAGAAAATGAAGCTCAAGTCATGAAATCTATATCCTATACAGAACCACCTTGAATAATCAAGAAGATTTTGTCTCATGCTCTGTGTCAAGTGTCCTGGGTATAATGTACTTGATATGGCAAGTACGAGAAATATAAATGTCACGATAACCAGCTCTAAGTGACGTTACACAATCCCGCGTACGGTGTTGGCACCCGACTATGATCGGACGCTAAGCAAGTCACACGGCCCTAGGGCTGAGCATTTACAACAATAACAAGAAAATAAGTCAAGAGATAATGAATCATTAAACTGCATTTATGGCAAGGTACACTTGCCTGGGTTTTCGGCTCCAATTGTAGCTCGGGCTTCAGCTGAGATTGCAGGCAGTACTCCGATTGCTGAAACAAACATCACCATCAGATCCAGAACATATTAATCAGCTAGAAACGCCCGTCCTTGAGTCCAATTTGGAGACAAGGGCAAAAACGTCATTTTCGGGTCAAGGCGGGGTCCAAATGTGGGCCGCTTTGCACCGAAAAATGTGTCAGGGTCAAAGATCTCCAAAATAGTCCAACTTAGTGTCAACAGGTCAGGAACGATGATACGAACCCAACGGAACTTCCAGAATTGGATTCCGATGAGCCGTTCTCAAAATCGCCCGTCGAGTGGAGCCTGTGGGGCCCACGACACACAATTTTGTCAACGTTCTCATAATTGAACCAAACTTGGCTCACAGGACCAGGGTATTGCTATGAGTCTGATGGCGCAAGTTTTGTCTCGATCCGACGTGTGTACACTAAGTTACAGCGAAATTCAGAAAAGTCAGATACGGGGCGGTGTCCGCGGATACGCACTGATTTCGGTGTGCACGCACATTCGAATCAGCTTCTGCGAAGTCCCGCACGTCCGTATCAATGACGCGCACGTATCAGTGAAGACCTCACGTGACCAAGTCGTCCCATTTTGTGGGGCACACTCAGTTCCGGGGTGAAACAGGGCGTTGGTTTTCCTGTTTTTGGATCGCAGTGTGCGATCACCACAGGACGCGATGCACCGAACGGGTTGCACGGGCACCGAGGGGGTCTTACAGGCTACGCGATACAATTTACGGAATCGAAATCAGAGCTATGAGCAAGAAGTTACAAGTACCTGTACACAAGTACCTGTACAGGGTCTGAAAACAGCGAGTTTCCTCGTGTCAGACTCGTGTCCGACACGCCTAGGGTTGTGGTTTAGGGTTCCTGTGTTCGGTCGAGTCTTCTGTGTCGAGTCCTGTCCTATGTCCGTGTCTGTTCTGGACGGAGACGTGCGGCGTGGCGGCACTGGCCGGAGGCGAGGTCAGGGGCGGAGGCCCTGGGCTGCTGTGGACGGTTGCCGTCGGGGTTCAGGAGGAGAAGCTCGGGGACAGCCGGCGTCGGGCGGAGGCGGTTTGGGGGAAGTTGAGGAGAAGCCGGTGGTGGGCCGAGGGTTCTGGAGTAGAAGAGGATGGCGATGCCGGGGACGGTGGAGCCGGAGAGAGGCGGGTGGTCCGGGTGCTCGGGGTCGGAGCCAGGCGGGTCGGCTGCGAGGGGTTGAGGCGGTTGCGGCGAGGCTCTGCGGGTGTTTAAATAGGGCAGCGGCGAGGAGCTCAGTCGTCGGGGGTTGAGGAAGGGGAAGGGGAGGCGACCGGCGGTTACACGAAGTCGGAGCGGCGCCGGCAGCCGGCGGCGGGGACGCGAGAGGTCGGGGGTTGATTTGGAAGAGAAAGGGTCTAACGGGTCGGGTTTCAACGGGTCGGGTCGGTCTGCGGATCCGGCCCGATCCGCTAACATAAACGGGTCGGGTCGGGCTAGCGGGTCGGGTCTGGGTTAGACCCGGATCCGACCCAATAAGAATTGGGTTTTGTTTATTTAATAAACCCGGTTTATTTGGGTTTTAAATTGGTTTAATATTTTAATTAGCTTTTAGGGCTTTAAAAATCCATCCGGGGTCCAATAAATTTTCGGAAAATTACCCTATGTCTGATTTTCTATTTTACACCATAAAATATTATTTTCTTAATATTTTAATATTATTTATTAACATTTAAAAATCCTTTAATAATTAAAATACCTGAATTTAATTACAGAAAAATCCAAGAAAATTCCAGAAAATTCAGAAAAATGCAAATTTATCAAATTTTGAAAATAAGGGGATTACATCGTTGCTCAAAGCAATATTCGCCCCCACACGATCTGCTCCCAGGAACTAGTAAGTTCACATAGAACTTCTGAAACGCTCGATGTCACCTCCTTGCTTGGACTCGCACAAACTTTTTGGACTTTAATGACGTCTCCAGCAACAACTCTTTTTCTCTCCCAATTTTTTAAGTAAGTCCTCAAATAGGATTTGAAGAGAGTATTTATAGGCATATGGAGGAATCCATCATCTTAATCCTGGTCATCCATCAATTACAAAAAGATTGGAATGAATTAAATTTAAATCCCATATGATTGATTTGAATTAAATTTAAATCTCACATGATTAAATTTAAATCCTACATGATTGGAATAAATTAAATTCAAATCTCACATGATTAATTTAAATCCTACATGATTGAAATAAATTAAATTCAAATCCCATAAATATTTGATTTAAATTAATGACTCAATCTTTCCATAACTGATTAAATCTATCTGATACCAGCGGACCCGCATGCAACCGCTCATGCGGTCCCGCAAGCAACTGCTCATGCCACAGCGCATGCAGCCGCCCATGCGGCTCGCGCATATCCGAGGGTATGAGCACATCAAATGCGCACAAACACCATGCGACGATGCTGATGTGCTAAGTGCGCCAACAAAGTGCCACTTTGTGCCCTTGAGCCCGAGTCCGAGTCTGAGTCCGAGTTGCTAAGCCCCTTTGGGGCTTAGCTCCTATGAAAATAATTTCAAGAGCATAACAAAAAGCATAAATACTTTCATGAGGAGTTAATCATTTTTCCTCTTAGAAAAATACTCCTACATGGTACCCATGTGCCCCACCATACCCCAAAGTGTACACCTCAACTCATATAAAGTATTATATTAAGATACCCACTTGGTGGTGTAGCCAATATATGACTATTTTTCTTAGTCCAAAGGCAAAAATACCAACAATCTTCCACATATCTCAATATATGAGTTGAGCGTTCCGTACAGTGATTGTCCATCATGCATTAGGATAGATGTCGCTTTGACTTGAATCTTCCCGCATTATTCAAATAACAGTATGATACAAGAATGGACTAAGCCTTGAATTCTGTACCATAGTTGTAATTCTTCTCACTCATACAATGACATCAGCTGTGCTTCTGGTTGCACATTGAAGGCCCTATGCACGCCTGGTTTCGGTATATGTGTTTTGGTTGTCTACAAGTTTTTTCTCAAGAGACGGCATGTATCCCTTTTCATACAATATAGGTGAGTTCTTCTAAAGAGTCATTGGCATGAAGCATTGTAATTTATTGCGATGTTATGTCGCTATGACATGACCTTCTGCCGAGGTTCACTCCCTCATGTGGTCTCATCCACTGTAGCATGAGGTTCACTCCCTCTTTGTAGTGCCAAACTACCCAGCATAAAGCCTTGCATTTCCTTTGCGGTGTTACACCGCTGTGATAAGGCTCGCGAATATGAGGTTCACTTTCTTGTGTGGTGTCACACTACTGTAACATGAGGTTTACACCCTCTTTGTAGGGATGCCTACTACTCTTCATTCTATAGCATTAGGCTACCTGCCTACGTGCGGTGCTACGCCACTGTGACATGACTTAATATCGAGGATTTATATCTTTTACCTCTTGGTGGAGTCACGTCACTGTAGCATGGGATCTCATTCCCTTGTAGTGCTGATACTATGTGCTTCATGCAAAGCACACCAGGCATTCACTATGCCCGATAACTCATTAAGGGGTCAAAGCCATCCTTCCATAGGAAATTGTTCTTCGCAAAGAACAAGGAACAGACAACAGTGGTTCTGGGTCCATAATCCCTCAATGTCTCTAAGGACTTTCTACTGTTCCTGATATTCTCCCAGTCAATGGTCCTCTCTTGAACCAATAGCTAGATACCTAGTAGATTTCTCTTTGAACTAAAAGCATAAAACTAAATGGTAGGATGGCAAATACACAATATCAGAGATCCTCCAAGCCCATATATGATGTGTCATTGACTATATGCGGTGTTACGCTACTGTGACATAACCCGAAGTCGAGGTTCACTCCCCCTTGTGGTATCACGCCACTGTAACATGGAGTACTACCCTCCTATATAGTTCTTGGGATCAGCTGGCGCTGGAGGCCTTACATGAACGGATCTGCCAGACCCTCCGGGCTCCGATCATCAAACACTGTAATAATCCAAGCTAGCTGCGCTCATTCAGTATCCTGTACTGACCCTTGAAGCCTATCATGAATGGATCCGCCAGATTTGCCTGACTTCGATCATTAAAGCACTGTAATAATCCATACGATCTGCGTTCATTCAGTGTCATGTGTTCTATCCATATAGTTTTCTTCAAACCGTTGAAGAGATGAACATATTCTACTATTGCAGCTTCCTAGTTTTCTCAGCATATCGATATCACCCAAATTTGTGTATTAACCATAGGAAGATCATCTGAGATCTTCCAGAGCTATTCTGTTTTATTTTTTGCAACTTAATAGTACAAAGAAATCTGAGAGTAAAGACTTCTTCTTTGACTTCTACGATATAGCAACACCACCCCTGGAGAAGTCATGTCCTCCTGTGGTTCTTTTACTCTTCTTTTCCAAGCACCAACTAGCATCACCAAAGCCTTTCTTCATATCTGGATAACTATTGTAGCACAAGATATACTACTGAGTTCTCCTGAGAATTTTGATGACTCTTTTCACCGCTTTCAGTGTTCAACACATATACTGCTTGTGAACTGACTCAATATCCCTATAGTAAAAGCTATGTCAGGACTGGTGGTACACATATCTTGAATCATTCACCTGATGATGCTTGAGTACACCAATTATCTGATATTTTTTTTGGATTTGGCTTCATATTCATGTCACACCTGAGGAGTATCGTCACTTATACCCAAAGCGTGTGATCAATATTTCATGCTGAGAGCTTGTGACTAAGAAAGCCCACTTGGCATTCGGATTATCTTATATCCTCAGGATAACATCCGCAATCCCATATCCTGAGTTTGGACAAAAAGGACATATTTGTTCTAGTAATACTTCTATGTCCACAACTGGGACTAGCAAGTCGTCTACATAGATATAAACGATGACTCCTCCATTATCAGCGAACTTCGTATACACACACTTGTCCGTCTTGCTATCCTGCGATAACTTTAACTAGATGACTTGTCAAACTCCTGCTACCACATCCCGGGAATTGCTTCAGGCCGTATTGAGATATCACCAACTCGCATACTGTCTTCAAACTTGAATGACAGTAAATCTGACTGTTGTCCGTGAATCTCTCATGTCTGTCTTCATCCAAGACTTTTTGTCTTTCCATCATCTAATAAATAATCAGCTTGTGAATAGCAGTTACGAGAATTATCATCCTGATCTATGACACCCTCATCGAGGTGCCAAAGAACTTAATCCATTATTGTCTGAGAAAACCCCTAGTCAGATAGCCTTGTCCTGAACTCAACTGTTATGTCTGCTTTCATCTTCGTCAACTTGAAGATCTGATAAGCATCTGATTGGTTTAGCTCCTTCAGGAAGATTGACCAACACCCAAGTGTAGTTGGAGGTTATTGAGTCATACTCATTATTTATAGCCTTCCTTCAGAAAATAGCATCTCTGGTCTTCACCGCCTATCATAGGTAAGCGAATCTGCTTTCACATTATAGGTGACAAAATTTTCTCTAAAGTCCTTTACTATCCTCACTCGCTTAGACACCTCTCTGCGAATTCTAGTTTGATCGTTGTCGTTGGGATGATAACTTCTTCTTGGACTACATCTTCATTGGAGGCTCCAGCCTCCTATGCACCTACACTATTTTCTGGAATATCCGCGATAATAATGTTTTTATGCCTTGTAAATTTATCTTCGAGGAGTTCTGTGTTGCGATATTCAATGATATGATTTGATTCGATATCAAAAAATCTTCGAGCATTACTCTTCTCAGCATCACCCTGAAATATTGTCTTCGTAGTCCTCGATTCCATCTTCTGAATCTTTAATTCTGGAAGCTTCATAGATGCCAAACATCTCCACACTCGAATGACGTTCAAGTTGGGTCTGACTCTGAACCAGAGTTCCTGAGGAGTGACATCGGAAGTTGCGTATGTCACTCTGTTCAGAATAAATGTAGCCGTCAACATAGCTTCTCCCTAGAAGTAGTTTGGAAGACCCGTAGTCAACAGTATTGAGTTTATCATCTCTGTCAACGTCATTCCTTTCAGCTACTATATTTGATTGAGGAGAATACAGAGCAGTTGTCTCATTGATAATTTTATGTTCTTTGCAGAACGATACGAATTCAATAGACCTATACTCTCCGCATCGATTACTTCTGAGTCTCTTGAGTCATTGCCCTATTTGAAGTTCAGTCTCAACCCTAAACTTCTTGAACTTCTCGAATGCTTCTTCTTTTAACTTGAGCAGATAGACGAATGCGTACTTCGAGTAGTCATCGATAAAAATAATGATGTACTTTCTCTTGGCCTTTGTGGATAACTGTTTGAAGTCACAGATATCTGAGTGAACCAACTCCAGAAGATCTGTACTTCGGTTTACTCGTTTGAATGGATTTCTTGTGATCTTTGTCTGCGCACAGACCTTACACTTCTCTACCTTCTTACTCCCATATTTGGAGATGAACCCTAGACTAGACATCTGGTAGTACGAAGTACATGTCCTACTTTGGGGTCCCATAACTCTTACAATGAGACTTCAGTCACAAGCAAAAGCTCGAACATACATTTAAAATTGAACGCCTTGTTTCAAAGTATGTCTCCTGCCAAGATATCACCATATGAAAAACTTGGATGTTCACGTTCAAGTCTGCAACATACTTCCTGAGATCAGGTCCTTGGTAATCACCGGTACGTTGCTATACGCACTCCTTTGACTGTAACTTCTCGAAGTTCAGAACCATTATCGTCCCAATCCCCAGATCCTTTGCTTGATCCTTGCTTGCCATCAAGACCTTGACCACTGAAAGGTTCGACCTTGATCAACAGCTCTTCCTAAAGCACATGTGGCTAGATGCACCAGTTTCCATCCATTGGTCAGCAACCACGCCATAGGACTTAACCTGCGTAATCATAGCAACCAAGTTAAGTAATCAAAGAAACCAAGTTTAGTTATACCTTGCTATATTGGTTCGAATTTGTTCTACTTTTAAGTTCCAATTTCAGTCATGCGTCAAGTCCTGTATAGTGCAGTGACCTTCATGTGCATAGGCCACCATGCGCCAATCCATGTACATAAGCCATGATGCACTAATCAATGCATATAAGCCACCATGCATCAATCTATGCTCATAAGCCACCATGTGCCAATCCATGCGCATAAGCCTTCATGCGCGTCTTGCATGGACATAGACCATCATGGGCATTAAGACACTATGCGCCCAGCTCTTCCATGCGCCAAGACACCAAGACTTCTAATGAGCTTCCATCCAATGCGCTGCCATGTGCCAAGTCTTACAAAGTGACAAGTCCTGTCATGCGCAAAGGTCTATCTCTTGTGCGCATACTCTACAATCCTTGGTCATCTTATAGTCTTTCTTCCAACTGGAATGTGCGTCCTTCAGTCGCTATCTCCTCCATCCTCGGGAATGGTAGGTACCGACAACTCACTTTCAACATTTGACAAAGGACTCCTTCCCTCATCCAAATGTTAGAAGTGAGTTCCGTCAATCTTCTCAAGTTTGTAAAAATTTGTGCCCGAAAGACTTGAACAAATGTTCCCCATCTTCCTTCGGATCTTGCTTTGAGAATTTTAGTCCCGAGACTTAACTAAAGATGGAAGAACGCGTGGTCGAGATCAGAGATTCACACAAAAGTTTTTACTCTGACTATTCTCGATTTCCACGAAGAACTATATAATGATTCTGATTACAACTTGCTATCAAGATTACAAAGGAATCAGAAAAAATAAACTTTACGTTCTTCCTTGCACTCGCAGACGGACATAACGAAACTATAACTCGTAGAAGAGAAGAGAAAGGAGAAGAAGAAAATATGCTCGCTGGGGTGATGAAGATCACCGTTGCTCAAAACAAGATTCGTCCCACACGATCTTCTTCCAGGAACAAGCAAGTTCACGTAGAACTTCTGAAATGCTCGATGTCACCTTCTTGCTTGGACTTGCACGAACTTCTTGGACTTTAATGACGGCTCCAGCATCAACTCTCTTCCTCTCTCAATTTTTGAAGTAAGTCATCAAATGCGATTTGAAGAGAGTATTTATAGGCATAGTAAGGAATCCCTAATCATAATCCTGACCATCCATCAATTACAAAAAGAATAGAATAAATTTAATTCATATCTCACAAGATTGGAATGAATTAAATTTAAATCTCATATGATTGATTTGAATTAAATTCAAATCTCATATGATTAAATTTAAATCTTACATGATTGGAATGAATTAAATTTAAATCCCACATGATTAATTTAAATCCTACATGATTGGAATGAATTAAATTCAAATTCCACAAATATCAGATTTAAATTAATAACTCAATCTTTCCATAACTGATTAAATCTATTCGATAGCAGCGGATCCGCATGCAACCGCCCATGCGACCCCGCAAGCAACCGCTCATGCCGTAGCGCATGTGGCCGCCCATGCGGCCACTCATGCGGCTCGCGCATATCCAAGCGCATCAAATACGCACAAGCGACATACGACAATGCTAAGTGTAAAGTACGTCAACAAAGCGCCACTTTGCACCCTTGAGCCCGAGTCCGAATTCGAATCGCGACTTAGCTCCTATTGAAATAATTTCAAGAGCATGACAAAAAATATAAATGCTTTCATGAGAAGTTAATCATTTTTTTCTCTTAGGAAAATACTCTCACATGGCACCCATGTGTCCCACCACACCCCATGTGCACACCTCAACTCATACAAAGTATTATATTTAGATACTCACTTGGTGGTGTAGCCAATGTGGAACTATTTTTCTTAGTCCAAAGGTAAAAATACCAACATAATATGCATGTGCTGGCGTTCAGATGGGGTCACATGCGATGCACATGATCGCGATGCATGGTGTTGGAGATTTAGATGAGAGAAAGCTAAGGACATTGAAGAGTGATTTGACAGATATCTAACTAAAAAAATTCTTAGTTTTTAATTAGTCAAAAGGTCTCGCTTGACCTTTTTTTTATCTTAAATTTCTAAATTAGAATTATAGATGTATTAGGTATGAATATAGGAGATAATTTGGATACTCTCTTATACATACAAAATTATTAATTATTGGAGGAGAACTTTATTTTAAAAAAGGGTACTCCAAAATTTCTATCTACAAATATAATCATACTTCTTCCTGAAATCAAGGGTCATAAAATGAAGAGTTCCCTACTCTTACTCTCCCATAGTGAAAAATAGAAAAGAATATATATCAGATTATTGAGAGAAGCAATGACAATCATCGAAAGTTAAAACAAAATTGTGTGTCCCTTGTTCAACTTCCTCTTATAATAAGCTTTCATTCATGTTTAAATCTATATATCGCCCTCTTATGTAATAAGTTTAAAACTTTTTCTTGGATAAAATAAATTCTTTCTAGAATGACAAATATTTGTACCATATCGGATTTATTTTGTATTAGAATTTAGGATGACTGTCGTCTTCTTCTCTTTTTAAACATTTAGTTCATTCTCAATAAAGAAACTAATTAAGTGTGGCTAACACCAAATTTCTTCTTCTTTTTTATCTTGACAAATATTGTTAAAAGAAGTCATAATTCTTTCTCGATTTAATTTTCTTCTTTCTTTTGAGCATTAATCAATTATTTGTTTGAAAAGGATATATATATATATATATATATATATATATATATATATATATATATATATATATATATATATATATATATATATATATATTATTTTATAGAGAAGATAAACTTTTAGAATATTTCTTAAGTTAATAACTTAAATTCTAACATTTTTAACATATCGAACTCAACAGACTCTTGTGATCAATGAGAAGAGAGATAATTTTTCTTATTGAACGGAGGTCTCGAGATCAATCCACATGAAAGGTGTGGGAGCAGTAGACCAAAATGACATGCAACGTAGCGTACGTAAAATTTCGTAAATATCGTCGGACGTCTAAAAAAAAAAATGTTTTCTAACATGGAATCTCTTCTTTTTCAATCTCCACAAATATTGTTACAAAAAGTCATGTATTTCTTTCTCGATTTAATTTTCTTTGTTTCTTTGGAGGATCACTCAAATCATTTGTTTGGAAAGAAGATACAAGTATGGCTTATTTGATAGAAAAGATAAAGCTTTTAGAATCTTTCCTAAATAAGTTCAATTGCAACTTTTCCCCCACTTTTAGTTTGTTGCCTTAACAAAAGGTGCTACAAATCATCTTCATTTCCCTTTATTAGATAGTATGTAAAAAAGAAAAAAAGAAAAAAAATACAAACCGTCAGATGAGAATATTGTAAAACCAATAACAGTCCAGCACTTACCAACCGTCCACCAAAGAAGCAATGGGTGAGACGTCACAAACGACACCGCCTATACAAATATCCATCCATCACTCTCTCCTCTATAACAGAACAGCAGCAGTAGCAAGAGAGAGAGAGATGACAAAGACGATGGGGTTTCTGGCGATGAAGACGGACCAGCTGAGGAACGACCTGCTCGAGTCCGATCTCAGGGAGATCGGGATCGCCGCGAAGAAGCTCGCCAACCACGCCTTCCTCCTCGGCGGGGGGCTGGGATTCGGCACCTCCTTCCTCGGCTTCTTGGCCTGTGCCGCCGCCATGTGAGTCACCACCACCACCACCACCACCTTCCACTCTCCTTCTATTTCTGAGGATAATGAAGGTTCCGATCTGATCCATTTTTTTATGATTCCATACAGAGAGAAAAAGTCATGTTTGAGGAGCAACAATATTTTGATGTAACAAATTTTATTTAACAAAATTTTGAATTTTTTATATTTGATGTTGACCACCTCTTCTAAATTCCTCTTCCGTCCGAGCCACCTTCCACTCTAGTTCTATTTTTGAGGATAATTAGGGTTCCTTTCAAGGGAGGACCTAACTACATGGGAGCGAGTGGGGGCAACTGCCCCCACTGATATTTTTGGTTCCGAGTTAAATATTCTTTCTTTTTTATTTTTTTATCAATTTTATGTTTTATATCGTAACTTTTTAATTTTTATATACATATTTATATCATGTTTTACTTCTTTTTTTCATAATTTTTATTTTTTTCTCTCCTCAAATTTTCTGAACTAGAGACGAGAGTGGGTAGATATAGAAAAAAAAGTAGTTATGGTTATTATGCATCAAATCTTAATTTAATGATATTAAACAAGCTTATGCAATTACATGATACATCTAACTACTTAATAAAAGATATTTCGTTGTTAAAAAAATTCATGTCTCCAGTGTACCAAAATATTCAATCCCTCTCAGGTATCTTCAAATCTGTCTCTAAAATCTACTTATGTGTATAAAATGTTTTATCTCCAAAATTTTGGATTTTTTTTTTTTACATTCGAGATTGACCACCCTCTTCTAAATTACAGTCCGCCCCTATCCTATGATCCTATATTGAACCAGAAATTTTCACTCTCTACGAGTACGGTTGTTTTGTGTATAGGAGAAATTGAATCAATTGAATGATCTTGTTCTTGAATGGATAGAGTTGAGAGGTACTCCAAGCTTGTACTTAGCGATCAAAGATATATTAGAAACTTAGAACAAGAACAACTTGATTTAGGACTCATTTGGATATGTGAGAATGCATTAAAAGTTGCTTGAAAATGCCACTTTATGTAGGGCACTGTCAGTGTTTGGATCTCTTGGGGTCTTTTTTGTTCGCTGAACTGCCTATAGGAAGTGCCAAAAAAAACTGCCTATAGGAAGTGCCCAAAAAATTTTGGGGGGGGGGGGGGGGAGGGGGGAGGGGGTTGATTCTTTTGGTAGGTGAAGGGCGAAAGTAGGTTGATTGGACAGTAGCAGGAAGCGGGAACGACGCTTACTGGAGCTCCCTATAGGGGCCGACGGAGACGTCGGTGACAGTGGCGCCAATGAGTTATCGAAACCGGAGAAGAACTCATCGAAGGCCGCCATCGACATTTTTCCAGCGAGGACCGAGAGCTCGTCGACAAGCAGGCGACAAGTGAGATCCAGCGCTACGAGCTCCGCGAGTGCCGGCGTCGAGCGTGGAGCTCAGCTACCCTTGAGGGAATAGGGGGGGCGGAGAATGAGAGAGAGAGAATGAGGGAATAGTTAATGATAATAATGGTAATAATTAATAAATGATAATAATAATAATAATGATAATAATAATAATAATAATAATAATATTATTATTATTATTATTAATGAGAATTAGTAAATTTGTAAGAAATAATTATTAATTAATAATAATAATAATAATAATATTAATAATATTAATGAGAAAAAAATTGTGAGAAAAAAAAATAATTATTAATAATAAGTTACACTCTTCAACTCACTTCAACAATCATCCAAACACCAAATCTTTCATTTTCCACTTCTAACCTCCACTTCTTCAAACCAACCAAATGAAGTAACTAATAAAATATGTGTACGCATGACGCGCATACGCAATGTGAACGCAAACTCTCCACTTATAGTTTTCTACTCCGTTCCACTTTGTCGAACCAAACAGCCCCCTTGCAACTCCATTGCAAGTGGTTGTGATATGATATTTTGTTGTAACTGGAAGTGTCATTTCTTCATTTTTTAGTTGTAGGAGAAATTGATTACAACTTTATTGCAAGTGATTACGCTCTCTACCTTTTTAATTCTTATATACACTTTCATGTTGTCATGCAAACAAAATAATTTTGAAACTCCTCACTTGCGAGGGGCAAAAAAATATGTATCCAAATATATTTTGGAAAGTAATATATTTACATTTTCATTGCAAGTGCACTGTATTACAACATGTTGGAAGCGACACTGTCACACTTTCGATGAGCTACAAGCATCCAAACAGCCTCTTACTTGAAAAACCTGTAGTAGAAATTATTTTTCTTATTTTTATTGAGATTATTATGCTGGCTCACAACGCACTACTTTCTCTCATATACAGTTATGGTTTGCTTAAGAGTGCCCGTGTAAAAGGGCATACATGTGCCACAATACCCATGCTTATGTGTTAGTCCCGGTTACAATAATCGTGCAAAGTACGTAGAAAATGAAGATTACAAAAGCAACGAAAGAGAAGATTATAAGTTGTTGAAAATATGAAGTTTTAAAAACTTGCAATACAGTTGCTACAGCAAGAATCAAGAATAAGAAGAACGAGACTGAAACTATTGCTGGAGTGATTAAAATTATCGTTGCTTAAAGCAGATTCGACATTTTCTGTCAATATGATCCTATGAATGAGCAAGTTCAATGATTAGTACTTCTGGAACGCTCTTTTTTCACCCTCGGATTGGAGTTCATACAAATAGAACCTCGGACAGTACTTTATGGTTTTTGGCTATTGCAAACTCTCCTCTCGTAGCAAGTATCTCCAAGTGTATGTCCAGTAACAAAAGACTAAAGTATATATAAGACTAAAGTATATATAGGAGAGTCCCCTAGCAGCTAGTACTATCCATAATGGACAACTACCCATAATGGACAGTAAATTCGGAGTAATTTTTCATTGTGGTCGGCTACAACAGTAATCTCTCACTAAGTGGACGGCTACAGAAAATGAAATGCCGATTCTAAAGCATACTGAACAGGCACGTGGAAGCATAGCGCTGGTCTAGCGAGAGCAGATTCCCCATTGGAACCAAGGTCCAGCGGGAGTAGTCTCCACGCTAGAACCAAGGTCCAGCAGGAGCAGCCTTCTTGCTGGAACCAAGGTTCAGCGGAAGCAATCTTCCTGGTGGAACCAAGGTCCAACAGGAACAACATCTCCATTGGAACTAAGGTCCAGCGGGAGCGGCCTTCCTGCTGGCGCAAAGTTTTAGCGGGAGCGGCTTCCTCGCTAGAGCCAAGGTCCAGCGTGCTCAGCATCCCCGTTAGAACCAAGCTCCAGCAGAAGCAGACTTCCTGTGGAACTACAGCCTCATTGCTCCGCTGTCCTTTGTGCCCCGTGCGTTAAACCCATGCTGAACAGCACAATGCCGCACAAAAGTGTCAATTTGAACCCGATGCATACATCCAAAGTACAAGTAAGCCTGCCATCAAAGTACCATTTTGTGCCATTCGTCTACACCAAGTCCAAGTCGCTAAGCCCCTAGCTCCTAAGAGAAATTTTCAAGAAATGAGTGACAAAAACGAATGTTTCTTGGAGGATTTGAAAATCGCCCTCTAGTAGAATATCCCACTATAAGAACCATATGGGCTACCACTTCCTGTGTACAAGTCAATAAAAGAAGAATCTTATATTGAAATACACAGATCTTTTTTAGTTTTTGACTTCCGAGGTTAACTTTTTTTTAATCCTAAAGTATGCCTCTTCTCTCTAATGCTCATGATGGTTTGAATTCCATGTTACATGCTGTTGTTGGGGAGCTGGACTCTCCTTCAATTCGTCTTAGACGTTTTTTTTGTAAACAAAAAAGGATGTGTTTAGCTATGAATTAGATGAATTATGGTTTGGCAGTAACTACTGTGTCCATTTTATTCTTATTTATTATCTCTTTAGTTACAAAATAGTTAACTAAGAAATGTTATAAATCTGGCATTTCATAGTTCATACAACAGGTCTAGAATTGATGTTTTAAAGATTTCTATAATAATTATATCAAAACATTACTGGCTTCTGCAAATGAATAGGTTTTTAGCCACAAATGAATGGATACAAAAGGTCCAGTTTGTAATCATAGTCATGCTATTATTGAACATTCTGGTCCAATTTGGCAACCACCTTAGCATTCTTTTGATTTATCATTTTAGCTGGCTTAAATTTCACATTGATCTTTATATGCATCTTATTGCTTATCTTACTGCAGATATTTGTTGGTATTGGATCGGACAAACTGGAAGACAAACATGTTAACCTCACTTTTGATTCCTTACATTTTTTTTAGTCTTCCTTCGATAATATTCAACATTTTCAGGTGATTTCTACCACCATCTTGCTCGGTATCTTTTCTTTCTGTATTGTTGAATACTTGTACCTGCTGACATGTTCTGTAAATATATCATAAACCTCTCAGGGGTGAGATTGGAATGTGGATTGCCTTCATTGCTGTTGTGGTGCGACTCTTCTTTCCTCGTCATTTCCCAGGTTTGATTCTGATTGACAAACTTGACCAAGTTCCTTCTATTAATCTTTGAGTGTACTTTTGCACAATCATTAGGTTAAATCTACAAATTAAGCAAACATGCACACATCGAGCATATTTGATTAGAAGCTTCCTCTTGCGTATTTGTATGCTCACTGCCACATGCACAAGGCACAAAACAATGAAGGGTGATCATTATAACTTGTGCTTATGAGAAATCCCATGCATAAGCACAGAGCGATGAAATATTCATCCACTATAACTTTTTTACTGTCTTTGAGTTCAGACCTAGCTTATATAATACCTTTTAAGTTTAAATTTGTCATCAAGTTCATTATAGTTCTCTTTTGTTGATGTGTAATGGCTGTAGGAAATGAAGGGACGAGGAGAAGAAGAGGAGATGGCTAATCCTTGTTTTTGTATAAATATAGTTTTTGTATTACTTCTTCTAACTAGGAACTGGAATTACATTTACCATCTAGAAAGATTCTCTTTTAGGGGTCTTTCTACTATTTATTCCAAACTAAGTTTGGAGCTGACTGAACCCACTATAAGGCCGAGAGGTCTAGTGAAGTGGTTTTTGTGTCAATGTTCAATATTCAATATTCAATATTTAGATGACACAGGTAGCACTTGTAGTGTAGCATACAAGTTTTTAGCATTGAAGAAAAGAAATTAAGGCTACTTTTGGTTCGCGGAATCAGCATCTTGGGAAAGGAACGTCATTCTTTTCTTGTGTTTGGATACCAAAAAAAAGGTAGAAGGAAAGGAAAATAATTCCCAAAGGAAAGGAAAATAGGGAGAAAAATGATTCCCTCACCCACCCCAAGTATTCACCTTCACACTCCAAGGAATTCACTTCCCCTACCAATTTCTTTGCCCTTTCCAAACACCTAAAGGAAAATTGATAGGAATTGCACTTTTCCAAAGCAAAGAATTGATTTCATTTCCTTTCCTTAACCAAACGAGTCCGAAAAGGTAAAGAGTAGGCCTAGGATGAGGAGATTCTTAAATAACCAAAAAAAATGTTGAGGAGATTCTATCCTGGATAGTCCGACCGACTTGGATGAATTCTTTATCTTTCATGACTTGTTTTAGAGTCGGACTAATCTATTGTGGTTATCACTTATGGACAGACAATATAAGATAGTTAGCTAGCCAAATGCCAGAAGGGCGATTGGGTTAGAACTACATTAGAATTGCATGGTGTCTTGATAGAGATACGCTTTCCGGGAGAGTGCTTCCACCATGACACATCTTCATATCACGTGTGCTATTACAATGAGCGAAAAGCGAGGAATGAGCCAAGGACGGTTCGGTAAGTGCGTCCATGAGGGAAATATCATGTTAATTAATCTTAAGGACCAATAACATTGCTTTAGTATTGCTGGATTGACAAATAATCACATGGCAGCGACCATATTGATTTTTTTAATATCAAAATTGTTATTGTATTACAAATACATTTGTTGCAAGTAGATTGGTACGATGTTCAAACTACAGTCTAAAAGATGTATTGTTAAGCCTCCACCTCTCTAGGACATAATCTATCAACGGTAATCTGCTCTAAAATGGGTTATGGTTGTTGGATACAACAAATGATAAAGACATTACAATCTGACTATAATTTCAAAAAAAAAAAAATCCGAGCAAATCATGGTTGTGAGATCTTGCAACCCATAATTAAGAAGGGAAGACTATTCCTGATTCAAGTTTAATATTAGGAAGAGTATCATATAGTTCCATGGTATTAACAAAAAGAAGAAGAAGAAGAAGAAGAAAGCTTTTATCCCAATTTTTGGAGTTGGCTATGTAGTTCCATGGTGTTGATTTATATATTTCACATCACATCTGTACAAAAAAACCATGGTGATCATTTCCAAAAGGAGAACAGTAACTTTTCCATAGAAATTTACTATAAAGCTATTTGTATCATAATGGTCAGGATCTGACTTGGTCCGATATTGAAAACTGTTGAATTGGATTAGAAGTTAATGCTTTTGCTCTAGTAAGTTTATAAGGCTTAAATTTTCACTTGCTCTCTATTTTAGGTCCCAACTTTCAGTACATAAACTAAATCCTTGACAATGTATAAGCCCTAGCAATGAGCATGGTCTTTGCAAATAAACTAAATATTTCAATGTTGCTGTCTTCTGATGCAGATTGGTTGGAAATGCCTGGAGCATTGATTCTTCTGTTGGTGGTTGCCCCCGGATTCTTGCAGGTTATGTCAGGGGCAATATTTTCGGTGCTTTAATCTGTCTTATCATCGCCTGCTACCTGCTGCAAGAGCATATCCGCGCATCCGGAGGCTTCAGGAACTCGTTCACAGCAAAGCAAGGGTGTATCAAACAGCATCGGAATTATACTGCTCATGGTCTACCCGGTCTGGTGTGCGGTGTTGTTTATTTTATAAGCTGATGTTGGTTAATGAATCCTATTATTGGACATGGTGAGAAAATATGTCAGAGAGGTAATCATTTTCTTGTGGCAAACTTCATGCTTGTCCACAGTTGTGGTGTAATTGTTGAAACCAGTCATTTGCATTTAGCACATGTAACTATATGGTCGTCTGTTATTTGTACTATTGAAATATATAATATTTCCCCCCCTAGTAACTTAGCTGTCAATGTGTGTGATAATTATTGCACCTCGGCTTATTTGGCACCCAACTTTTGTTTAAATTTCTGTTTGGTAAAAATAAAGGAGTCTTGTTCTTTTAGTTTGAACAGAGCATTCAAAATTTACTGTAACATATGAAATTTTCTTTTGACATATAGGTTGTTTTGTACCAGTGAAATTTTTTAAATTCCTGGAAGAAGGGGAAATGATAACTACGTTAGTTTTTAGCAAAATTTTAATTTGATACCTCAACTATTCATTTTTGGCAACTTGATCCCCTAAATTTTGAAAATAGACAACTTAATATCCTGAAAAAGAACAAATCAAAAATACTCGCCCTGTCTCTCGCTTCAGCCCATCTCCCCCGTCCCCTAGATCTCCACACCCCCGGCCCGCCCCGTGCATGCTGCTCATCCGCGTACGCCACATGACCGTGCCCCTCCGGCCGCCCCGTGCGCCACCCGCTTGCCCGCACGAGCCTCTAGCCAGCGCACACCCCCGCATGTGACCGAACGCCCTTGCGCACCTTGATAGAACCCCGACCTCCTCCTGGCATTGGAGGGAGATCTAATGATATTTGACATGGATCAACTCTGGAATAAGAAGAACTGCAAACAAAATGAGCTACTGGGCTTGGAAATCTAGGATTTTCTTTATTGTAATTTGTGGAAGAGAATGAAATACATTGTAATCTAATTCATGAATTCAAATGCAAGAAAAAGTTACAATCCCATTCCCCCCTCTTCTCTACTGTACCCCCTCTATTTATATCTGAACCCAGCTATTGGAAAATTCTGTAACTAACAGCCCACTACACCTAATTGATTGCTGACTGGGATAATTTGCTGACTGTGATAATTGGCTAATTTGATGACTGGATTAAGAATTTCTCTGACGTGGCACTGCTGACTACTCTACTAGAGAATTCAAATGCAGGGAATCAAAATGCAGGTAAAATACTAACTACTGATACCAACTAACTACCGATAACAAAGCAAGGAGCAATTGCAGATGCAGATACTGTAACCTGGGTGTAATGTATGTTCTGATACATCTAGGAAGGGGTGTATCAATACCCTCCCCTTATTTTGACATTGTCTCAAGGTCAAAGTAAGAATAGATCTTGATGAATTTCTCGTAGGGAACCCAGACTGCATCACTCTCGAGCCAATCTTTCCACTATACAAGCAATCCACTGCTGCCTTGTTTTTTCTTTGCACAAGTCTTCTATCCAGTACCCAGTTTGGCTCTAGCACCAATTCTTCTATATAACTTGGAATGCCAGTTTGTAAAGTAGAAGTAGTTTCCAATTTCTTTTTCATTTGGGATACATGGAACACTGGGTGGATTAATGCTCCTTCTGGTAATGCCAGTTTATAAGCAACTGACTCAATCCTGCTCAGAACTTGATATGAGCCCATAATATTTTGGGGAAAGTTATTGTGGTCTCCTTTGTGCAACTGTTATTTGTTTATATGGCTGCACTCTAATATACACCCAATCCCCCACTGCAAATTGCCCATCAGTCCTATGAAGGTTAGCAAACTTCCTCATCCTATTCTGTGATAACAACAGGTTGTCCTTCAAAATCTGCAATGCATTATCTCGAGAAGAAATGGAAGCAACAACTTCCAAATCTTGAGCCATGTCAGGAATATAGGTGAGTAGGTGTGGAGGTGGCCTACCATAAACTGCCTCATAAGGAGTCATCCTTGTGGCAGTATGCCAGTTGGTGTTAAACCAGTATTCAGCCCAGGAAAGATGTTTACTCCATTTTTTTGACTTGTGGCTGCAAAAACATCTGAGCTAACCCTCAATGCATCTGTTGGCGACTTCGGTCTGCCCATCCGTTTGGGGGGTGGTATGTTGTGCTGTACTTTAGGGTAGTTCCTTGCAGTTTAAAGAATTCCCTCCAGAATTTGCTAGTTAATACATGATCCCTATCCGTCATAATTGACTTTGGCATGCCATGTAGTTTAAAAAAACCCTCCATAAAAGTTTGTGCTACTGGCATAGTTGTATAAGGGTGAGTTAATGCAAACAGATGCACATACTTAGCTAACCTATACACTACCACTGTGATTGTAGATTTATGGTAGCTAATAGGCAACCCTTCTATAAAATCCATGGAAATATCTTCCCAATCATTATCAGGAATAGGAAGTGGCTGTATCAAACCTGTCGGTGAAGTGTGCACCACCCCCCCCCCCCCCCCCCCCCCCCCCCCCCCTCTTTTTTTGGCATATTTCACATTCCCTGACATACTTCCTGACTGAGATCTTCATCCCTTGCCAATAACATGCTTTCTTTAGTCTCTGCAGTGTTTTCAAGACTCCAGAATGCCCAGCATGTAGAAGGTCGTGATGCTCTCTAAGCATTAGTGTCACAAAGTTTGACTTAGGATCAAGTACCAGTCTGTTTTTATAGCAGAGTAACCCATTGTGCATGGTATACTTCTTAGGATCTAACAAACCACTGTCCCATTTCTCCTTCAATGTTGTGTAGTAATCTGATCTACTCATCTGATCCTTGAATTGTTGAACCCAATCTGTATGTATCAAGGATATGGCATCCAATGCAGGTTCTTCCCTCCTGGACAAACTGTCTGCAGCTTGATTTTCTGCCCCTTTTTTTTGTATTCCACTATGAACTGGAACCCATGTAGCTTCAGCACCCATTTGAACTGTGCCTCTGTATACACTCTTCTGGTCAAACATGAACTTGAGTGCCTTATGGTCTGTTCTGATCAGGAACTGCCTCCCCCAGAAGTATTGATTCCATTTCTTCGCTGCTAACAGGATGGCCAACATTTTCTTCTCATAAGTTGAAAGAACTGTGGTTTTCCCCTTCAGTTTTTGACTCAAGTAGGCTGTGGGTTTCCCCTTTTGCATCAACGCAGCTCCTATGCCTTCACCGGAGGCATCACACTCTAGCACAAACTCCTCATTGAAGTCTGGCATCATTATGACCGGTGGCTGTGTCATGACTTTCTTTAAATTTTCAAAAGCTTCACGTGCTTTCTGATCCCAATGAAAAGAGTTCTTCTTAACTAAATTTGTTAATGGACCAGCAATTGTTCCGTAGCCTTGAATAAATCTCCTATAGTATCCAGTTTGTCAGGCCCCGATTCCATAGAATCGATAGTCGTCCCGCGGACGTGATGTCGTACGAACCTAAGTTGCACTCACACAAGACAAGAACGTGTAATGATAAATATTTTGAACACAAGTTAGAAAAACACATTCACAGATAGTTGAACACAGAGTATAGGAACAAACATATTTTTTATTGATAATTCAGAATAATTTACATAAAGTTTACATTTGATACACCTATTGGCTACATTGATTGCATTTCAAAAGAAAACTCAAAAGATAGGTACGCTCCATTAGATAATCTTCGTCGTTCCGTATATTACGTCATTGTATAGGTTGAAAATCCACGCCTCCAAAATGAACAGGCTTCAATTATACTTCAAAATAGAATAGCTTCCAACACCTCCTCGCCTTTCCGCTAGCATTGCGCACTCCTGCGTGGGTCGACACTTGAGGAGTTGGGAGATCAATAAACTTGGGAATGCACTAGTGAGTGGGACGAACCCACTCGCATAAATCGACAATGTTGTTGAAGGTAAGCATGCATTGAAGTGGTCTTGCTATTAAGAACTAGATTGAATTCAGTTCATATAAGTTGCATGTTTTGAGAGAAAAAAATAACATAGAAATCATATATTCCATCGGTTGCTTACTCAACCGATGCACCCCTACCCTGCATTGAAATAAAATAACACTTATCACCTGCACAAGACTATAAATTAGCATGTGTTCTATCTATATGCGGTCATTGGTGTGATCGACACAATGGGGACTTATCCAACGACATTACGACATGTCCTATCAGCCCGGGTTGCAAGTCCCGCTGAAGGTCCCGCAATGAATCGTGCCAAGCACGATCAAATATTTCTCCCTAGATCGATTCGGTTCCAGTGCCCGGCCCGGATACAATTTGGAGAAAATGCCAAACCTTGTGCACAAGTTGTCCCAGACCATGTGAATGCGTGAACAGTTAAACTATCGAACAATGCATGACATGAATCAAAGTAAAGTAGCTATGTACTCATGCAGCAGTTCATATTTTCTCAAATCGTGTTCCGATTTTGGTGATCCGATGGTCCAAACTCTCTAAGGCACCATGCCACAACCAATATTTTAAATACCACATTCCATCAAGCAGTTCTGTGGTTTCGAACCACAACTGCTCACTTCGTTTGCGAAGCTCATGTTATAGATCGTGTGCATATATATGTACTAAGTAGACTACAATTATTCATGTTCCTTTCTTAGTGGTTGGCGTGCATTGAGACTATGGATTTCTAGGCGTTCAGCCGGGTATCATCGATTGAACGTTTGAAGCATTAAGGATTGTTGACGTAAAGAAGTAGGAAAAAGGGTCTGAACCACCCACCGATGAGAATGTGCTGAAAGGAGGAGTCCCGCCTAGCGACTATCAAGCGTCAGTTACACGGTCTTGCAATAGTACGAGCATCGAGTCAGAATCCTTTCACCTATCATTCCTCTCAAAAATCCCCAAGAAACAAATGCTCAAAGCGAGATAGCCAAAAGCGAAAACCAAGTCATCGAAAGCAACACCAAAATGAAATAAAAAAAACTAAGCAACAAAACACGAAAACTCTGGAACTCGTTTCAATAGAAGCCTATCCATGAGTTGGAATGGTTCATCACATTCATTTGTAGCGAGAAGATGCCGAAAGACTACTAGACACTAAGCTACGACTCAGACATACTAGCCACAAGTCCATTATATAGTGCGCATCCCGATCTGAACGGGATTTGAGGCACTACACAGTTAGACCAAGGAACCCCCTCGACTCTTTAATTGTCTTAGGCACAAGACAATCTAGGACTGCCTTAGATCTTTTCTTGATCAACTTCAACCCCCTTCTCTGAAATAATATGACCCAAGTAACATATATGTCTCTGCACAAAGTGACACTTACTCCTCTTGACTCGGAGTTGATTTTCTGCAAGTTTCCTGAAAACTGTGTCCAGATGTCTACAATGATTATTGAGACTAGCACTGTACACAAGGATATCATCAAAAAATACAAGAACAAACCTTCTCAAATAATTCTGAAAAATATAATTCATCATTGCCTGGAAAGTAGAAGGAGCATTAGTAAGGCCAAATACCATGACCATGAACTCATAGAGCCCCTCATGGGTTCTAAAGGCTGTCTTAGGCACATCCTGTTGAGAAAACTAATAAAGAATACAAATTGGAAGATGTAAAATTAAAGACATAAAATATGTAGAGGATTCGAGGTACGTTACATGCTGTCTTTAGAATAAAATTTTGCCCCTACGAACAGTACAGCAGGTTCATAGCGATCTATCTCCGAGATACAACGAATCCCTTCGATCCACTACACCGTGCACCCGGTGGCGAATTCCGCGAAGGATAACAACCTTGTCCGAAAAAGAGAGATTGGACGGAAGAGTTTTTTGAAGGAATTTAGGTTCGGGTGGTTTTCTTTTCTTTTCCGTCTCTGTACAATTTTTCTTTCGTTCCGAACAGAGAGCGAGAGAGAAAGAGAGAGAAAAGAGAAAAACAGATTACTGTTCTCAAATCTCAGGATCATGTACTGGATATATCTCTCACGTAACATTTCCCACTTTTTCCGTAACGGGATTACGTGAGAACGGTTCCGTGGAAGACCAGCAACTCACCAGATCAAACCAACGAAAAAATAAAATAATAAGTTATGAAATTACCTTTATACCCATGTCCGTTCTGCGGCGCACAAGCGTACAAAGTGCTAAGTGTGCGACTCATAAACGCGTAAAAATGCGCATTAAATTGCGCACCCACTTGCGGGTTGGATGAGGTCTAGCCCATCCCCTACAAAATCCACTTACCCACTAAGAGGGGTAAAGCAATATATGGAAAGGAGAATGACTTCTCCTTTCCCATGTGGGACTAAAAAAAGAGATGCCTTTATTGAATCACATGGCTTGCTCTCAAAGCAAAGCCAAAATAAATCTAACAATCCTCCACATAGTTCAATAAGAGAACAAAAAAGGTATAGCACGATAGGACATCTAGGAAGGAAAACAAGATATGGGCAATCACATTGTGTATCAGAGGAAGGTGTCTTCCGGACTTGAACCTCTCCTTAGTGTTATACTTCTCATCTATACAGACCCAAAGTGACATAAGTCTTGAACTTAGGATCTTACTTGTACAGACTCAATATACGCAAAAACACATTGTAGGCATTTGATCGTATCAACAGTTGTGCACTTTTCGGCCATGTGTTATCTCGATTTCTTAAGAGCTCTAGAGAACAGTCCGAGTTTCCATAGAAAGCGGTCCCACTTTCACTCTTAGGTGGATCTTTTTAGGTATTCTGCAATTTATATACCATGTTTTACAAACCACAGATTCATTAAGATTTTACAATCACCATTTTATTTACTGCAGATCAACACTATACGGTAGAGGAATAGTTCTTTACAATTACTATCATATAGTATTTTCGGTCACACATCAATTTTTTTGTTACCCATTGAACCTTTTCTTGGTGCTTCCAATCGAAGGTCGGGTAGCCTTTGAGGTGACTCAATTTATGGGCTTTAACCTCATTCCTCTTGCCGTCTCCAACACTAGTCTCCTTGAGAGCCCTTTAGTTAGAGGATCTGCTAGATTATTCTTTGATTTGACGAAGTCAATTGCAATTACTCTACTGGATCATAATTCTTTCACCGGATTGTACCTCAGACGTATATGTCTGGATTTTCCATTATAACTTGTCCTCTGAACCTTTGCTATTGCAGCTTGGCTGTCACAGTGTACAGGGATAACATGATCTGATTTGCTCCACAAAGGAATATCTGTTACCAGATTCCTAAGCTAGTCTACTTCCTCACTGGTGAGGTCAAGAGCTATGAATCCTGCCTCCATAGTAGATCTTGAAATACAGGTCTGGCTGGTAGAGTTCCACGCAACAACAGTTCCACCCAATGTGAATACATATCCACTTGTGGTTTTGGTCTCATTTGTATCGAAGATCCAATTTGCATCAATATACCCTTCTAATACAGATGGGTATCCTCCATAGAATAATCCATGGGATATCGTGCCATTTAGGTATCTCATTACCCGTTCTAAGGCAGTCTAATATGAACTATTCGGATTGCTAGTGTACCGACTAAGCTTTCCTACTGCGTAGAAAATTTTAGGTCTGGTACGATTAGCAATATAGTTCAAGCATCCGATTTGCTGATAATATTTCAACTGAGCCACACTGTCTCCTTTATTCTTCTTCAACCTGATACTTGCATAATATGGAGTGCTTACAAGTTTAGAATCAAAATAGTTAAATCTTTTTAGAACCTTTTCTATATAGTGAGATTGGGAGATACCAATTTCCTTAGAAGTGCGACTTAATTTAAGTCCTAAAATTATATCAGCAGGTCCTAAATCTTTTATATCAAAATTTTGAGACAGGAATGATTTGATATCATAAATAATATCCATGTCAGTACCAAAAATAAGAATGTCATGAACATACAGGCATAATATTACACAAGAGCTACCAACAGTTTTGCTATATACACATTTATCAGAATCATTATAGCAAAACCATATGTTAGAATTATCTTATCAAATTTATCATGTCATTGCTTTGGCGCTTGTTTCAGCCCACAAAGAGATTTAATTAATTTGTATATCTTGCGTTCTTGTCCTGGAACAACAAACCCTTCAGATTGTTCCATATAAATTTTTTCCTGTAAATCTCCATTTAGAAATACAGTTTTTGCATCCATTTGATGAATAAACAGTTTATGAACAGATGCAATAGCTATTAACATTCTAATTGTAGCAATTCTAGTAACAGGAGAGTAAGTGTCAAAAAAGTCTACCCCTTCTCTTTGTTTGAACCCTTTAGCCACTAACCTGGCTTTGAATTTCTCAGTAGACCAATTAGGTCTTAACTTCTTTCTGAAGATCCATTTGCAACCTATTGGTTTACAACCTACAGGAAGGTTAACCAAATCCCAAGTTCTATTTGATATAATGGAATCCATTTCACTATTTATGGCCTCTTTCCAAAATAATGAATCAACTGAGGACATAACCCCTTGATAAGATATAGGGTCCTTTTCAACAAGGTAGGTGAAAAAACCTTCAACTAGGTCTGGTTCTCGTCTTGTTCTTTTACTTCTCTTGGGTTCTACTGGGGTAATCTCCTCTGGTTGTGAACTAGAGGTTACATCAGGGACTTGTGTAGAAATAGAAAATTTAGGAATTCTATTTTTTAATGGAAAAATATTTTCAAAAATATAGCATCCCTAGATTCCATGACTGTGTTAGCATTAATACAATTTACCTCACTCTAAATTACAAGAAATCTATAAGCAATACTAGTTTGGACATATCCCAAAAATACACAATCTACGGTCTTGGGTCCCAATTTTTTTCTTAGTAGGAGGGACAAAAACTTTAGCAATGCACCCCCATACTTTAAAATATTTCAAAGATGGCTTTCTACCTTTCCAAAGTTTATAAGGGGTCTAATCAGTCTTTTTGAAAGGAACTTTATTTAAAATATGACATGTAGAAAGAAGGACTTTCTCCCACAAATTATCAGATAAACCAGAGCGATCTAACATACCATTAGTCATATCATGAAATGTTCTATTTTTTCTTACTGATACACCATTCTGTTGAGGAGCATAAGGAGCAGTTATCTCATGTATAATGTCATGCAATTCACAAAAAGAGTCAAACTCGACAGAGGTGTATTCACCCCCACGAACAGACCTAAGAATTTTAATTTTTTTTCAAGCTGGTTTTCAACTTCAGCTTTAAAATATACAAACTTACTGAAAGCTTCATCTTTAGTTCTAAGCAAGTAAACATGGCAGTATTTTGAATAATCATCTATAAATGTAATAAAATATCGTTTACCACTACGAGTAAGAATACCGTTCAATTCATAAATACTATTGTGAATAAGCTCCAATAGCTGAGAACTCCTTTCAACAGAATGAAAGGATTTTCTAGGTTGTTTGGCTTGTGTACATATCTCACATTTTTTATTCCTGCTCATGTCAATCTTAGAAATCAATTACAAATTAGACATTCTCTTTAAAGAGTTAAAATTAACATATCCCAAACGATCATGCCAAACATCACAACTATCAGTATTATAAGAGAGCATTCGAATTAGAAGTAGAAGTAAAGGCAATATTATTTAAACAGAAATTTAAAGTACTGTAAGGCATGTCCACAGAAAGTTTCAACAGACCCCCACATACATAGTCTTTTCAAATAAAGTTACCAATCAGGAAGATTACAACTCAATCAGACTCAAATACAAGTTTATAACCATGTTTATTTAGCAAATAACCAAAAATTAAGTTCTTGTTGACGTCCGGTACGTGCTGCACATTATGGTACACTAGATGGGAAGGTCGTAACTTGCTAAGGATATTGTATTAGAGATAATATGGACGTAATACAACATCTTAACTTGCTAAGGATATCCCACTGGAGAATTTTTAGTGGACCTATTACTTCCTGCGCACTTGAGTGCAAGTAATAAGTTTGAACCCTATCAGAGGTGATAGGGCGTGATATATTTTGTGACTTATCACCGATGGCGCACTTAGAATCAAGTACAAATGATAAATTTGGATGACGACCGATATCAGAGGTATTATGGACGTGACAGTCGATAGTCAAAATATGAAAGTTTGCTCAGAGGTAATGTGGACATGGCAAACCCTAGTAGAAAGAATGTTAGGACCATAGTTCATAGGCGGTATGGACATAAACTAGTGCCCCATGGGACTAACTGTGTGTGTCACGCCCCGAGGCGTCCCCCGAGTCGCGACCGCCGTGCGGGCCTGGGGTTGCGCCCGCACAAGGCTTTAATGATTTGCATAGCAAGCACATATTTAGAGTACACAGATAAATTGAAACACAGATTTGAAACATAGAAAAGTTCTTTTTATTGATAATGAACATCTATTACAAACTCTTGAACGAGTTAGCTAATATGCCGAACGGCTTACAAAGAGATGACTCAAAATGAGATAGCAGTCCTGTACATTATATCCCTTTATAACTTCAAAATGTATAGACCTCCAGGCTGGAGGACGGCTTTGCCACGGAGCTGCATTTGTGTATGAAGAGTTGCAGGCTCCTGACTCCAAAATGCTTCGGGGGCGCGGTGAAGATGCGCCAACAGCTGGACTGGATCGGGAAGACGTCTTCGACTCCTCGCTCGGTTCGCCTTAGTGCGGAGAACCTGTTTCAACGAGGGTCAGCATATCGAAACATGCTGGTGAAGGCGAGCTAGCCTGACTATACCAATCAACACGTTGTTTAGTGAAGCATGCATATTTTTGTGGGTTTCTATCTTGCCTTAGTTTATTTACAAGTAAGCAGCATATTAAATTTACTGAAATGAACGTGCCACCGTTAGGTAGATTTTACCTGACCGTCTGAATTATCTGCACAATACTTACCATGCCTTCCCTGCCACGGAGACACAAGTTAGTATGCAACAGGTTTAAATATACAAGATGATCACTGGCTTGGTTGCCATAATGGACGATAGTCTTTGACGAGAATGGCGTGCAACAAAAGTACAAGGGGCATTGCAAGCCATTCCGCCAAGAACAAGAGACTAAACAATAGGTCTCGCCCGGACCGGATCGATGCCAGTGCCCCAGCATCGTCCGCAAGACCGTTACCCTGTGCACTGGTTGTCCATGATCGAACAATATACAAGTAACAAGTTTGTATTTGAGGCAACAAGAGTACAAGACAAGCAAGTACAAGACAAGCAATTCATGATCCATTCCCAAATGAACAAGCATGCAGTTAAGTATCCGTTCATAAAATTATTGACAAGCATATGAACCAAGTCTATTCTCTTTTATCTTGGTTTTTTTTATTATTACTTGGTATCGTTTGATCGGGGCAAAGGAGAGTGCAGATTGATTAGCTGTGAAGCTTGGAAGCAGGACTAGCTAATCGGGTTGGTAGCCACTCACTTCGATGTTTGGAAGGGAGAAGGAAAGAGGCACTTCACGACTCCGCTCGCAAGCCGCCTACTGCTCGTTTACCTGCACACGAACAGCTCGATTAATACTTCTTCCTCTCTTTCCAATCTCGGAATAAAAGTGCAAGTCGATGAACGAAAACAATAAAAACCATCAAAACCGTTCAAGAAAAACAAGCAAATCCCAAAACCAACTCAAAGCACGAAGGCAACAAGCGACATCGAAAACCGAGGCAATAAAAGATAGCAGCGGAGAGGTCCCTCCTGACTCTGCCGCTAAGCCGATCCTTGGGGCGCAGTCCACTGAATATGGGAATCGATTCCGAAGAAACAAATCCATAACGAGGACGAGTTATTAATTCAATCTATCCCGATCGAACGATACCGTCTTGTGTTTCTTAGCCGCGCTCTCCGCTACGGGAGAACGGGGCGCTACAGTGTGGTGGTCTACATAGGAGTGTGTAGATGGACCTGAGGGCCACTCTACTGGGTTCTTTTAAGGATCCACTACATGTTGCGTATTCATGACTCCTAAACACAGATAATAGCTTTTACAATAAGTTGTAGGAGAAAAAGCTCATGTTGTATGCACGCACTTGCTGGGATGAACAAAGAAAATATAAACACTATATATCTTAATTGTCCTGCTGGGGATAAGGGAGTACAAGTCTAGCTTAGACATAGTACTTTTTGAGTAACTTGTCATTGATCGGTATCATGAGCAAGTCTCCATTAGGTTTTGCGAGCGCGTAGGCACCGTTGGAATATATCGATTCTATGATGAAAGGGCCCTCTCATTTGGCTTAAAATTTTCTTGATGTCCTATGTATCATAACCATTGGTCTTCTCACAACTAAGACGAGGTCCCCCACTTGGAATATTCTTTCCTTGACTTGTTTGTTGAAAGTTCCTGAGAAGCATGCTTGGTACAACTTAATGCGCTTTTGAGCTAAGAGACGCTTCTCGTCGAGTGCATCCAATTTCTGTAGTCGTCGGCGGTGGTTATCGTCATATGTTAACTGGTTAGAGAGGGGTACCCGGAGTGAGGGAATTTGAACATTGAGAGGGAGCATGACCTCGCTTCCGTAAACTAGAGAGAATAGAGTACTACCAATCGGTGTCCGGACCGTTGTGAAATAGACTAGATACATTCATCCATCTTCTCATTCCAGTCGTACTTGTTGGGTGACACAAACTTCTTAAGTATCTTTATGATGGTCTTATTGAATTCTTTTGCTAGCCCATTTGTTGCTAGATTGTAGGCAGTCGAAGCTACATTCTGAATTCAATTTTTATCGCAAAATCGGTAAAAAGTGTGACTTGCAAACTGTAGACTGTTGTCGTGGATAATCCTCCTAGGCAGTCCGAATCGGTATATAACGTGATGTTTGACGAAGTTGATCACGTTTGACAATTTTACTTCAGCGAGAGGTATGGCTTCTGCCCACTTGGAGAAGTAGTCAGTTATGGCAAGAATAAACCGGTGCCCTATCGTTGGGTGTAGGAATTCTGAGAGCTGGTAGATTAAGTCTGCATGGATTTGGCACATCCTGTATTTTCTTGCATTATCGACAACATCCGCTACCATTGTCGGCCAATAATAACCCATTCACCGAAGATAATCATGTAGTTTAGGGCCAAGTTGATTTGCCCCACAAACACCATTGTGAGCTTCACAGAGTGTCTGTTTCGTTTCTACCTTTGATAGACATCGTAGCAGAAGCCCGTCATAGGAATGGCGATACAATATTTTGGTAGTCATGTCGTAATAGAACCGAAGGGAACATCTCCTGATAGAAGTGGCTTCCTTCGAGTCCTCGGACAGAATTTTATAGACTGCATAGTCTATGAAATGGAGTTTCCAGTCTTGGATGCTAATATTTTTCTCGACTGAATAGTTCAGACATGTACAGAGGTTATTTTTTGGGCAGACCAGTTCTTGGCCGACCACTATGATCAATTGATGACTTTTGATCGGGACTGCCAAAAAGGCTGCGAGGCCGACCAGGGCGTCAGCCTCGATGTTTTGTAGTTGGGGTACGTGCTCTATGAAGAACCCGTTGAATGTGGAGATTATGTCACGCCCCAGTCCCAAAATACTGAGGGACTAGCCACGTGGCAATGGCCAGCAGCACATTCCAATGGGCAAACCCAATTTAATGGACCCGTTAGAGTGTACTTAAGCTGTAAAACAATATAATGGTCTACGATACATGTCACAGTCTAATTCTAATCTCATCTACAGAAGGTAAATATAATTCAAATGATAAACTAATCAAAGAGAAATATAATCCAAACAAGTCTCAATAAAATATCTCGGGGAACAACCCGATAATGAGTTTAGTACAATAATCCAAGAGTTAGGAAAATAAAGTATCTACAAACAGAAGTGACTGAGTATATAAAAAATACTCGGGAGAAATCCTCTGGCAATACCTCGTCATCTGGTGTTGGTACTGCTCCAGTGTCTGCTCCTGTCTCGTATACCTCGGGGTAGATCTCCTCTGCTATACCTGGGAACATAATCCGGATCCAGGTCCTCAGGGGACATAGCAAGGTACAAGAATAACTCAAGCCAAATAAAATGCAGTATATAAAAATATATTAACAGGGCAAACTATGTAACCAACTATGTGAAATGCAAATGAGAGCATTAATCATACTCAGGCTGAAACTACTATAGGCTCTGGAAAACCCATAGCAGCATTTATTATCTCGAAGGGCCAGTACGCGTGCCAAAGCTCTGGTCAAAGTCTAAGGCACTCCCAGAATATCTATATATATATAACATAATCATCCTTTAGTATGGTAAGACTCTCCACATCCAATGTAACCTCACGTCTCAAGTCCATAACACGCAAGATCATGACCTCTAGCTAATGCAGCGAGTCATAATGATATCTATGCATATGTAAGATCTATGTCACAAATCATGTAACCTATACAGAATCACCATGAATAACTCAGAAAAGATTTTGTCTCATGAATAGTGTCAAGTGTCCTATGGTATGACGTACTTGATAAAAGCAAGCACGAAATATAGGATCGTAATATCAACTCTCTAAGTGACGTTACACGACTCCGCATACGACGTCGACACCCGAATATTATTCGGACGTTAAGCAACATCTCACGGTCATAGGTTGAACAAATACATCACAGAATAAATTAAGAGAATAATATGAGAGCAAGTACTGCAAGTTTGGCAAGGTATACTTGCCTGGGGTTTGAACTCCTCCAATTGCTCCGGTAACAGTGAGATCTTCAGGTACTCCTCCGGATGCTGAAATAAATATTACCATCACTCTCAGAAGACATAAAATAGCTAGAATTGCCTACCCATAAGTCTAATTTGGACACAGAGGCAGAATTGATAGTTTCTGGTCAAAGTGGGATCCACATGTGGCCCACTTCGCACAAAAAAATGTGCCAGAGATAAAATTCTTCAAATTCGTCAAACTTAGTGTCTACAAGTCCAGAACGACGATACGAACCCAACAGAATGTCCAGAACTGGATTCCAATGAGTCAATCACAAAATCGCCAGTTAAGTAAAGCCGTGGGGCCAACGATACGGGATTTCGTCAACGTTCTCAGAATCGAACCAAATTTGGGTCTCAGGACCAGCGTAATGATACGAATCCAATGTCGCAAGTTTTGTTATGAAACGACAAGCACAGACGCAATTATGACGAGTGTCAGAACAGGCCCGATACGGGGCTTTTCGATGGATAGGCGTTGATTCCGGTGTGCACGTACATCCAAATCAACTTTTACGAAATTTCACACGTTCGCGTTGACGATACGCGCCTTTTAATGTAATTCACATACGACGAAGTCGTCTCTTTTAGCGGGACGCACCCAGTTTCGAGAAAATTTGGGTTTTAAAAACCAAGTTTTTGGTCAACTTTACCCGCGAATAAAATACAACTTACAGCAAAATAAAATAAACTAATTACAGGATTTAAAACTTGGTTATATTGTCTAATTTACTGTTCAAGTGAATTTTAGAATTATTAACTAGGTTAGACGTAAAACGGCCATGAACTTGTAAGTTCGGGACAGTTTTCTAAACTAGAAAATTGGGCTATTTTCATCTTTTTGTGTCGCAGTTTATGATCGACACAGGACACGATACCCCAATCAAGTTGCACAAGGTTCTAGAGGGTCACACAGCGAACATGTCGTAATAAGTCGTTCGAGAATCGTTACAGCGAGGAGGAAAAAAACTCACCGGAACATGGGTCGGCCGCGGTGTGCTATGCGTGGACGGGGCGGCGCAGCGGTGCACGTCGACGACGACGGTGCACGGCTGCTGTGGTGGTCATCGGTGGCTGCTGTGGCTGTTGCGGGGTGGATCGTCGGCGGGTCATGGCCGGAGGCTCGGGATCGAGTGGGGTGGCAGTGGCGGGTGGTTGTGATGTTGATGGGGGTGGCGGTGGCGGGTGGTTGTGATGTTGATGGGGGTGGCGGTCGATTTATATAGGGGAGGTCACCGTCGGCGGTTACAGGGAGGGGGACCGGAGGGGTCGGCCGTTGGGGAGTCGACGGGTCGGCGGGTGAACGGCGACGGGGAGGCGAACGGTCGGTGGCGTCGGGGTAGTCGACAGGTTGCTGAACGGTTGGGGGATTTAAATTCTCCGGACGGGTCGGGTATGGGTTGGCGGGTATGGGTCCGAATCCGATTCAACAGGGTTGGGTTCAGTTGGTTAGGTTTAATTTAGTTTGGTTCGGTCCGGTTCAATCTGGTTTAGTCTAGTTTATTTAAATACGATATTTTTAGCTGTTTAAAAATAGTTTTTGAGCCTAATAAATTTCAGAAAAATTGTACAATATCTAAAATATAATTTTACACTCAAAAATATATATTTTATAATATTTTAATATTTATTTTAATTCACAAAAATATTTATCCCTGAAGAACATTAATTTTAATCAATAAAAAATACAAAAAATCAGGAAAATTATTTTTAATTTTTTTTAAAAATCTGGGTGTTTACATATTATACTGAGTGTGGCTTGGTGGTAAGGAATTAAATCCTTATGCCGGACTTCGTACTCCTCCCCGGACTTGACTGACTATCAGTTTGGAGTCGCGGTAGGTCTCTATGTAGTCTACTCCTACATATTTAGCGAGTTGGAGCCCAATGACAAGAGCGTTGTATTTTACTATATTGTTGGAACACGACTCTGTGAGATAGTAAGTGCGATGGATAATCAGTTTACCGGAAGAAATCAACATTATTCCAACCCCAGCGACGATATCGCCTTTGTGCCCTATTCTTGAAGCACTGTTGAAGAACATTCGTCAAACGGCCTCTTCTGTCGTCATGTTAGAGTCTGTAATCCCCCTCACCAAAAAATAGGTATCTTGAGTATATTTTGTATTTCTTGTATTTATTTTAGATTATTTTCTAATCAATTAAATTCCAATAATTTTATTAGGATACTTCACCGTGGTTTGAACATTAATAATGTAGGATAGCCCCAAAATCTGTATCTTCCTTCATATGAAGTAGCCTACACAGAAGACACTATATGTAGGATCTTTTCGTGGCACAAAAATTCGAACCCTTGGTGTTAGTATGACCTTAGTCTAACGACCATAGATTAATTATTAAATATTTAGATATTACATATATATTTTTTAATTGTGGTTATTTTTTAATTCTGACTTTCTACAATTAGTAACCAATAATTCCCCGTGCCAAGTTAGGCATTTTTTTTTATAGATTTGCATATTATTTATTATTATCCTATTTTGTTGAATATCCATTTAATTACTTACTTAGTTAATTAGATAATACAATTATTTAATTTATTATAACTAGATAAATATCTAATTATTAATTATAAAATATTCTCATAAAATATTTTGGGTGTAGTATTTTATTACATCTTTACAAAGTAAGTTTTCTAGAATTTATTTTGTGTACAAATATTATTTTTTGGGATTTTTAACCTCATCTATATAGGTAAAAATATATATATGTTAATAAATATATAGTTATAATAATAATAATAATAATGATAATAATAATAATAATAATAGTAATAGTAATAGTAATAATAATCATAATAGTAGTAATAAAAATAATGATAATAATAATAATAATAGTATTAGTAATAGGAATAATACAAATAAAAGAAAAGAAAAGAAAAAGAAAAATATAAATATAAATATAAAAAACCCTAAACACCTAATCACCTAATCCTAAAACTCCTTAACTAACCCATTTCCTATTAATCCTAATACCTAATAACAAAACCCGTCCCCACAGCCAAAATCCCCCTAGCAAACCCCGCGGACTCCCCCTCCCCCCCCTCTCTCTCTCTCTCTCTCTCTCTCTCTCTATATATATATATATATATATATATATATATATATATATATATATATATATATATATACTAAAAACAATCAAAACATAAACCCTAACCCTAACCCTAGCCACCCAACGTCGACCCCGACGCCGGCGCCGCCGCCCCCGCGCCGACCGCCGTCCCCTAGACGCCCCGCGCCGCCGCAGCCGCGGCACCGTCCGCCGTCCACGTGTGCGCACCGCACGTGTGCAACAGCACCACTCCGACCCCATCTTCAAGGTGACGTATCTTCTTCATCTGTGATTCTTTTTGCGAGCGGTTTGTCCATGTACGTTCATAACCTAACCCTCTAGGATTTCATTCAAGCGGAACGAGTTTTTGTGTCCCGGTTTGGTCAAAAAATCGACCGGAAAATTGCCGAAAAATTGATCAAAACAGTCCAGAAATTTTAACCCAAACCCCCATGTTCACACCCAATTTGCCATCAACCTGTTTAATATTTTCAAAAACTAATTAAAGAATTTTCTTCTCAATATAATCGAGAATTTTTTTGTTCTTTTAGTTTTTATTAATTCGTGTTATGTGTTAAATTATTCGGCCTCCAAAACGACCAAAAACTTGATAATTTAAAATTAAAATTTTGTGATACGGAGTGCGCCCCGCCAAATGGGACCGTCTCGTCGCATACCAATTATATCGAAAGGAGCGTATAGTATATTCTAACGTGTGGGCTTTTGCGAAAGTTGATTCGGACGTGTGTATGCGTCGAAATCAACCCGTATCCGTAAAAAGTCCCTATATCGCGACTTTTGCAAAATATTACCCCATTTTGTGTACGCTCATCGGAATATGACAAAACTTGAGCCATTGGATTCGTGATATCACGCTGGTTCTGTGACCCAAGTTTCACGCGATTCTGAGATAGTTGACCAAGCCGCCTATTCGTGGGACCTACGATTTGACTTTGAGGGCGAATTTATGATCGGCTCACCGAAATCTAAAATTGGACATACTGTTGAGTTTGTATCGACGTTTAAAATTTGTTTGACCTATAATTTGTCCCATTTAGAGACCTTTACCTCTGGCACACTTTTCGGTGCAAAGTGGTCCACATGTGGACCCCGCTTTGACCTGAAATTACCGCTTTGCCCCTGTGTCCAAATTGGACGAAAGGATAGTATTTTTTAGCTATCTCGCTTATTCTAGGAACGTTGATGATATTTATTTCAGCATCCGGAGACGTTCATTCGGAGGTCATAGTTTCTGATCCCTTGTGCTTGACGTCTGGACGCTTACACTACGCAGCTTTCTTGCCAGGCAAGTATACCTTGTCATTGTACTATGATTTAAATTCCATATGGTGCATGCATTTTATTTCTGTTATTTAGTTCATATATTTTAACTGCTATATAAACTGCGCGTCCAAGGATAACTTGGATGCAACGACGGTGACGTCGTATTTTGTCTATTATATATTATGCATGTCGACCTAGTTTTACGAGACCACCACATGATCATGAGGCATTTTTATGTTTTATTGGCCGTGACACAGTTGTTACATGAGTGTGAGTCTCATGTAGGATACGAACTTGCGTATTCGGTTGATTACCGGTACGTATGGGACGTGCAACGGATAGGGATAACTGCTGATAGAATTTGCATAATTAGAAGCCTTGGCAGTTATTAGAGGTCTCATCGTGTCATGGATATGGCATGCTTAGAGCATGGGGTGGGGAGGACAACGAGTAAGGCGTTTAGGCTTCTTTGTACTTTCCTTGTGTAACCCATACGCTCCGCCAGAGATACGCGGTCAGATGACCCCTATATATTATCTACAAGCGGCCTTTGACGTTCAAAAGACGTCATACTTTGTAGGCCCCTGATTCTCCGAGAGAATCATGCCAATCCCATTTTAGCCAGATAGCCCATGTGTTGGAAAGTTATTCTCAAAGTGCATTCACATAGGTGGTTAGACGACCATTTGGATGTTTATTTTCAGTATTTTATTGGCATGCTTCTATGTATCTTGTTACGTACCTCTGAGGACTTTCAAGGTATAGATGATCATGACTATTCGCAGGAGCACGGATCAGGACTTGCTACTCCATTCTCTTTTGAGGAGGTCTTCTCTTCGAGCCTCTCTGATCATTAGTTGATGTACTTATTTTATTTCTCTTATATTCTAGTTTGGTAGTGGATTTGTCTCCACCCAACTACTTATTCTTATCAAGCATTTTATACTTAATTCAGTTATATAGTTGATTGGGTATTCATTTCTTTATGATTCTGTGGATGAGATTTAGTTATGCCCTGTGACTTGTAACAAATATATACCACTTGTGAATTATTGTTCATAATACAGCGTACGTATGTGTTATGGTTTTCATATATTGGAGTTTCCATATACATATGGCTGGCATGCTTACGTATTCTTAGTCCTACATATTTTTGGGACTGGGACGTGACAGAGTCCAACACTTCATGGGGGATCTTATCATAAAGGGGTCTTTTGGATATCAAAAGACCAAAGCGAGGCATTCCTTCTCTACGGGATTGTATTTATGCTCTGCACCAACCATCATTCTGTTGAGGTAATAGATGGCATGCTCATGACCTGTATCACTCTTCTGGGCTAGTTGAGCACAGAGAGAGTGGTCCATCGAATGTACATAAAGCAAGAAGGATCTTCCCACGACTGGAGCCACCAGGATTGGGGGGTTGTGAGGTACTTCTTGATATCGTCGAACGCTCACTTGCATTCTTCGGTCCAGACGAAGGAGGCTCCCTTCTTTATAAGTTGAGTAAAGGGTTGGCATCGCCCAGAGTGGTTGGCTATAAATCTCCTAATATATGCCAGCCTTCCTTGCAGACCATGAAGCTCTCGAAGGTTCTTTGGAGGGTGCATATCGAGGACAACATTGGTCTTCTCAGGGTCTATGTACTTTGAAGTTATGATAAAATCAAAAATTTGCCACTAGAGACTCCCAGAAAGGACTTAGTGGATTTCATATTTAGCTGGTGTGCTCGTATTAGGTCGAACAACGTCTTCGGGTCTTGGAGGTGGTTATCTTTGAAGCAACGTTTGACAGCGTTGTCATCAACATAACACTCGACTGTCTTGCACAGATATTAACGGAAGATAGTGCTCATAGCTCGTTGGTATGTCACACCCATACTCTTCAGGCCAAAGGGCTTGACCGTGTAACAGTATACCCCTATCAGTGTTCGAAACAACGTATGATTTTTGTCATCTAGAAATATCTTGATCTGATTGTAGTCCGAGAATCCATCCATGAAGGACATACGCTCAAAGCCACAATTGTTGTCGATCATTAAGTCCATAATCGGGAGAGAAAACTCATCCTTTGGGCATGCCGCATTTAGATCATGAAAGTCTATGCAGACTCAAATCTTACCGCTCTTCTTGATGACATGCACAATATTGGCTACCCAATGCTCCTCGCGGATGAAGTCACTTGCTATCAATTTGTGTACTTCAGCTTCAATGGCATTCATGATGTCCGTACGAAATTGTTATTTTGTTGCTTCGATGGCTTAGCATTTGGCAAGATGTTGAGTTTATGCATCACGATTTAGGGGTTCAGTCCTGGCATATCTTCATAGCTCCAGACAAAGACGTCAATGTATTCCCTTATAAGTTGAAACAGGGTTTCCCGCTATTCACCGGATAGACTCTTGCTAATAAAGATGGGTCTAGGAGAAGATTCATTGCCCAAATTGACTCGTACTACTTTGTCTTCAGTGAGGGGGTTCTTGTTGTTCGAAACACAGCTCCTATTGTGAGTCTAGGCTTTGGGCCTATGGTTCTACTTCAAAGAGTTCAGGTGGTTGGTCGTCTTCTTGCTCTGGGTAAGCGGATACCATATTGATAGACATTGTTTGCTTGAGCATATCTTCGATGCTCGTATCAGAGTCCCAAGCATAGAATTCTGAAAAGTGAGAATGCAATTCATTTTTCTCTTCTGAACCTTCGAAAGTTGGTATTGGTGTGACGTACCCCAAACCATGACGAGTTTGTTGGTAGTAGGTCTCGGACTTGTTTGCAGGAGCGAGAAGACGCAGAGGCAGACACCAGCCCTTGCCATAATTTAGGCCTTTGTAGCTCTTTAAGTCATAGCCCATGTTCTGGATAATGCACTTGGCTTGTGGGCTGTAGCGGTAGAGCTGCATCTTACCACCATTAGGTTCTGGTTCTTCTGTGGGGAGGTCCCAATGATCCTCTACCTTCCCAAAGATGATGGGTTTGTCACCCCTCCTTATGGCCGGCACTATAAAGTAAGTGTCTTGACTTGGGAGAATTCAATTCACCGTATAGGTAGTAGTTACTTGTGTGTGTAGTTGTAACCCTATACCTATTCTAAGAAATATATTATACTCAAATGTGCAATATCAGAGTAGTTAAAAAAATCCTTTATTGATAAAGTAAGGTATCTTGTCTATGGGGATTACATCATCTAGAGATGGGACGTCAGCATGAGCAGCCACGTATTCTCCGAGATCTGCCTCTAGTGTGAGTGATGACTTTGGAGGTCTCTTGTGAAGCTTTACGACCAGGGGTTTGGAAGCAGTCACAAGTGCTAGATCCTCTTTTGGCGGTCGACTCGATTTTTGCAGGCGGACGACTAGAGGTTTATGGTGCCTTTTTATGAAGTTTTACCATGAGGGGAGAAGCTATGTTAGGGGCACGTCCTTTAAGACGAACCCTCAAGGGTTCAACAGGTGTGGTACCAGCCTCTGTTTTATCGTCAGCGTTATTACCACATTCGTCTTGGTGGACTTGCTTGTACAGGATCGAGTCAGAGTAATATGCTTCGATCCCCTTGAACGGATCGACATCGGCAAACTGTCCTGACGATGTCGTGATTGTCAACGTACTTCAAGCATTGGTGCAGAGTTGACAGCACAATCATGTACTCGTGTATCAACGAACGCACTAACAAGACGTTGTAGGATACATCTATGACGTAGAAAGTGACCTCTGTTCGCAAGTCGCCGATCTAACATTTTAGGCGAATCTTTACTAGAGGGCAACTCCTTCCGGTATTGAAACCATTAATGGTCATGTTGGTTGCTACCAGTCGATGCATTAGAATTCCTAAGGTCTGAAGTAGACTTCGTGGGATAATGCTGAGAGACGAACCGGTGTCAATATGCATTCAGTCCACTTTGATAGCTCTGATATACCTTGCATACAGAGGGCGATCGTGCATGTTATTCTTCAGCAGCATGTCATGTTGCGAGAACGTGATTGTAGAAGCATGAAAAATCTCTACCATGCATCAATAGTAATCAAAGGCCATATGCCTCAGTGATCAAGCCCCCTGCGCCATAATGATCCAGTGTCATATGTCGACCATTTTATAACTAGTGTTCACATGTGCCACTAAATAACTAGTGTTTCTATGTGCCAGCAGTGCCATGTGCCACTAAGTAATTAGTGTTCCCATATGCCAGTACCATGCGCCACTAAGTAACTAGTGTTCACATGCGCCAGCAGTGCCATGAGCCACTAATTAAGCAGTGTCCGCATGCGCCAGCAGTGCTATGCGCCACTACTCCCTCAAGCATCCCCATGCACCAAGCAGAAGGACACTTCACAGATGCGCCATTGCAGTTTCTGCTATTATCTCTTCCATGCTTCTGTTCAAAGTATTCTGAACATAAAGAACTTACAAAGTTTAGAAACTTTGAAGGAGATCTTGTAGAAGCATACAAATTATGCAGGCCGCATAGAGCTCATGCCCCTTTAAAATAAAAGAAGGCCGCAGAGGAGCCACATAGATCCCATACGGCCTGTGTCACGCCCCAATTTCGGCTAATCGATAATCGTCCCCCGGGCGTGATGCCGTGCACGCGTAGGGCGCGCGTGCACAAGGCCTTAGGCATAAGGATATTTTTTAGAACAATGCAACAGAGTAGACATATAAGATAACACAAGGTTGAGGCATAGAAAAGTTTCTCTTTTATTTATAATGAACATCTTTTTACATCGCTTGACTCAAAAGTATAAAATGCCCCACGGGCTTACAAACTTGGACCCAAAATGAGATAGCCGATCCATACATTATGTCCCTTTACATAGATTCAAAAACTCAAAACCACCTTGGGTGCGAGTAAGCACCATCGCCTTAGCGATATTCAGCAACAGAGAGAGAGTGAAAGGCTTCTAGCTTGAGCCTCCAAAAGTCTTGGCCACGAACCGCCAAGGATCCCAAAAGTTCGGAGAGAACTTCAGCTCCTCGCCGCGTTGCCTTGCGCCGGGGAACCTGCTACAACGAGGGTCAGTACTTCGGAAAGTACTGGTGAAGGCTAGCTGCTCAACTTTACCAAGCTCGTGAGATAAGATCTAATGAGTATGCTACAATTATGTTCTTAGGTGGGTTTCTATTCTTGCCTAGTTCAGATTTCATTTAGCAGGTATGCAAGAACAAAATAACATAACTTCACATGCCACCGTTCGGTGACTTTACCTATCCCGTCTGAACCACCTGTACAACTTACCATAGCCTTCCCTGTCACGAAGACATAGTTAGTCTGCACAGTTTAAATATACACAACATCTTTAATTGTTGTTTAGGAGCCATCATGGGTTTAGTCTGGGCTGGCGGCGACGCTTGCAGCGCGGGTAGCTAGTCCCGCTACAATTCCCCGCTCCCACGACTAAGAAAGTAGATTCCGCCCGGGTCGAAACGGCCCGGTGCCCCGGTAACCGCTCGCAGGAACCTGGATCCCTTGTGCACAAGAATTCCCATGACCATTTCTATGAACTCTACATCATAGATTTACTTACTAGCCATTTAAAGAACATCATGTACGAAACTGCTTTACTATACTATCACAATCAACCAACAGTTATATGAAATAACATGCAGCAGTTTATAGAAGAACACTTTGAACTATCAATAAATACCAACCCATTAAACACCCAACGAACATGCATGCATCAATAAATTTATGCAAGATTTTGTATGACAAGCAATGGGTGTTCCAAGCCTACTTCTTATCTTATCTTGTTATCCAACTTATTACTTAATTGGTATCGTTTGATTGAATGCCCAACTGAGTCAATTTTATTATGAACGGAGCCTTTGGAAAGAAGGTGCTTATCGAAATAGAGCCACTCACAAGTTTGGTTGAATAGGAAGAAGAAGGAGAGACCCCTAAGACTCCGCTCGCGCGTCGTCTACACGATCACCTGCACGCACCAACGGATGATCAATACCTCCTGCTTTGGTCTCCAAGGCTCGATACAAAATGCGAAATCCTAAGAACGAAAGCAATGAAATCCATTGAAACCGTTCAAGAAAACGCAAGTCATAAAACCAACAAGAAAGCAACCAAGCGGCACAAAAACGGACAAGAAACCAACGCAACGGAAAGGCCCCTCTCGACTCTGCCGCCGAGTCCATCCTCGAGGCACAATCCATTGTATATGGGACCTGATTCCGAAGAAACCAATCCATAACAAGGAAAGGATCTTAATTCAATCTGTCCCGTTCGGACGGTCGTAAGTATTTCTTGGCCGCGCTCCCCGAATAGGGGGAACGGGGCATTACATCATAACCATCCAAAAGAAAGTTTCGTCCCGAAACTTAGGAATAGAACCTACCACTAAGGAATAATGAGGGGAACCTTTCCCTCATATCAGCTTCAAGTTCCCAGGTCGACTCCTCGACCGAGTGGTTCTGCCACAGGACGCGCACTAGCGAGACAGTTCGGTTCCGCAACTGCTTCTCTTTACGATCCAAAACTTGGACAGGCTTCGCCGCGTACGACAAGTTCGCTTGCAGATTCAACTGTCCCAAGTCGACTATGTGGTTCGGGTCGTGTACAAACTTTCTCAGCTGAGAAACGTGAAAAATATCGTGTACCTCTGATAGGGCAGGCGACAAAGCAACTTGATAGGCGACCGGAGTAACCCGTTTGAGGACTTCAAACGGTCCAACAAATCTCGGGCTTAGCTTTCCTTTTACTCCGAATCGCATGACTCCGCGCATAGGCAAGACTTTCAAGAACACATGGTCCCCTTCAAGGAATTCAAGGGGGCGACGTCGAGCATCGGCATAACTCTTTTGTCGGCTTTGTGCTGTCTTCAACCGTTCACGAATCAACCGAACCTTTCGGACGGTTTGTTCAACCAGCTCCGGCCCAAGGATTTGCCGTTCTTCGACTTCGTCCCAGCAGATTGGTGACCTACACTTCCGCCCATACAAAGCCTCGTACGGAGCCATCTCGATGCTGGACTGATAACTGTTGTTGTATGCAAATTCGGCCAGCGGCAGGTAGACGTCCCAACTTGACTTCGAATCGATCACGCAGAGGCGCAACATGTCTTCTAGTATCTGATTCACTCGTTCCGTCTGACCATCGGTTTGTGGATGATAGGCTGAGCTAAACTTCAACTTGGTCCCCATCGCCAGCTGAAGGCTCTCCCAGAAATGCGAGATGAATCGCCCGTCCCGATCTGATACTATAGAAACTGGCACTCCGTGCAGCCGAACTATCTCGTCAAGGTAGGTCTGGGCGAGGCGATCGGCGCTCCAAGTACTTTTGATGGCAATGAAGTGTGCAAACTTGGTTAACCGGTCGACGATAACCCAGATCGCGTCGTTCCCCCGTTGCGTCCTTGGCAGGCCAACAATAAAATCCATGCAGATGTGCTCCCACTTCCATTCCAGGATAGCAAGATTTTACATCTCCCCGCCCGGCCTCTGATGCTCTGCTTTCACCCTTTGACAAGTTATGCATTGGGACACAAAGAGTGCAACATCTTTCTTCATGCCGTGCCACCAGAAGGTCGTTCGGAGGTTCTTATACATCTTCGTGCTCCCGGGATGGATCATATAGGCTGCGTAATGAGCTTCCGCAAGGATCTCCTTTCTAAGTTCTGAATCATCGGAGACGCATAGCCTTCCTTTCACCCGCAACGCTCCATTTTCATCTACTGCAAAGTCCTTCGCCTTCCCCGCTAGAATCTGCTCGTGCATCTTCCTTAGGAAAGGGTCATCTTTCTGAGTAGATGTGACCCGCTCTATTAGGTTGGGTACGAATCGCATTTGAGCGACCCGCGCGCCACGATATCGAATTCGGAGTTCGATGCCCATTTCTTCTAAGTCCCTTCGTAACCTGCGATCGACTGACAAAGATCCAACGAAGATCCGACTCAAAGCATCCGCTACAACGTTCCCTTTTCCAGGCGCGTAGTCTATCGTCAAGTCGTAATCTTTTATTAATTCTAGCCAACGGCGCTGACGAAGGTTGAGGTCCGTCTGGGTGAATAGGTACTTTAAGCTCTTGTGATCAGTATAAATTCGGCAAGGCACTCCATAAAGGTAGTGTCGCCACAATTTCAGGCCAAAGACAATTGCCGCTAATTCCAGGTCGTGTGTAGGATAATTTTTCTCGTGCTTCTTTAGTTGCCTGGAGGCATAGGCTATCACTCGATCTCGTTGCATAAGTACACACCCCAAGCCTTGCCCGGACGCGTCGCTAAATATTTGGAATCCCGAGATCTCGTCTGGTAGTGCAAGTAACGGGGCAGAGGTGAGACGATGCTTTAACTCTTTAAACGAAGCTTCGTAGTCGACGGACCACTCAAATGCGACTCCCTTTTGTGTGAGGCGAGTCAGAGGCAGTGCAAGTTTGGAAAAATCCTTCACGAACCGTCTGTAGTAGCCCGCTAGCCCGAGGAAGCTTCGAATCTCGCTAACGGATGCAGGTCGCTTCCACTCGACAATGGCCTCCACCTTCTTCGGATCGACTGAGATGCCTCCCGCAGAAATGATGTGCCCGAGGAAAGATACACTACTTAGCCAGAATTCACACTTACTCAGTTTAGCATATAGCTGGTTGTCCCGAAGAGTTTGTAGCACGGTCCGCAAGTGCTCTGCATGTTCTTCCTCACTCTTCGAATACACCAAGATATCATCGATGAATACTACTACAAACTTATCGAGATAGGGCCGGAACACGAGGTTCATTAAACTCATAAAGGCAGCGGGTGCATTGGTTAGTCCGAACGGCATCACCAGGAACTCATAATGGCCATAGCGAGTTCGAAAAGCTGACTTTGGCACATCGTCTGGCTTGATCTTTAATTGGTGATAGCCCGAACGGAGGTCGATTTTAGAGAATACCATGGCAGCTTGCAACTGATCGAAAAGATCGTCTATTCTTGGAAGAGGATACTGGTTACGAATGGTTGCTTTATTCAATTCTCGATAGTCGATGCAGAGCCACAACGAGCCATCCTTTTTCTTCACGAATAGTACAGGCGCACCCCACGGAGATATACTAGGCCGAATGTATCCTCGATCTAGCAAGTCTTGCAACTGTACTTTAAGCTCCTTCAATTCTGCCGGAGCCATTCGATACGGCGTCTTGGAAATTGGTCGAGTCTCTGGGAATGTGTCTATAGTAAACTCTGTCTCTCGATCGGGCGGCATGCCTGGCAACTCGTCGGGAAACACATCAGGAAAATCCGCCACAACGGGAATAGACTCAACGTTTGTGCAATCTTGCCGAGTGTCTCGAACGGACGCTAAGTACCCATCGCAGCCGGAGTGAATCATCCGTCGAGCAGACATTGCTGAGATCACCATGCAGGCATTCGACGCTTTCGACTCAGGACTGCACGTGAAGCTAAACTCGATCTCGCCGGGCAAACAAAATACGACTTCCTTTTTCGCACAGTCGATTGTAGCTGAACAAGCACCGAGCCAATCCATTCCCAGAATAAGATCGTAGTCCCTTATGTCTAGAACTATCGCATCTAATGACAATCTCCGTCCCCCGATGCAAATGTTACCTTCACGACAGACTAAGCGAGCCGATAAATCTACGCCCGAAGGAGTGCTAACACTTAGGTTTAAGCCTAGCGGTGTCATAGGGAATGTGTGTTCGGCGGCAAAATCCGCCGAAATGAAGCTATGTGTTGCACCAGAATCAAACAATACTCGAGCAGGTACATTATTAAAAAGTAATATACCTGACACCGTCGTGTTCGATGCAAGTGCCTCGTCCCGAGTCAAAGCATAGACTCGGCCCTGAGCGTTTTGCGGTGTCTGGTTCGCTCGTTGAGTTTGCCCCTGACCCTGAGCTGAGTCATTATTCTGCTGCGGACGGTGTGAAGATGGATCGTTGGAGTGGGTTGGACAATTACGAGCAATGTGGCCCATCTTGCCATAATTGAAACATCCTCCTTTGCTCGCGCGACATTCGCTGACGTGGTGTCCTGGCTTGCGGCAGTAGGCACAATTCTGTCCTTGCCTCTTTCCTTGATTCGAGTCTTGGGAGCCGCCGTTGTTGTTGCGGCGCTTATGTGCGTTGTTTCTTCCTGTGTTGGCAGGACGCTTGTGATTGTAATTTTGCACAGCGTCGGTGCGAACTGGAGGATACTGCGACTCTAGGGACAGTGCATGATTCAAGGACTCCCGCATGGTACGATATTGAGTCACTACGACGTGAGCACGGATAGAAGGTCGTAGTCCGAGCTCGAACTTTCGTGCACGACTTTCGGCATCGGCGAGCTGAGACTTGGCAAATTTTGCAAGTCGGTTGAACTCTGAAGCGTACTGACGCACCGTCATGTCTCCTTGCTTCAGTAGCGCAAACTCGTCTTCCTTTTCGCGACGGACGGCGGGTGGAAGGTATTCCTCCACGAAGGCCTTGCGAAACACGGACCAGGAGATAGCCGTTGTGCCACCTTCACTCAAAATAGCTTGCTTGTGCACATCCCACCAGTCATGTGCATTTTGTCGGAGCTGAAGCTGGGCACACGCCACTTTCTTGGTCTCGTCTAGGCACAGCGCTTCGAAGTGGTCCTCCAACTCGACCAGCCAGTCCATCGCTAAGGAAGGGTCCTCGGTGCCTTTAAACGTAGCACGGCACATCTTCTTAAATTCTGATATCGACACGATTGACCCATTCTCGCCTGAGGGTAAGGTACCCTGGGAATTCTGCGGTCCGGTGGCTTCAGCAACTATAGGCACGGTTGCGGGGGCGGATGCAGAATGATTGTTGGCGACCATATTCGTCACCATTATTTGCAGACTATTCATCTGCTTCTGTTGTGTATCCGCCTGAAATCGCTGCACCACGAATTGAGCCTCGATTCGTGACTCGAACTGACTCTGCCGTAGTTCAGCTTGTTTCTGCTGCGTCTCCATCAAATGCATCATTCGCTCGAACGGATCGGCAGAGGGTGCGGCAGCTGGACTCCCAGAGCTGCCCGAGGTGCCTGAACTACTCGCTTGCACTTGCGCCACCATCTGCGCTTGTGCACCCGGCTCGGAGGTCGTTCCTTGAAAGAAAAGTAACTTGTATTAGTCTCAAGGTATATTATGGACTCACTGTATGGAACGTATCTCATTTTGGCCAAGCGAATTCAAGGGTCTACTCGGAAGGAACAAGGTCCTCTTTAGAAACTTTCTTTGTGAGATCAAAGGATCTGAAGCATGCTCTGATACCAATATGTCACGCCCCGATTTCGGCTAATCGATAATTGTCCCCCGGGCGTGATGCCGTGCACGCGTAGGGCGCGCGTGCACAAGGCCTTAGGCATAAGGATATTCTTTAGAACAATGCAACAGAGTAGACATATAAGATAACACAAGGTTGAGGCATAGAAAAGTTTCTCTTTTATTTATAATGAACATCTTTTTACATCGCTTGACTCAAAAGTATAAAATGCCCCACGGGCTTACAAACTTGGACGCAAAATGAGATAGTCGATCCATACATTATGTCCCTTTACATAGATTCAAAAACTCAAAACCACCTTAGGTGCGAGTAAGCACCATCGCCTTAGCGATATTCAGCAACGGAGAGAGAGTGAAAGGCTTCTAGCTTGAGCCTCCAAAAGTCTTGGCCACGAACCGCCAAGGATCCCAAAAGTTCGGAGAGAACTTCAGCTCCTCGCCGCGTTGCCTTGCGCCGGGGAACCTGCTACAACGAGGGTCAGTACTTCGGAAAGTACTGGTGAAGGCTAGCTGCTCAACTTTACCAAGCTCATGAGATGAGATCTAATGAGTATGCTACAATTATGTTCTTAGGTGGATTTCTATTCTTGCCTAGTTCAGATTTCATTTAGCAGGTATGCAAGAACAAAATAACATAACTTCACATGCCACCGTTCGGTGACTTTACCTGTCCCGTCTGAACCACCTGTACAACTTACCATAGCCTTCCCTGTCACGAAGACATAGTTAGTCTGCACAGTTTAAATATACACAAATCTTTAATTGTTGTTTAGGAGCCATCATGAATTTAGTCTGGGCTGGCGGCGACGCTTGCAGCGTGGGTAGCTAGCCCCGCTACAATTCCCCGCTCCCACGACTAAGAAAGTAGATTCCGCCCGGGTCGAAATGGCCCGGTGCCCCGGTAACCGCTCGCAGGAACCTGGATCCCTTGTGCACAAGAATTCCCATGACCATTTCTATGAACTCTACATCATAGATTTACTTACTAGCCATTTAAAGAACATCATGTACGAAACTGCTTTACTATACTATCACAATCAACCAACAGTTATATGAAATAACATGCAGCAGTTTATAGAAGAACACTTTGAACTATCAATAAATACCAACCCATTAAATACCCAACGAACATGCATGCATCAATAAATTTATGTAAGGTTTTGTATGACAAGCAATGGGTGTTCCAAGCCTACTTCTTATCTTATCTTGTTATCCAACTTGTTACTTAATTGGTATCGTTTGATTGAATGCCCAACTGAGTCAATTTTATTATGAACGGAGCCTTTGGAAAGAAGGTGCTTATCGAAATAGAGCCACTCACAAGTTTGGTTGAATAGGAAGAAGAAGGAGAGACCCCTAAGACTCCACTCGCGCGTCGTCTACACGATCACCTGCACGCACCAACGGATGATCAATACCTCCTGCTTCGGTCTCCAAGGCTCGATACGAAATACGAAATCCTAAGAACGAAAGCAATAAAATCCATTAAAACCGTTCAAGAAAACGCAAGTCATAAAACCAACAAGAAAGCAACCAAGCGGCACAAAAACGGACAAGAAACCAACGCAACGGAAAGGCCCCTCTCGACTCTGCCGCCGAGTCCATCCTCGAGGCACAATCCATTGTATATGGGACCTAATTCCGAAGAAACCAATCCATAACGAGGAAAGGATCTTAATTCAATCTGTCCCGTTCGGACGGTCGTAAGTATTTCTTGGCCGCGCTCCCCGAATAGGGGGAACGGGGCATTACAGCCTGAACAACCAAAGAATTGGAGGCCGCACAAGAAGATCCCATGTGGCTTAAACAACCATGAAGTAAGGGTCCGCATGAGATTCTTTGACACGACATTCAATGTCTATCAGAAGTTCTGACACACCACTCATCACCCAGAGTGCCTCGAGAATCATGAGAGATGCGGCGGCTCATTAAAAGATAAAAAGTTACATTGGTACATTAATAACTTTGTCAGATGTGCCATGCTACATGTTTCCTCCTATGCGGATACGGTCTTATGCGGCATTGTCATTATGCGGTCAAAGTGTCCAATCGACCAAGGACAGATGAGAGCTTACATGCAGCCACAATGCCATACGGGCGAAGTGTCCATAAGACCAAGGCCAAAGGAGAGCACATATGCGACCAAGACGCTATGCAGCCTTGTCGTTATGAGGCCAAAGTGTCCAATCGACCAAGGCCAGACGAGAGATTGCATGCGGCCACAATGCCATACGGTCGAAGTGTCCATAATACCAAGGCCAAATAAGAGCACATATGCGGCCAAGATGTTATATGGCTTTTAGTTTGTAAGATCTGTCTGTTGCAACCAAAAAGATCTTCAAACAATCAGTGTTGACTATGTGTACTGCTGACCGAGTCATGCATATAACAGAGTTGAAAACAACCCCGAGATCTTATCAACAACATATCCCAACCGAGGCTGTGTGGCAGCCTGCCCGTAGTATGTGGCTACAGTTGCAACCATATTTTGTTGAAGGAGCCCCCTACAGCCACCAAACAGAGGCATATGCAGCACCAATAGCCCATCAGCATGATGGCTATAAATAGAAAAAACTTAGACGTTCCAGAGGCCTCTTTTAAAAGACGATAGCCCCCCGACCAGTCACATATGTGCACACATGCTCAAGAGAGAGAAAAAAGAATAGAGCATCCTCATTCCCTCGTCGAACCGTCAACGCAGTAAAGGAGTTGATGTAGTACTCGATCTCCATTTTCACGTTTTCTAGATCAAAAATATTGTACGTAGATTTTCTGCCTAGGATTTTTTTTGTACTTTTTGTTGGTTGTTAAGCAAAAGTTTCTTAAACTTACATTAATGGAAAATAATAATGTTGGATATTACCTCCATCACATTGTTGCAGTGGGGGCACACATCGGGATTCTCGGCCTACGGCTTGACCCGTAGGTGTCAGCATTCTGCAATGCGTCACTTAGAGCATTACAGGTGTCTTTGGAGAGACAGAGGAGCTCAAAGAGTAATAATTTGGCTAGAGTATTGGCGAGTTGTGCTAATATGTCAAAGTTGTAGTGCTTCTCCAACCTTTGAGTTGTATCCTTCCACAAAGGTTTGTCAAAGCGAGTTTCCTTGTACTTTTGCTTGTTTGTCACTGGAGGCTTGGATGGACCCGGATCAGATGCAGCAGGTGCAACTGTTGGAGGTGTGCTATCCTCGAGAACATTATAGTCGCACTGGTAGGCTAGGTCCAACCTAGTTGCCCCTGCTAGGGCTTCCTCGGTAGAGGGAGAAACCATGTGGCAGGTTTTCGATTTTTTTCTTTGAACTTGGCAGCGAAAGACATTGCTTGCTGTGTAAAGTCCAGAGCAAGATCTGGGTGAACCCACATGACCTCGCCTCGTGGTGTGCTAAGAGGTACCAGTCCGGCTGCTTGGTCGCGAGCTGGAGGGAGATTAACAATCTCCATTGTTGTCCTCGGGATTGGGACAACACCATCTTGGGCCTCCGTTAGTGGAAAGTCACCAAACTGGAGAGATACCATGTTGGCAACAACCGTCTTGTCCTTAAAGTCCAAGGTGAGGGCTTTGTAATCGAGCATACGATAGATATATCATTTCAATGGTGGACATGCCGGTGGTAGTGACAGTACTTGGGATCATCGACCTTGTCTATCTCATCAGGGCATTTGATATCAGGAAGCCAAAACTTGTTGCCCTTCATCAGCACGTTGAAAATTGTTATATCGTCATCGTCGTCAAAAAAGTAAGTCTCTTTCGGATTTGGCGCTTCTGCCGGCTTTTGATCTAGCATTGAGGGCTTTTTGGACACATTGACGGTAAGGGTCTGCTTCTCTTTGTTGTCACAGCCACTATTGCTATTATTGTTGCTGTTGTTGTTGATGAAATAATGCTTTCCCCTATCATCAGCGACGGGGATCTGTATTCCCAACAGTCGGACGTCCTTCACATTCTTCACAGCGGCGACAACACTTATGATGAACGCAGTCCAATCTTTGAACTGAGCGGCGTCCGTCCAGAGCCTTATTGCTGAAAGTAGATTTTTTCGGCATGTGTCCATCAGCATGGATTTCGGATTATCGGGGGAAGTTTTAGTGCAGCCTGTAAACCTCCTCACCCAAAATAGGTATTTTGTGTGTATTTTATATTATTATATTTATTATAGATGTTGAATTTTCTTAGAGTATTCTCTTAGTTAATTAGAAAATAAATTTCTTGATATATTTACTTATATAAATATTTATTTAGAATTATTTTAGATTATTTTAGATTTTTAGAGATTTTTCTAGAATTTTTGGTAATTAAAACTTAGGAAACATAAATTTCTAGGACTTTCATGATTTACTATGAGACCATACTTGAATGTTGTTACTACCAAATATTTATTTTAGAGTTAAAATATTTAAATATATTTTTCTGTAATTTATTTAGAATTTTAAGTAATTATTGGATTTATGACTTATTTCTCTGAACCCTTAGCGCTCGCTAGTTGTGCGATGACTAATTATGTTCTTCTATTCTCCATCTTTTAACTCATGCCACTTGACACCTCTGATTATAGAACAAGTGATTTTATTCTATGTTAGGATATATAGCTTGCTAGGATTATAGTTGTAATCTTAAATTTTGAATTTCTGTGCTTGGTAGTTAGAACTTGATAGTTTTAAGTTATTCTTGTAGATTGTGACCTGATGATTATCCTTTAGTTTTAAATCGCGTAAATTATAACCACACATCGATACAAGTTATATCCTCTTTCCCCTTGAAGGCCAGTAACTTTTCCATTCTTACTATTGACACTTTCTCTATAAGCACTAAGACTAAGACTTAAGATGACCATGACCTATATAATATAATAGGATACCCTAATAAATACCAAGATCCTTCCTCATTTACCCTAATAAGAGTTCTACTTTATTTATAAGAACAATATTATTTGGTAGGATACCCTCAAGACAGCTACAATATTAGTTTAATTATTTTAAGTTGGGTAGTATGCCTCACAACCTAGTATCACATAGTCTTTTGACCTATTATTGAAGTGGAACTGAACGACATTAACTGTATGCTAGCTTAAGATGACAACATTTATTCAGACTGTAGAACTTAGAGGCTATACCCCTACTTTGTCGACTATCGACTTAGACAAGGAATTAGTATGACAACTGTAGAGATTGTAGAGTCTTATCTTCCTTGTGCACTTGAACTATTTTGTACCTTCTTTTATCATAATCCAGCGTATTTATATTTGTTGTACTACCTTGACTTATGCTGCTATTATAGCCTAGTTTTTGCAAGCTTATTCTTTATCGAGCTTGTTCATGACTTATGTGTTATTGGGGCCTGATCAACCACACAATGATACAATTGTCTAATCAGAATCAGTGTATTACGGTCTGGACAACCTTAGTACATTTTGGTTCGTCCTTCGCATGACTACTTATGTGGATTGAGATAAAATTGCCTTAGCTTCTTAAACGAATATACTTACCCCTAGACATGTCTGAGCATATCATATTAGTTACATAACTGTACTGATATGGGCATGTGAATAGGAATTTACCAAAATAGAATTTTAATCCATAACTACATTGATAATTCTCATTTGAATTCTTTAAACGCCTTGATCCCCATACTTCTATTCTATTACCTTCCCCTTGAACTCTTCATCATTATTTTTCGTCTTTCCTTATTTCGGAAAGACGAAACCTCGTGCTTGGTATAAGTTGATATACAGATAGTACTAGAGATACCCATAGGCCAATCACATTATTTGGTCATCTTTTATAATTGATTAAGGGTCTATCATATATAATATAACCGGCATTGAAGTTTTGAGGATTGAATGACATGAGTAAATAAATTAAGGAATATTTTTCTTAAAGTGTATAGCCTTATATGATAGATGGGTAAATTCTAAGTTGGGTAGAAGTTGCATTGAAAAACTTGAGAGGAATTTCTTTTAGATTGTGATCAAACAAGATTAAATTGGGAGATTCAAGTCACTTTAATTTTGAGGAATTTTAAAAGAAGGATTACGATGATGAAGATTTAACGAATTTTTAAATCTTGATATTGAGGACCAAATATTTATACTTTGAGCACGTGATGTGAAGTTTGAATATTGAAGATTGAATTATCTATTTAAACCTTGAGGGTAAATATAGAATTTCATACTTGAACATTGGTGGATTGAATTAAATTTTTTTTTTACAATTTGATGATTTGAATTAAGAGTTAAAATTTTGATTGTTGGATCACCTATTTGAAATATTGAGGATGAAAATTGAATTTAAAATTTGAAGAGTACGAAATTCATAAGTTAAAAATAAAAATAATATTTGATCGAAATTATTTTCTAGAGGGATTATGATAATTGGATATTGCAATATAAATTTTGATGTGGGATGTCCTATAGATTTGACTTAAAATTTGGATGTTGATTATTTAAAAATCGAGAATAGATTACGACTAGTTGAATTTTGATTTAAATAATGGTTAATTTAATTTTGAAAGTGATTGTGATGGATTTGAATAGATTAAATTTTCGGAAGAAATTGCGATTGACTTGCCTTATGTACGAATGTGAATGATTTAACAAACCATGTCTTATTTTTAATTTCGAGGACAAAATTCTTTTAAGTTGGATAGATTGTAAACCCCCTCACCCAAAATAGGTATTTTGTGTGTATTTTATATTATTATATTTATTATAGATATTGAATTTCCTTAGAGTATTCTCTTAGTTAATTAGAAAATAAATTTCTTGATATATTTACTTATATAAATTTTTATTTAGAATTATTTTAGGTTATTTTAGATTTTTGAATATTTTTCTAGAATTTTTGGTAATTAAAACTTAGGAAACATAAATTTCTAGGACTTTCATGATTTACTATGAGACCATACTTGAATGTTGTTACTACCAAATATTTATTTTAGAGTTAAAATATTTAAATATTTTTTTTTGTAATTTACTTAGAATTTTTAGTAATTATTCCGAAAGTGCCAGCTGTCCGAAATCAGACGCATTTTCGTATTTTCGAGATTTTGGGAGATCCCGAACTCGAAATTATGAACCGTTTGAATTTTCAGAAAGCTGACATGATGAAATTCCAGAAAAGTATTTTTCCAGAATTTAAAATATAATTTTATTCTACTGTAAAATTCGTGCAACGTAGACGTAAATAGGAAACCACCGAAAACTGTCATCTGTGCGCCCTTGTGGCCATAACTCTTTACTGACTTATGATTTTATGAAACTGCAGATTCCAGCATTCATGTAGCATTGAAATCTATAGGATTCCACACACAAATCCAGGATTTGAGTCAGTTGACTTTTTGGTCAACGGATTGCCTCGATTTGCGTGCCATGGATCCCAAATCCGTAAAGTTAACTTTCTTTGGACCAAAATTAGAGTTTAACAATAAAATCAGATTATAATAAGATTAAAATACTATTTTAGGTTATTTATTCAGAATTAAAAATTAATTAAAATGGAGGAACCTATTCACCCACTTTTGTAACCTAACTTGTTAAATTTATGTGACGGGTAGATTGGACGACGCCTTGAGTTGTGACTGTCACGTCCCAGTCCCAAAATACCAAGGGACTAGACACGTGGCAATGGCCAGCAGCACGCACCGATGGACAAACCCAATTTAATGGATCCATCGGGGCATACTTTAAGCTGTAATATAAGGTCTTCAACAACAAGTCAAAACTAATCTCATCCACACAAAAGATAATAAGTTCAACAGTAATAAGGAAAGTAAATCAACATCCAGTCTCAGCAAAGTAATTCGGGGAACAACCTGATATAAAATCTGTTACAATTGTTTAATTAAAAAGAAAAGAGAGTTTATTTGCCATAATAACTGAGCATGGAGAAGCAGATGTTCAGGAGAAGTCCTCAGCGATCACCTCGTCCTCAGGTACTGGTACTGTTCCGTGAAGTGCTCATGTTCCGTATACCTCTGGATAAACCTCGTCTGCTAATCCTGGGGACATAATCCGGATCCAGGTCCTCAGGGGACATAGCAAGGTACAGATAATACAAGCCAAAATAAATACAGTACAGCAATAATGAAACAATAGGGTAAACTATATAACCATCTATGTGAAATGCAAGTTTGAGAGCATCACTAGAACTTAGGCTGATACTGTCACGCCCCGATTCCGTGTAATCGATAGTCGTCCCCCGGGCGTGACCGCCGTGCGGGCCTAGGTTGCGCTCCGCACAAGGCCAAGTATTTTGTTTTGCATAGCGAGCACATATTCAGAGTACGCAGATAATTGAAACACAGATTTGAACATGGAAAAGTTCTCTTTTATTGATAATATGAACATCTATTACAAACTCCTTGAACTGAGACATAAGGATTGCCTCTATGGGCTTACAAAAGTGTTGACACAAAATGAGATAGCAGTCCTGTACATTACATCCTTTACTACTACTCAAAATATAAGACCTTGGGTCGGAACGACTGCCTTGCCACGAAGCTGCATGGTTGCTTGGTGGCTAGCTTCTTCTTCAAAAGGCTTCTTCTTCAAAATGCGTCAAAGGTGGCACGGTCGAGGCGTGCCTACAGCTGGACTGGAATGGGGGTTTGTCTCCTGCTCCTCGCTTGGTTCTCCTAGCGCGGGGAACCTGTTTCAACGAGGGTCAGTACATCGAAACGTACTGGTGAAGGCAAGCTAACCCAACTATACGAGTCAACACGTTGTTTTAATGAAGCATGCATATTTACTGTGGGTTTCTATCTTGCCTTAGTTCATTTTACAACAAGACATAGATATAGAATCATTGAAATGACCCGTCATCGTTCGGTGACATTTACCTGTCCGTCTGAACCACCTGCATAATACTTACCTTGCCTTCCCTGTCAAGAAGACACAAGTTAGTTTCAACAGGTTTAAATATACGAGGGGATCACTGGCTTTGATGCCATAATGGAAGGTCTTAGTCTCAGGCTAAGGTGACGGAGGCACATGTATCGCTGCACGCCATCTCGCCTATGGGAGAGACTAATCTTGAGGTTCCGTCCGGATCGGATCGGTGCCAGTGCCCCAGCGACCGTCCGCAGGAACCGAGAGGCCTTGTGCACAAGTTGTCCGTGATCAACGGCGTTTGTATTAAGTTGCCATTTATGTAGCTGAGGCAATGAAATCAGGAGATATGTAGCATTGTGTGATGTATTTTGCATAGTCTCCCTGAATAATTGATGCATGGCAAAGGGTGTTCTACATATAGCATATTTATAGAAGAAGAAGTAAACATTCTAACTTGTATATATGCATATGGTAAACATTTTTGAATAAGCAAGCATGTAGTAAGTAACCGTTCACAAGTTTCAATGACAAGCATACAGATCCAAGTCTATTCCCTTATTATCTTGATATCTTTTAGTTATTACTTGGTATCGTTTGATCGGGGCAAGCACGAACACAAGAATTTGATGTGAAGACTAGCAAGAAGGGCTAGCTAATCGGGTTGGTAGCCACTCACTTTAGTGGTTGGAAGGAGGAAGGAAGAAAGTGATTTAGGAGTCCGCTTGAGCGACGCCTACTGCTGGATCACCTGTATTGACACGAACAGCTGATCAGTACTTCTTTCTCTCTTTCCATTTTCGGAATTGAAGTGCATTCCTAAGAACGAAAGCAATGAAATCCATCGAAACAGTTCAAGAAAACCCAAGCAAAATCCGAAATCCAACTCAAGGCACGAAAGCAACAAGCGACAGCGAAAACTAGGCAACAAAGAATGCAGCGAAGAGGTCCCTCCTGACTCTGCCGCTAAGTCGATCCCGGGGGCACGGTCCACTGAATATGGGAATCGATTCCGAAGAAACAAATCCATAACGAGGACGAGTTCTTAATTCAATCTATCCCGATCGAACGATACCGTCTTGTATTTCTTAGCCGCGCTCCCCGAATAGGGGGAACGGGGCACCACAGATACCACTGCAAGCTCTGTGTCGGGGAGCCGGTAGCAGTTATACTATGCTATGTAATTTACTATATTGTGGCCTATATATATATATAATCAGCCTGTAGCCTGTGTGTCTCTCCCCTCCCAATGTAATCATACGTCTCATGACTACGATGCCTCATGTCCATGTCACGTAAGATCATAACTAATGCAGTAAGTCATACTATGTCTATGAATATAATGTCTAAGATTATCATGTCTATGTCATAAATCCTGCAACCTACACACTTGAATATTTCAGGAAGATTCTGTCTCATAATTTGTGTCAGGTGTCCTGGGTATAACGTACCTTGATAATGCAAGTACGAGAATATAAAGGGTCACGAATGTCCATCTCTAGATGACGTACACAACTCCGCGTACGGGGTTGTCACCCGACTAATAATCGGACGCTAAGCAAGTCACACGGCCCTAGGGTTGAGCATGTACAACCGTCAGAAGAATAAATCAAGAGAACAAAATGAATCAATATACAGCAATTATGGCAAGGTACACTTGTCTGGGGTTCTGACTCCAATTGTGGCTCTGACTTCAGCAGGATTTGCAGGAAGTACTCCGGTTACTGAAATAAATATCACCATCAGATCCAAAAAATATCAATCAGTTAGAAACGCCTATCCTTAAGTCCAATTTTGGACACAAGACAAAAATGACATTTTCAGGTCAAGACGGGGTCCACATGTGGGCCGCTTTGCACCGAAAAATGTGTCAGGGTCAAAGGTCTCCAAATTTGTCCAACTTAGTATCAACAGGTCAGGAACGATGATACGAACCCAACGAAACTTCCATAATTGGATTCCGATGAGCCGATCACAAAATCGTCCGTCAAGTAGAGCCTGTGGGGCCCACGATACGCGATTTTATCAACGTTCTCAGAATCGAACCAAACTTGGGTCACAGGACCAGCATATTGCTACGAGTTCGATGACGTAAGTTTTGTCTCGATCTGACGTGTGTACACTAAGTTACAGCAAGATTCAGAAAGATCGGATACGGGGCGTTGTCGGCGGATACGTATTGATTTCGGTGTGCACGCACATCCAAATCAACTTCTGCAAAATCTCACACGTCCGTATCAACGACGCGCACGTATCGGTAAAGACCGCACGCGACCAAGTCGTCCCGTTTGGCGGGACGTACTCAGTTCCGGGGTGAAACAGGGCGTTGGTTTTCCTGTTTTTGGATCGCGGTTCGCTATCACCACAGGACGCGATGTACCGAGCATTTTGCACAGACACCGAGGGGGTCACACAGCCTACGCGTCACAACTGACGGAATCAAAAATGGGTAAACGAGCAGAGAGAAACGGGTACCTGAACAGGGCTCCAAAAAACTGAGTTTTCGTGTCCGTGTCGACACGAAGTGGGCCTTGTCCTGACGGTGTCTGCCCTAGGGTTAGGGATTCTGCGAGTTCGCCGGAGGAGGGCAGTGCTGCGACTGTGTCATCAGCTCGGGGCTGCGTCGGCGCTACACGGCGGGGAGGACGGGGGCTCGGGTCTCCGGCGAGGTTGGCTGGGACGGAGGGAGGGCTGTGAGGGGGCGGCGCTGGGAGGAATGAGGGGGAGGTCGACTGGGACGGAGCGGGGCTAGAGGCGGTGGCGTGAGGTAGTCCGGGTGCTCGGGGCTGCTGGGCGGCGGTCGGGAACGGTCGGCTGGGGCGGTTGGGAGTCGTCGGAGAAATGGGGCGGAGGAGGAAGAAGAGGGAGGAGGTCGGCTAGGGTTTAAATAGAGAGGGGGAGGAAGACGACGGGGTGGCCGGTTAAGGGAGGCGATGAGTCGGCGGTTGCGGGGGAGCCGGAACGGCTAGGAGGTGAGCGGGCGGCAGGTCGGCCGGCGGAGGGGAGGCGTGCGGTCGGGCTCCGTCGATTACAGGAAAGGAGAGAGGATTCGCTGGCGGGCCGGGTCGGGTTCGGTCGGGTCGGGTTGGCCGGATCCGACCCGTTAGGGTCAGGCGGTTCGATCCGGTTTGGTTGGACCGGGTTCAGGCCGGTTCAGCCCGGTTTGAACCCGGTTCAACCCGATTTATTTAGAATTTAATAAAAAATAGGTTTTGGGGCTTTTAAAAATACTTCCGGGGTCCAATAAATTCTCGAAAAATTACCCTATGTCTAGTATTTCATTTTACACCAAAAAATATTATTTTCATAATATTTTAATATTATTTGATATTATTTAAAATCCTTTAATTACAAAATATCTTGTTTTTAATTCCAGAAAAATCTCAGAAAAATACAAAAAATTGGGGAAAATCCAAATTAAAATTTTCTTGAAATTCAGGGAGATTACAATCTACCCCCCTTAAGAGGATTGCGTCCTCGCAATCAAAGAATAACCGGTCAACAGAGATGACACGGTTGCAAGTTTTGTTCGAAGCACATCATGATTAAGAAAAGTCAAGATTGAGGGTTTAAAACACATAGGAAAAATCATTTCCCTAAGCAATAAAAGTTATAAAATTTCACGGATGAAGGAAATCTAGAAAATTATAGTTTAGAAAAGGTTATCCTTTAAAACATATCAGGTTAGCATTTATAAAACATTCTAGGTTATCACTAGATTATCTATTATTAACAAGTTAAAACTGTCAGGTTAAGTCTAAGGTCACGAACCAGCAGGCACGAAATAAAGCAATACTAGAAACAGAAAACTATAAAAACTTACGCGCATTAGCTATTCCATGGTTCTGCGCGTCTTCCAAGGTCATCGTGAAGGCTTGTCCGCGTCCTTGTGGTGGATTCCTCTGCTGCTGCTGGGCCTGTTGGAAGAGTGTTGCTTGTGGTGCCAAGGGTGGCCTCGGTTGATACCCCCCTGGGGCAGGTAGAGTTTGTTAGTTTGCCCTTGGTGCTCCTCCTCGATGCTGAGGACAATTCTTGGCTAAGTGTTGATTGGTTCCGTAAATCAAGCATAATCCCAACTTACGTCTACAGTCCTTCTCCATATGGCCTACCTTGCCACAGTATTGACATGTAGGTAATGTCTGCGGAGAGGCTCTGGGTGGCTGGTGTATGTGAGGTCTCTTTGCAGCTTCTTCTTGTGGTGCTTTGGCTGATGTGGAAGTACATTTCAGACTGGTCTCTCTCCTGGTGACGCTTTCCATGCGTCGGGCTGCAGCGAGAACGTCCGAGTAAGAGGTAGGTACGACGGATCCGATGAGTCTCTGTAGCTCGAAGTTTAGTCCGTAGAAGAACTTCTCAGCCTTCTCTTCTTCTGTCGGGATCAATGTTGGGACGAAGCGACTTAGACGAATAAACTCTGCATTGTACTCTTCCACCGTCATAGCAACCTGAGTGAGGTGATTGAACTTGTCCCGAAGTTATGATCGTGCGATAGCCGAAATGTATATCTCCTGAAAGAGTCTGGAAAACTCTTCCCAAGTGACTCGGTCTGGTCCGAGCCTGGTCTCTTCAGATAGCCACCAGTGATGAGCATTGTCCGTCAACTGCATTCTAACGACGGTCATCCAACGTTCTCTTGGAAGCTCAGCTGCTTCCAACTGGTGTTGTATGTTGGTGAGCCACTCATGAACTTTGGTTGGTCCCTCTTTGCCAGAAAAGGTACGGGGCTTGAGTTAACGGAAATCGGTGATAGACCCCGTTGCTGGTCGCCTAGCTTGTGGGTTCACTTGCTCCAAGGCGGTTACTAGGCTGGTCCTCAAATACTCTGCCTCTTGACGCTGAGTCTCTTGATGAATTTGCTGTTGGGCTTGCATCATTGCGTAGATCATTTAAAATATCTGCTGCCCGTCTATAGGTTGCCCTTGTGGGAATACGGGCATCGGTGGAACAAACTGCGGAGGCGGCGGGATGTCATCATGCCGGAACCTTGAATTATGTTGGGCTGCTTGATCGCTTTAAGAAGATTGTCCTCGATCTTCGGGTGTCACTCCTTCATCATAAGTAACCACAACATCGTGTGGTGTACTCAAGGGATTCTCGTCTTCGCTTCTTGGATCCATTACTCTGCATCAAAAATAAAATATAAGAAGCGCACAGGATTCAAGGCAAGATGCAAGTCAAAAATTAATTCGAATACGATACAGATATCAAGAACGATTCAAGCAAATGGATGAGATCCTAAAAATTTATCCTATTCTTAGTGCAGGCCTGTTCGGTCCCTAAGTTGAAACCGAACAATTTAGTCGTTGACCTGCATGGGCCACCATAAAAACTATGTCACGCCCCAGTCCCAAAATACCAAGGGACAAGACACGTGGCAATGGCCAGCAGCACGCACCGATGGACAAACCCAATTTAATGGATCCATCGGGGCATACTTTAAGCTGTAATATAAGGTCTTCAACAATAAGTCAAAACTAATCTCATCCACACAAAAGATAATAAGTTCAACAGTAATAAGGAAAGTAAATCAACATCTAGTCTCAGCAAAGTAATTCGGGGAACAACCCAATATAAAGTCTGTTATAATTGTTTAATTAAACAGGAAAGAGAGTCTATTTGCCATAATAACTGAGCATGGAGAAGTCCTCAGCGATCACCTCGTCCTCAGGTACTGGTACTGTTCTGTGAAGTGCTCCTGTTTCGTATACCTCTGGATAAACCTCGTCTGCTAATCCTGGGGACATAATCCGGATCCAGGTCCTCAGGGGACATAGCAAGGTACAAATAATACAAGCCAAAATAAATATAGTGCAGCAATAATAAAACAATAGGGTAAACTATATAACCATCTATGTGAAATGCAAGTTTGAGAGCATCACTAGAACTTAGGCTGATACCACTACAAGCTCTGTGTCGGGGAGCCGGTAGCAGTTATACTATGCTATGTAATTTACTATGTTATGGCCTATATATATATATAATCAGCATGTAACCTGTGTGTCTCTCCCCTCCCAATGTAATCATATATCTCATAACCACGATGCCTCATGTCCATGTCACGTAAGATCATAACTAATGCAGTAAGTCATACTATGTCTATGAATATAATGTCTAAGATTATCATGTCTATGTCATAAATCCTGCAACCTACACAGAATTACCTTGAATATTTCAGGAAAAGTCTGTCTCATAATTTGTGTCAGGTGTCTTGGGTATAACGTACTTTGATAATGCAAGTACGAGAATATAAAGGGTCACGAATGTCCATCTCTAGATGACGTACACAACTCCGCGTACGGGGTTGGCACCCGACTATTAATCGGACGCTAAGCAAGTCACACGGCCCTAGGGTTGAGCATGTACAACAGTCACAGGAATAAATCAAGAGAACAAAATGAATCAATATACTGCAATTATGGCAAGGTACACTTGCCTGGGGTTCTGACTCCAATTGTGGCTCTGACTTCAGCAGGATTTGCAGGGAGTACTCCGGTTGCTGAAATAAATATCACCATCAGATCCAAAAAATATCAATCAGCTAGAAATGCCTGTCCTTAAGTCCAATTTTGGACACAAGACAAAAATGATATTTTCAGGTCAAGGCGGGGTCCACATGTGGGCCGCTTTGCACCGAAAAACGTGTCAGGGTCAAAGGTCTCCAAATTTATCCAACTTAGTGTCAACAGGTCAGGAACGATGATACGAACCCAACGGAACTTCCAGAATTGGATTCCGATGAGCCGATCACAAAATCGCCCGTCAAGTGTAGCCTTTGGGACCCACGATACGCAATTTTGTCAACGTTCTCAGAATCGAACCAAACTTGGGTCACAGGACTAGCGTATTACTACGAGTCCGATAGCGTAAGTTTTGTCTCGATCTGACGTGTGTACACTAAATTACAGCAAGATTCAGAAAGGTCGAATACGGGGCGTTGTCGGCGGATACGCATTGATTCCGGTGTGCACGCACATCCGAATCAACTTCTGCGAAATCTTGCACGTCCGTATCAACGACGTGCATGTATCGGTGAAGACAGCACAGGCCCAAGTCGTCCCGTTTGGCGGGGCGTACTCAGTTCCGGGGTGAAATAGGGCATTGGTTTTCCTGTTTTTGGAACGCGGTACGCGATCACCACTGGACGCGATGCACCGGGAGGTTTGCACAGGCACCGAGGGGGTCACACAGCCTACGCATCACAACTGACAGAATCAAAAATGGTTAAACGAGCAGAGAGAAACGGGTACCTGAACAGGGCTCCAGAAAACTGGGTTTTCGTGTCCGTGTCGACACGAAGTGGGCCGTGTCCTGACGGTGTCTGCCCTAGGGTTAGGGATTCTGCGAGTTTGCTGGAGGAGGGTGGCGCTGCGGCTGTGTCATCGGCTCGAGGCTGCGTCGGAGCTGCACGGCGGGGAGGACGGCGGGGAGGGTCTCCGGCGAGGTCGGCTGGGATGGAGGGAGGGTTGTGAGGGGGCGGCGCTGGAAGGAATGAGGGAGAGATCGACTGGGACGGAGCGGGGCTGGAGGCGGTGGCGTGAGGTGGTCCGGGTGCTCGGGGCTGCTGGGCGGCGGTCGGGAACGGTCGGCTGGGGCGGCTGGGAGCCGTCGGAGAAGTGGGGCGGAGGAGGAAGAAGAGGGAGGAGGGCGGCTAGGGTTTAAATAGAGAGGGGGAGGAAGACGACGGGGTGGCCGGTTAAGGGAGGCGATGAGTCAGCGGTTGCGGGGGAGCCAGAACGGCTGGGAGGTCGGCCGGCGGAGGGGAGGCGTACGGTCGGGCTCCGTCGGTTACAGGAAAGGAGAGGGGATTCGCTGGCGGGTCGGGTCGGGTTTGGTCGGGTCGGGTTGGCCGGATCCGACCCGTTAGGGTCAGGCAGTTCGGTCCGGTTTGGTTGGACCGGGTTCAGGCCGGTTCAGCCCGGTTTGAACCCGGTTCAACCCGATTTATTTAGAATTTAATAAAAAATAGGTTTTGGGGCTTTTAAAAATACTTTCGGGGTCCAATAAATTCCCGAAAAATTATCCTATGTCTAGTTTTTCATTTTACACTAGAAAATATTATTTTTATAATATTTTAATATTATTTAATATCATTTAAAAATCTTTTAATTACAAAATACCTTGTTTTTAATTCCAGAAAAATCTCAAAAAAATACAAAAAATTGGGGAAAATCCAAATTAAAATTTTCTTAAAATTCAGGAGGATTACAGTGACTTCGTCCTTTTTCAGAGCAGGCAAGTATACCTTGCCATTGTACTGTTATTTATATTCTATATGTCGCATGCATCTTTATTTTATGTCTTTAATTCATATATTTTAACTGTTATATAAAATGCACGCGACGGTGTCGTCGCGATATGTTTTTATTATGTATATACATTGACCTTGTTTATGAGACTACCCAATTATCATGTAGCATCATTAGATTTATTGGCCGGGACACAGTTGTTACACGAGTGTGAGTCTCATATAGATCACGGACTGCGTGACAGGTCTGGCCTCCTGCGTATGGGCCGTACGTTAGGAATAACTGTTGTTAAAAACTTTACATGCTAGTAGACTTGGCAGTTATTAGAGGTATTATCGTGTCATGGATGTGACATGCTTAGAGCATGGGGTGGGGAGAACAACAAGTAAGGCGTGTGGGCTCCGTTGCACTTTCCTTGTGTAACCCGTACGCTCCGCCGGAGATGCGCGGTCATGATGACCACTATATATTATATATTATCAGGCAGGCCTCCGCCGTTTAAAAGACAACGTACCTTTGTAGGCTCCTGGATCTCCAAGAGAACCATGCCAATCCCATTTTAACCAGATAGCCCACGCATTGGAAAAGTTGTTCTTAACTGCATTCACTTAGATAGTTAGGCGACCCCATTGGATATATATTTCAGTACTTTATTGGCATGTGTTTTATGTATCTTGTTACGTCCCTCTGAGGATCTGGCCCCTTCCAGGTGTATCTGTTATTGAGTATTCGCAGGAGCGCAGATTCGGATGGTTACATATGTTTCGAGGATATCTTCTCTTCGAGCCCGTAGTTGTTAGCTGGTATTTCTATATTGTGTTTATTGTGTTATACTTTTATATTCGAGTTGGTAGTAGATTTGTTTCCATCCAACTATCATCCTTAGATACTTCTTATTGAGATCTAGATTCATAAATATTGGTTATTTATTTATATTTGATTTTCGTGGATGAGATTTAGATTATACCCTGTGACTTGTGATAGATTTATACCACTTGTGGATTGATATTCATATTACAGCATACGTATGGGTTTGGTTTTCATATATTGGAGTTGCCATATCCATGCGGCTGGCATGCTTACGCGTTCCTAGTCCTAAGTATTTTGGGACTGGGGCGTGACACAGCCTGCCTATATCGTTCTATGTATTCACGCATAGGCTCATTTTCTCGCTAGGTGATGTCCATCAGGGAGGACATAGTCATGGCCATTCCTCCGTCATAGAATTGGCCAAGAAAAAGACTTGTAAGGTATTCGAACAACGTGATGCAATTGTCAAGGAGGCTGCAAAATTATATCAAAATAATTTATGTATTGACGAGGTAAATGCCCCGTCATTATATTAAAATAATTCATGTATTGACGAGAAGATGTCTTCCCGTCGAACAGAATCATGGAGAAGGGCTTGTACTTGGGCGGGTATGCTATATTTTTCTACTTGAGAGGATATGGTTGTCGTACCCCGAGCTCACGCAGTGTATACCGGTTGCTCATTGAGTCCAAGCGACTTAAAGTTTTTGTACTTCCCGTATTACTTCCCGCATTACTTTCCGGGCCTCATCTACCGCCCAAGGAGCAGATGATCTTGGCAAGGCGTGATTGTCATCAGCGGGGGGAGCGGTTGCATTCGAGTCTCCGTTGGTTCCGGGATCCTGGTTTGCTTGCGCAGAGATCCTTGGTGGTTGCGGGACCATGTTTGCCCTGGGCTCTAGCACCGTCTGGGTTAGAGTCTACATCGTGACACTCATGGACTGCATCATGGCCTCGAGGCACCGTCAATCGCTGTGCCTTCGTTGTCCTCCCCCGCTATATACACTGTCATCATATAGGGAGAGACGGATGGGACGATGGATCTCTCGCTTTCCACCTCAGGTCCTTGCATCGAGTTGTCCCCAGGAAAAGTTGGCAGTGCTGCATTATCTTCAAAATTGGAGGGAACACTACCCCCAGCATAGGAAGCTTCTTCGCTTTGATAAGGGTGACTACCCCCAGCAATATTAGCGTATGTCCCTTGAGAATCGCTGGCCGTAGAGAGACCGTGCCGCATGGATCTTGGCCGCATGAGCACTAGGACGCATAGAGATTGGTCCTCATGGAGACTAAGCCTTATGAACACTTTGACCGTATGAGGTTTAGGGCGCATGTAGTCGGGGCCGCATGGAGTCGGAGCCTCATACGAGCTCCGTCATGAACACGTGGCACTGCACGCCTGACAGAGTCATTAATATATTGACGTGACTTTCTGTCTTTTAGAGTGCCGCCTTTCTCACGACTCTCAAAGCGTTCCTGGGCAATAAATGACATGTCAGAGCTTTTATGACAGGCAATTAATGCTCTGTCAGGGCTCTATGCGGCTCTTGCATCCATCAATGTCTTGGCTGCATGGATGCTCTTACAGACTAGACGAGTCCCTTGACCGCATGGGCTCTATGCGGCCCGACTTCATCAAGTCAGGTTTTGAAGGCACATGGACTCTATGCGGCCTGACTTCACCAAGTTAAGTTCTGAGGGTACATTTTCTGGGCGCATAGACTCAAAATTTTCATGTTTCTACAATTGCAGACGCAGATATTGTAACCTGGGTGTAATGTATGTTCTGATACATCTAGGAAGGGATGTATCATGCCTCCAGCCAGCACGGTCGCCCGCACATGCGCTCCGGTGCCGCGCGCGCCTCCAGTCCTCGCAAGCTCGCGCGCTCCATGCCGGCCGAAGAGGGAGGGGGGAGGGGTAGTTCGGAAAAAAATCGTATGAAGTTGAAAAGATTTAATAGTTGATGGTATTAAGTTGATGATAAAAAAATTAGAATATTAAGTTGAACAACTTGGATAGTTGAGGGTATCAAGTTGCAATTTAATTCACTTGTCGAAAATAAGTGGGTATTTTTATTTCATACGAAAATAATATCATTTCGAGTCACATTCATGTAACTCATCTCAAGTTGGATCGCTTTGGGTTAAGTTCGAGTTAGATTGGGTTCAGGTTGAAATTTGGGTCGCGTAAGATCTGGTCAGTCGAGTCACGATGTTGGTGGAATTTCATCTTCGCCTTTTGGATGTAACAAACTATACTATAATATTTTTGTATATATATTTGTCATTTTTTTTTTGTAGAAGTAGAGATTTATTAAAGAACACTAACTAGAAATATCAGTAACAAGAGGCCATAGCTACATAATTAAAACTCGACGAAGGTTTTGTACTCTTAAGAGTCCACTTCTCATTCCTAAATAATTCAACATATCTATATCCATGTTGGATTATGTTGGAAATACGTAGCATGAAATTTTTTATTTTTTTTATTTTCATGTTTGGTTTACACAATAATAGGAATCTTAATTTGTTTAGTTTTTCATAAATACTATTTTATTAATTTGATGATAATTATTATCTAAATACAGTTTGTGTCAATGAAAGTATTACCGTCCAAAAAATTTGTAATTAATGCACCCAACGAACACATTCTCAGAAAAACAAAAATATTTCCAAGTGAGAGGGGGGAGGGTTGCTTGGGTTTTACTTTTCTATTTATGTGGGAATATGTATTTTCTCCAAATTTCTATTTTCACACTTACCAAACATGGATAAAAAATTCAAGATTCATTCTCAAGTTTTTAAAACTTGAACCAAACAGCCCCTAGGAGTATAAATATCAATAACAAGAGGTCCTAATGAATGAAAGCTACATAAGATATTACCCATCTCTTAGATTAGGTATATTGATATTACCCCCATGTTAGATTAATAATTGAGAATACTATCCAAAACTCATTAACGACACTTTCAGATTTTTAACGACACTTTCAGGGGATATTCTTAACTTTTAATCTAACATGAGGGTAATATCAATATACCTAATCTAAGAGTGGGTAATAGCAAATAGTCCTAATTAAAATTCTATAAAGATATAAAAGACGAAATATGTTATTACAAATAAAAAATATATCATTTTCTTATATATAAATTATATATTTCTGGACACATATCATGTATTTATCAAACATAATAATATAATTTTATTTCTAGAAATATATAATTTGGGACTACATCAAGTCAAACTGATGTACCAAATGGTACCACCCAAGTCCAAAATAACATGGGTGTGGAAAAGTGATAGTTATCGGGTTTGGATCTTACATCCGCCCAAATCCGTACCCAGCCCTTTCTCGGTATTTATGTAATTTTATGTTTCCAAAACCCTAAATCCCTTCGTTTGTTCTATATAATGCCTCCAAGAATCTCATATCCTCTCCAAGGTCCATCCCTTCTGCCCAAAATCCTTGTTTTATTATTTTTCGCTTTATTTTTATTTTTATTATTATGTATTATGAAATTATTTTTTGATGATGTCGGTGATGAACAAATGAAAGATGACGAGTCCGATGAGAATCCATTCAATTCAATCATGTGGACAAACCGAGGCATTTGTCTGAGCATCTAAAAAAAAAAGTCTCTTTATTCTTATTATTATTTTCGATAATGATTTTTGTTATGATTATTTCATTAATGAATTGATGTTGGGGCATAATGATGATCGATTTTTTTCCGAGATATTTCTCTGAGTGAACAGCAATCCTCCTACTCATTCTGAATGCCCTTTATTTCTTCTCGTAACCCTTTTTTTTTCTTCCTATTTATCTCTTATTGTTTTTGCAATTTTGTTGTATTTTTCATTTTTTTTTGATATGAAAAACTAAGATTTTTTTTTTTACTACGTGTGAACTTAGAAAGTTAAATGATGCTGTGTTAATTGACCAAGTCTGCCTATTTTTATTGAAAATTTCATAATTTTGTTTGAAAGGTTATTGCTTAAAGTTGGGAATTTATAGAGAAATGAAATCCAGGAGTATTTGCAGTGGTTTTGATGACCATATTAATTCATGGTTTGTCAATCCACCGATTTCATTTGATTTTAGAGGGTTTTCTAATCGACCCAACCTTTTAAAAGAAAATAATAGGACTTTTACTTGCAATTTATACTTTAGAAATTAATTTCATTTGTAAATTTTGAAAATAGAGTTAATTGTCGAATTTGTACATAAAGAATGTAGTGTTTGTCATTTTGGTAATCGGATTTTTTTTTTTTATCGAAATGGTACGTGAGCTTTGCATTTTGGCTCAATTAGTGTTTGAAGCACGTATTCTATTTTTAATGGTTTTTTTGTCAAGTTTTTGGTTTTGGACTATCATTTTTATAAGAATATTATTATTGTTTGGATGAAAATAGTTAAAAATTGTTATAAGTAGTAGTCTAAAACCAAAATTTGATAAAATTATCATTAAATATGTGACAATTATATGTCTATTTTTATCGATTTTTATCCAAAAATATCAATAAAATTTACTTTTGGTACTAATTGAACCAAAATATAAAATTCGTGTAAAAATGTTCGATCTCGACAATTAACTCTTGAAAATATTCTATAATTATAGACCAACTATTCAGGTCGAGAAGGGTCATATGATAAAGAACTCTTGTTTTTTTAATCTAATATTGAGAAATTGCACATTTACTTTGCCAACTAAATGTAGTGATTTGGAATAATTAATTTTCTACCGTGCATCAGGGGCGGAGCCAGGATTTTGGAGTAGGATGGGCTAGTTAGTAGTTACTATAAGATTCTAAAAATTTATGCCAAAAATTTGACAGATTTTTCTTTGTAAATTCGATGATTTGATAGAATTTTTTTTGTAAATTTATGCCTAAATTTTGGTAATGTTTACTAATTGATAATTTTTCACCAAATATAATTGCTTCCATCTATTCCAAAGATATACTATTTATTTCAAAAAAGAATACTAGGAAGCAAGAATCTGAAAATAAAAGCCAAATCCTTGAGAGAAAAAGTACTCTTGCACTCCAAGTTGTTAGGCACCAAGTAAGGTATGAACATTTGCATTTTCAGGTGACAACTGAGCAGCTTACTTGAACAACCAAGCAACCTGAAAAGATATATAAGATCAGCTTTTAGAAGATAGTACATATAAATCTATCAGGTCAATTTGCAGCGTCCTGGTCGCCGGTTGCGCTGGAGTGTGGAGAAGGGGAGCACCCGGAGCATCTCGGTCGTGGGTCGCGGCCTCGCGGGTCTCCGGTCATCGGTCGCGGGTCATTGTATAATAAACCCTAGACTATGAGACAGAGAGTGAGAGAGTCGGGGTATGAGGTTTCTGGACTCAAATGATTCATTCTTCACATTTGTTGATTGGTATAATGGGTGAGCTTTATGGAGTATTGGGTGGGCTATAAGTCTATACTGCATATATATAAATAAAATATTTTTTTTTTTTTTTTTTTGCACTGAGCTTAGCATATATATGAAAAAAAGTTTATTATTTTTTTTTTTTTGCACTGGACTATAGCCTAGTGCAAGCACAGTGTGCCTCCGCCCCTGCCGTGAATGAAATTGTGCGTGCAATGCCAAATGCTCAAATTTTAAATTGAAATACGATTTTAGTTAAGTGGTGAGGGTCTGAATATAATCGCCAAGAATATATATATATTTTTTTGAGATGCTGCAAGAATGTTATTTTTGATGGCGGTAATACCCAATAAAGTTCGTCTCATTCATGAATTTATCTCATTTCACATCAGTGGATTTTGTTTCCCCTTTTATATTTATTCATTCGAATGAATCAATATAGAAAGGTGCAACCCTTCTGTTTCATTCCAGGGCAAATAATTGTCAATAGCAAACGCTCACATGAATTGGTTAACTCAACAACAAACGCTAGTCAATTGAAGAAGTCTTGCAGTATGCGTTTCGTGTATTTTGTGCTCCACTTTTAAGTGTTTTTAAACTAGTACAGGTTATCAGTTAGAAGGGATCTGATTTTGAACGGTTTTAAGTAAATTTTTTTAAATTATTCTAATTTATACTTGATAATTTATTAACGAGCCGTTCTTAAAGTTTTTACATGAATAAAATTACTATTATCTTTTCCAAAAATTTATTCCTGATGTCAAGTCTTTTTGTGAATGGAAATTTAGTTGATTCAGTAAAGAATTTAGTGGGTTTAATATTTGATACAAGTTTAGTTGGGATATTATTCACGTTCTCAGAAAAAAAGAATTTAGCGGATCTTTAGCTGATTCAATAAAAAATTTGTCTCTGTTGAGACATTAACTTGGCGAGCGGTTCGGAGTACGAAAATTGCCTCTCGAGTACGGGAATTGTCATCTAGTCAATGCATCTATCATGAGGTAGAAGTCTATATTTAATCAATAAAATATTAGGAAAGGAAGATTTTAAGAACTTATCAGGAATAATAGTTCATATTTGTTCAATAAAATATTAGGAGAGGAAGATTTTAAGAACTTATCAGGGATAATAGTTGTAGTTTAGAAGAAGAAGAAGAGAAACACAAACAAGAAAAAAATATAGGTATTAATAGTTATAATTATATTTTAGGTATTAATAATTATAATTATATTTTTTGATGATGATATAAATGGAATAAAAATATCTACTATTATAATGAGATTTCAAAACAGCTCAAAAGTGAGCCATCTAAGTCGTATGTCAATACTCCATCAAATATTTAAAAGAAATTAAAATTTTAACTTATGCACTTATCTCTAGTCTAACCGAAAATTTTATATTTTTTTAAAACAAAATCGATATTTTTTAAACAAAATCGGAACATAAAATATGAAAATTTTATGGAACATAAAAAAACGTAGTCTACAAAAAATTTAAAATTTAAAATCATTCTAACTAATTATCATATCCTCACAAAGTCTCAATATTTATATTCAATATTTAAATTTAATCCAAGTACATTAAATTATCTAACTAAACACATATTCAAATTGTAAAAACATATCTATAATAAGTTAATTAAAATATATTCAAATTATATTTACAATATTTTAAAATAATTTAATTTTTTATATAATTTTTTAATAATTTTGTTTTTACGTGCAACGTGTTGGCCCAATATTTAAGTTGAGTTTTTGAATATATCTAATCGAGTAAGTTTAGTATTATGATAATCGATCAATTACTATAGTATCTTTTACTTAAACTCAGCATTATCCAGATATGCATTAATGTTATAATATTTGTTTCTGTATATAGGTTTGTTCGTCTAACATGTATGAGCAGAAAACAATAAGCAAGATCGATATGGACATATGCTATGTCGAAATGATAATGAGCCAAATACGACGTTATACCAGAAGATTTTTCTGAACCGTCTACGACTTATCCGGAGCCTCGCACCCGGGGGTTTCGCTACCCGGTCAGCGGACGGGGGACGAGGGGGGCAGCGCCCCTCGTGGGAGTTCAGGGGAGAAGCCCTCGAAAGGTATTCAGATTCTCGGATATGTGTATCTTTGGACAATTGCCATCAAGGAAAAATGCGTCTTCAGTCAGCGGATGTTTCATAAGTTTGGCGTCATCAAGTGCTCTTGGTTTTGTCACTCCTTGTCTCGTCCCGATTTTCGCAAGGGGTCGATCGTCCTCGCTTACCGCCTTGCGGAAACGATCGTCCTCGTATGGGTATGATGCTGTGTAAGCCTAAGTTATGCTTGCACAAGGCCAAAGCTCCGAACAAGGGCAAATAAGCTATTCAAGACGGAAGCAGCGGCACAATATTGCAAAAAAGTAAAGAACACAATGGCATACGAAAATAAGCTCTTTATTGATATTCAAGATGTGTTACAAGCGGCGTTTGGTCGAGATTATAATTCGCTCAAGCTCTCTTTCTCTCGATTACAATGGCGTCGTTCCATACATTACATCATTTATACAAAAATAGCTCAAAACATCTCGATACGGCTCAAGACATCGCCCCAGAACTTCGGCTCCTGAGGATGAGGATATGCTATCGTTTCTTCGGACGATCCAGTACCTGTGAACAAGCAAACTGGTGGAGGGTCAGCACTTTGGGGAAAGTACTGATGAGTATAAAAGCAACGAACATAAGAAACCGACACTAAGTAATTATGTGGTAAAACATTACATTACTAGTGATCTTGCTACTTTTACCAAGGTTCATTTCATGCAGCACAAGATCAGAGTCAATTTACTTCTTTCGAAAACATATATTTGAAAACAGTTTGCACATTTAATACATTCAAGCATGCTATAGGGACAGTGTACTATCGTGTAGTGTGCAGCATGTATCGTGAGCCAATTTTATTAACTCTTAGGAATAATAGCAGTAATCTAGTGGACTATTCATCTTATGCAAGAGGGCAACAACATATTCAAGTAAAACATGCAAGTCTAGGAGCAATACGAGATTCAAACATAATAAAAAATCAGTACATTACTTATTAAGTGATTCTTACCCTTCGTCGAACGGTTATCCCTACAACAAACATACAAGTTAACAACAATTTGCATAATCATAAGGGTTCTATTTCTTGTTTGTCCCTGCATCAAACAGTTAGATATGCAAGAAGGCTAACCTAGCATGCGTCCTAACTATATGATGACCCATGGATACCCATGATTAGCAGTTGGGACATTCAAGCTCATCTCACTAATAGAATGACATCCTTCCTTAACTACAAACATAGCATCCTGTCCTCTCCTACGCTGAACGATTCTCAGTGCCCCAGGAATCGATCGAGAGGGTACGTTCTTGTGCACAAGTTTATCCAGATCGATGCATGAATGCACTTCTATCAGATAACAAATAATTCAAGCAGGCAATAATCAAGCAACTCTTCTATATTGATGTATAGGGCACGTAACCATCAAGTCTCTTCTTCTTACTTAGCCCGGTACTCAATGTACGGGACATGTAAACATTAATGTACGGGACACGTAACCATCTATGTACCAGAGTCGTAACCATCGAGTACTGGCCTATATCATCTCTTGTTTCAGTTCAAGCATTTCAAACAGTACTATCTTTTAAAGCGATAAGGAAACATCCAAGCAATCTCTATTAAAACAGACATGGCACCGTTCTTCTATCTCTTTAACTAAGCATGCAATTCTACTCTATCTTAGAAAATAATGGATTCACAAGTTCAAGCAAATCATTTACTCTTCTTATTAGCATGGCGATAGTTCGTTCGATAGCTATGACAGTGTGACCTAGCATACAACATTCTATTCTTTTACTTAGCATGGTAAGGGTTTGTTCGATAGCGGTGACCGTGTAACTTAGGATACAATATTTTTATCTTGACTTAGCATGGCAATGGTTCTATCTCTTTTAGACAAGCATACAAGTTCTCTAGTTAATCATGCAGGTTCTCGTTCTATCATTCCTATGCAACATTCTCTATTTAGCAACAAGTATTATAAAACTCAGATTCATTATTAAGGCGTGCACGAATCAGAGAATGAAGTTCTGCCCACTCAGCAGATCAATCGTCTTGTGTTTCGAACGAAAAACTCTTTGAGAAGGCTTTCGCTCGAGCCAACAAAGCGATATCTCTTACACATAATGCCAACGTGGAGTGGGACACTACATACTTACCCACCAAGAAAAAAATTTATTCTCGAAACTCAAGGAGAAACTTTCGATATCCAGAGCAACGACAGTCCTCATCCCTCGCCATCCTCAATCAAAAACTCTAGCAATCATAACTCAATAAAACTCTAGCCATCAAAAATCAGAAATCACATCTCTCAAGCAATAAAATAATCCAAAAAGCTTTTGCCGGCATCTTTGAGAATATTTACGGATTTATTGTATAGAACGCACATTGCGGCAGTGATATCAAGTGGCAAGAAAACATCTTGAGTTGAAGCGAAGCAACGGAATGGCCAAAGGATCGAGTTGCTATGATACCATTATGTCACGCCCTAATTCCTGCAAGGGGCCGATCGTCCTCGCTTAGCGTCTTGCGAAATCGATCGTCCTAGCATGGGCGTGATACCGTGCAAGCCTTAGTTGCACTTGCACAAGGCCAAAGCTTTGAACAAGGGCAAGTAAGCTATTCAAGACGGAAGCAGCGGCACAATATTGCAGAAAAGTAAAGAACACAATGGCATAAGGAAATAAGCTCTTTATTGATATTCAAGATGTGTTACAAGCGGCGCTTGGCCGAGATTACAATACGCTCTCTCTTTCTCTCTCTCTCTCTCAATTATAATGACATCGTTCCATATATTACATCCATTTATACAAAAATATCTCGAACAACTCGATACGGCTCAAGGCATCAACTCCATATTTTTGGCTCCTGAGGATGAGGATATGCTATCGCTTCTTCGGACGATCCAGTACCTGCGAACAAGCAAACTGGTAGGGGTCAGCACTTTGGAAAAAGTACTGGTGAGTATAAAAGCAACGAACAGAAGCAACACTCTCTCAAACCAACACTAAGTAATCATGTGGTAATATATTACATTACTAGTGATCTTGCTACTTTTACCTAGGTTTATTTCATGCAGCACAGGATCAGAGTCAGCTTATTTCTTTCGAAAATATATCTTTAAAAATAGTTTGCACATTCAATACATTCAAGCATGCTATAGGGACAGTGTACTATCGTATAGTGGGAAGCATGTATCGTGAACCAATTTTATTAACTCTTAGGAACAATAGCAGTGATCTAGTAGACTACTCATCTTATGCAAGAGGGCAGCAGCATATTCAAGTTAAACATGGAAGTCTAGGAGCAATACGAGATTCAAGCATAATTAGAAATTGGTACATCACTTATTAAGTGATTCTTACCCTTCGTCGAACGATTATCCCTACAACAGACAAACAAGTTAGCAATAATTTGCATAATCATAAGGGTTCTATTTCTTGTTCGTCCCTGCGTCAAACAATTAGGTATGCAAGAAGGCTAATCTAGCATGCGCCCTAACTATATGATGGCCCATGGAAACCCATGATTAGCAGTTGAGAAATTCAAGCTCATCTCACTAATAGACTGACACCCTTCCTTAACCACGAACATAGTGTCATGTCCTCTCCTAGGCCGAACGATTCCCAGTGCCCCAGGAACCGATCGAGAATGTACGTTCTTGTGCACAAGTTTGTCCAGACCGATTCATGAATGCACTTCTATCAGATAACAAACAATTCAAGTAGGCAATAATCAAGCAATTATTCTATATTGATGTACAGGGCACGTAACCATCAAGTCTCTTCTTCTTACTTAGCCCGGTAATCGATGTACGGGGCACATAACCATCAATGTACGGGACACGTAACCATCTATGTACCGGAGTCATAACCATCGAGTACTGGCCTGTATCATCTCTTGTTTTAGTTCAAGCATTTCAAACAGTTCTATCTTTTAAAGTGATAAGAAAATATGCAAGCAATCTCTATTAAAACAGACGTTGCACCATTCATCTATCTCTTTAACTAAGCATACAGTTCTACTTTATCTTAGAAAATAATGGATTCACAAGTTCAAGCAATCTTTTACTCTTCTTATTAGCATGACGATAGTTCGTTCGATAGCTATGACAGTGTAACCTAGCATTCAATATTCTATTCTTTTACTTTGTATGGCAATGGTTCTTTCGATAGCGGTGACCGTATAACTTAGGATGCAATATTTCTATCTTGACTTAGCATGGCAATGATTCTATCTCTTTTAGACAAGCATACAAGTTCTCTAGTTAAGCATGCAGGTTCTCGTTCTGTTATTCCCATGCAACATTCTCTACTTAGCAACAAGCATTATAAAACTCAGATTCATTATTAAGGCGTGCAAGAATCAGAGAATAAAGTTCTGCCTACTCACCAGATCAATCGTCTTGTGTTTTGATCGGAAAACTCTTCGAAAAGGCTTCCGCTCGAGCCAACAAAGCGATATCTCTTGTACATAATGCCAACGTGGAGCGGGGCACTACATACTTATCCACCAAGAAAAAATTTTGTCCTCGAAACTCAAGGAGAAACTTTCGATATCCAGAGAAACGATAGTCCTCATCCCTCACCATCCTCAATCAAAAACTCTAGCAATCAGAACTCAATAAAACTCTACCCATCAGAAATCACAAATTACATCTCTCAAGCAATAAAATAATCCAAAAAAATTTGTCGGCATCTTTGAGAATATTTACGAATTCATTGTATGGAACGCACATTGCGGCAGCGATATCAAGTGGCAAAAAAACATCTTGAGTTGAAGCGAAGCAACGGAATGGCCAAAGGATCGAGTTGCTCTATTACTATTATGTCACGCCCTGATTCCCGCAAGGGGCCGATCGTCCTCGCTTAGCGTCTTGCGAAACCGATCGTCCTCGCATGGGCGTGTTGTCGTGCAAGCCTAAGTTGCGCTTGCACAAGGCCAAAGCTTTGAACAAGGGCAAGTAAGTTATTCAAGACGGAAGCAGCGGCACAATATTGTAGAAAAGTACAAAACACAATGGCATAAGAAAACAAGCTCTTTATTGATTTTAAGATGTATTACAAGCGACGGTTAACCGAGATTACAATACGCTCAAGCTCTCTCTCTCTCTATTACAATGACATCGTTCCATATATTATATCCTTTTATACAAAAGCATCTTAAACAACTCGATACGGCTCAAGGCATCAACTCCAGATTTTTGGCTCCTGAGGATGAGGATGTGCTATCGCTTTTTCGGACGATCCAGTATCTGCGAACAAGCAAACTGGTGGGGGTCAGCAATTTAGAAAAAGTACTGGTGAGTATTAAAGCAACGAACAGAAGCAACACTCTCTAAAACTAACACTAAGTAATCATATAGTAAAATATTACATTACTAGTGATCTTGCTACTTTTACCTAGGTTCATTTCATGCAGCACAGGATCAGAGTCAGTTTATTTCTTTCGAAAACAAATCTTTGAAAATACTTTGCACATTCAATACATTCAAGCATGCTATAGGGACAGTGTACTATCGTGTAGTACACAACATGTATCGTAAGCCAATTTTATTAACTCTTAGAAACAATAGCAGTGATCTAGTGGACTATTCATCTTATGCAAGAGGGCACCAACATATTCAAGTTAAACATGCAAGTCTATAAGCAATACGAGATTCAAGCATAACCAGAAATCAGTAAATCACTTATTAAGTGATTCTTACCCTTTCATCGAACGGTTATCCCTGCAACAGACATACAAGTTAGCAGTAATTTGCATAATCATAAGGGTTCTATTTCTTGTTCTTTCCTGCATCAAACAGTTAGGTATGCAAGAAGGCTAACCTAGCATGCGCCCTAACTATATGATGGTCCCCTCTCCGGGATTAGCAGTTGGGACGTACAAGACCATCTCACTAATAGACCATATATATACTCTCCCGTAAATAAGGACTTCTAGTCTCAGGGTATCCAGATCTCTCCTATATCGAACAATTTTCTGTGCCCCAGGAACCGCTCGAGAGATAAATATTGTGCACAAGTTGTCCAGACTACATGCATGAATGCAAATTACTATCAGATAATCTCTATGATGCACATGTTCATGAACAAACAAATATTTTAATCAAGCGATTGTCCAGACCACATGCATGAATTCAAATTACTATCAGATAATCTCTAGGATGCACATGTTCATGCACATGTCCAGACCATATTTTAATAGCCACACCCTCCCATAAATAAGGACTATTCAAGCCTCAGGGTGGACTATCAGTCTCGATGCACTAGTTCAATTTATTCACACAGTTCTATCTTTTACAGTACGATCAATAAAACATGTTCAAACAATCTAGCTCTTTTTAACAAGTAACAAGCAAGAACAGTTCTATAAATCTAGCATGCAATTTCTATTTTTTTCAGTACGATAAGGAACATGCAAGAAATCTTCATCAAAGCAAGCATGGAAGCAATTATTCTATCTCTTTTATAACTAAGCGTGCAAATACTACTCTTACTTAGCATATAGTAGATTCACAAGTTCAAGCAATATTTTACTCTTTCTTATTAGTATAGCAGTAGTTCATTCGATAGTTGTGTCAGTGTGACCTAGCATGCAATATTTTATTCTTTTACTTAGCATGGCAAGGGTTAGTTTCAATGGCAAGCATTTCAAGTTCTCTAATTAAGCATACATATTCTCGTTCTATCATTCCCATGCAACATTATCAACTTAGCAAACAAGTATTATAAAACTCAGATTCATTAGTAAGGCATGCAAGAATCAGAGAATGAAGTTTATGTCCACTCACCCAGATTAATCGTCTTGTGTTTCGATCGAAAAACTCTTCGAGAAGGCTCCCGCTCGAACCAACCAAGCGATATCTCTTGTACATAGTGCCAACGCGGAGCGGGGCACTACACTATCCGTTCCCGATATACGTATTTGGAACATATTATTTCCCTGCTTATATTATTTTTTGCTTGCATGTTAATTAGGTTGCATGGAGACTAGACTCATTCTTTGGTTTAATGTAGTTCATGATTTATTTATTTTGGTTGGTTTGGTCATGAGTTAAACCGTTGGTCTAAACCTCATGCCCTAGATATTTAAGCTAACTTCTTTCTCTCTCTTCCCTCATTCTCTCATTTTTTCTTCTTCCTTCATTTTAGGCAAGTACACCTTGCATGATATGGAAAAACTCTTAGATTTTAATTCTTGCTCTTTTCTTGTATTTTATTAGTCTAATATGTGTATATTACGATTATAAGCACTTTTAATACTTGGAGTTTTTGGTTTTTATGGATAAAATTTAGTAGATCTATATTTTTGGTTAAGGGTTTTTATGGGTTTCATAAGTTTTTTTGGTTTTGATCTATTAAAATATGGTATTATAGAAAACCAGTTTTTCTAGGTGATAGAGTATTCTATTTCAGGCGCTTTGGCTTTTATTTCACTTGATTTGGAGTTAAAATAAAAAATTTATGAAAAAAATAAGTTTTTCGAATTTTTGGAGTTTTTTCCATATAGTTCGTGCTATTTTGGGACGAAGGTGTCTCATGCGGCAAGGTTCTATGTGGCATCCTCCAGCATGCACCTATCTTGATAGAGCGTATGGCTGCCTGGTGCATGCATTCCTAAGATGCATGCAAAGAGCCATTGAATGCATGAAATTTCTTTAAGTCCTAAAGTTCATGCGTCCAAGGGTCTATGCGGCACTTGAGCATGCGGCTTAAGAATGCATCTCTTTCGTGCATGCCTTGTTGTGCACATCTTTTCATAATTTTTTTCTTTTCTCACTGACACACTTTTTGGCTTGTCACTTCAGTCACTTCTCTGACTTACATTTATTGCCCGTCACTCAGCACTTATCCCAAAGAGTGGACTTTCCCTGATCATATGCGTCCCTGATCCCTATACGTCCCAAACCTTTATATGGCCCTATGTACACGTATTATTGATTTGCTTGGTTTGGATGTTTTATTGGATTTTGTGATTTCATGTGTGATCTTAATGATTGTAAGTGTATGATAACTAAATGACTATGTATTGGATCTGACTATGCGCATGAACCGACTATGTGTAGAAATAGACCATGCGCGTGACTATGACTACCTATAAACCTGACTTAGCCTATGAAAACATGTGCTAGAAATTATGTTATTTACCAATGATTGGTAACTTGACTCGGCTATTGGTACCCGTGCTGATACACTTACTATGTGCTATATGTTCCTACGTGCTAAGTGTTCATACGCGATTATGTTATATATTTTATACCGATGTGTACCTACATGTTATGTGATATGTAATATGATACGATTTTCTCCAGCATGGACATGATAGTTGGTCAATAACCAAGCGTGGCTAGGAGTTGTGTCACGCCCCAGTCCCAAAATGCCGAGGGACTGAGCACGTGAGCAATGGCCAGCAGCACGCACCGATGGACAACCCAATTTAATGGATCCATCAGGGCATGCTTAAGCTGTAGTCTAGCAGTAATATGTTACAAGTCTCAGGTATTTCTAATCTCATCCACAGGGTAACACAGATTAATTGCCAGGAAATAAATGCAATAAAAATAAGTATGCAATATGAAATAAGGTTATCTCGGGAAACAAATCCGAGAATTATTCTGTTACATTTAAGGAAAATAGACAGAAAACGAAATGCTGAAAAGTGGAAATACTGTATAAATGAAGCCGGCGCTCAGGAGAAGTCTTCTGCCACTACTTCGTCCTCTGTTCCCTGTTCTGCTCCAAGGAGTGCTCCTGTACCGTACACCTCGGGGTAGTTCTCCTCTGCTATATTTGGTGAACAAAACCAGGTCCTCAGCGGGACGTAACAAGGTACAGAAGAATACGAGCCAAACATATATGCAAAGTAGCAATGAATGAAACAACAGGGTAAACTATATATCCAGCTAAGTGATATGCAATATGAGAGCAGCACTAGAACTCAGGCTGACGCCACTACAAGCTCTGTGTCGGGGAGCCGGTAGCGGCAATAACTATGAACTACACTATGTTATATACTATGTTTTATATATAATATCAGCCTGTAGCCTGTGTGTCTCTCCCCACCCAATGTAATCCCACGTCTCATGTCCACGATGCCTCATGTCCATGTCACGCACGATTATAACTAATGCAGCAAGTCTGATATCTATGAATCAAATGTCTAAGAATGTAAAGTCTATGTCATAAAACATGCATCCTATACAGAATCACCTTGAATGTCTCAGGAAGACTCTGTCTCATGAAATAGTGTCAAGTGTCCTGGGTTCTGGTGTACTTGATAGGACAAGTACGAGAATTATCGGGTCTCGTTATCCATGTCTATGTGACGTTACACAACTCCGCGTACGGAGTTGGCACCCGACTATGATCGGACACTAAGCACGTCACTCGTTTCCTAGGTTAAGCAGTTAAAACATGTTTATAATTAATACCACAAGAAATCTATTAAAATACTATGTCAAGAATTACTGAGGTTTGGCAAGCTACACTTGCCCACTAATATATAAACAAGTCAAGGAAAATAAGTAGCAAGCTGCAGAGTTTGGCAAGGTACACTTGCCTGTGGTCCCGGCTATGTTTGCAGTTCTGACTTCGGCGGGAATTGCAGGCGGTACTCCGGTTGCTGAAACAAACATCACCATCAGATCCAAAAAATATCAATCAGCTAGAAACGCCTGTCCTTGGGTTCAATTTGAAGACAAGGGCAGAAACGGCAGTTTCGGGCCAAAACGGGGTCCACCGGTGGGCCCGCTTTGTACCGAAAAACGCGTCCGGGTCAAAGGTCTCCAAATTCACTAAACTTAGTGTCAACAGGTCAGAAACGCTGATACGAACCCAACGGAACTTTCAGAATTGAATTCCGATGAGCCGTTCACAAAATCGCCCATCGAGCGGGGCCTGTGGGGCCCACGACACGCGATTTCGTCAACGTTCTCAGAATCGAACCAAACTTGACCCACAGGACCAGCGTATTGCTACGAGTCCGATGGCGCAAGTTTCGTCTCGATCCGACGTGTGTACACAAAGTTAGGGTGAATTGCAGAAAAGGCGGATACGGGGCGATGTCCGCGGATACGCGTTGATTTCGCTGTGCACGCACACCCAAATCAGCTTCCGCGAAATCCCACACGTCCGTATCGACGAGGCGCACGTATCTGTGAAGACCGCACGCGACCAAGTCGTCCCGTTTGGCGGGGCGAACTCAGTTCCGGGGTGAAACAGGGTCTGGGTTTTTCCTTTTTTGGATCGCGGTGTACGATCACCACAGGACCCGATGCCCAGAACAGTTTGTCCGGACACCGAGAGGGTCATACAGGCTTCGCGTAGGAATTTACGGAATCAAATTCTGAGCTACAGGGTGCAAGATATGGATACCTGAACGAGGCCAGAAAAGCTGAGAATACTTCGTGTCCTACTCGTGTCCGACACGAGTCTGGCCGTGTCCGCTGCCTGTGTCGGAGCTGTGTCCGCGTCCTGCCGCCGTGTCCGAGTATCCTCGGCCGTGTCAGGGGCTCTGGGGGGACCGGCCAACGGTCGAGGTGGTGCTGGCGGCGGACGGCGAGGTCTCCGGCGGCGGCTGCAGCTCCGGCGGATGGGAGAACAGCAGCGGCTCGGGCGGGGCGCTGCGGCTGAGGATGGGCGCTGGTCGGCGGGCTCCGGTGAGGGGGTGAGCTAGGTGGCTGAGGGAGGAGGTCGACGGAGGGTCGCCGGACGGGGGGCTCGCCGGAGTATGGTGGAGTTTAGGGTTAGGGCTCTGGTGTGGGGGAAAGAAGAGGGCGGAGGAGGAGTTATTTATAGGGGCTCGGGGCGGGCTCGGCCGGGGCGACGTGGGGTCGTGGGATCCGGGGGTGGAGGTCGTGGCCGACTGATTCGCGGCGGGCGGCGGGATTTTTGGGTCGTGGCCGATCAGGGGAGCGGGTGGGGGTGACACGGGTTCCGGGTCGGGCGCGGATCCGAACGGAGAGGACCCGCCCGACCCGCTAAGGTGAGGTTGGGCTGTGCTGCTATGAACGGGCTCGGCCCACTGGGCCGGGCCGGGCCCAAAAACGGAAAAAAAATAAAAAAAAATCAATAATAATATTAATAATAATAATAATAATCAGAAAATAATTAATAAATAAATAATTAAATAAATAAATACTTTTTAGGCATTTAAAAATAGGTCCGGGGTCCGATAAAATCCCAGAAAATTACCCTAAGTCCAGTTTTTCATTTTACATCCAAAAATATTATTTTCATAGTATTCTAATATTGTTTAATATCAATTAAAAATCATTGAATAAATAAAACCCTGTTTTTAAATTACAGAAAATTCCCAGAAAATTCCAGAAAATTTTAAAAAATCCAGTTTTTTAAAATTTTGAAAATTCAGGGGGTTTACAATCTACCCCCTTAAGAGGATTGCGTCCTCGCAATCAAAGAATAACCGGTCAGTAGAGATGACACGGTATCGTTCGAAACACATCACAAGATACTTAGGGAAATACCGTTTCCCTAAAAATGAAAGTTATGTACTTTTCAGAGAAAATCTAGTTAAAGCAAGAAAATTACAACTTTTATAAGAAAACCAGGTTATTATTAACAAGTTGCAATTTACTAGGTTGGGGCTGAGGTCACGAACCAACGGGCACGAACTACACAAGACTAAAACGGATAACTACGAATCACTTACTCGCATCAGCGTCCTGCACAGTCATCGCATAAGCTTGTCCTCGTCCTTGTGGTAGATTCCTCTGCTGCTGCTGGGCTTGCTGGAAGAGTGCTGCTTGAGGTGCCAGAGGTGGCCTCGGTGCTGGTAGAGCTGGTTTGTTTGCCCTTCGTGCTCCATCTCGATGCTGAGGACAGTCCTTGGCTATGTGTTGATTGGTCCCGCAAATCAAGCATAACCCTAACTTGCGTCTGCAGTCCTTCTCGACATGGCCTATCTTGCCGCAGTAGTGACAGGTAGGAAGGGTCTGCGAAGCTGCCCTAGGTGGCTGGTTCATGTGAAATCTCTTTGCAGATTCGCCCGGTGATGATCTGTCTGGTGCTGTGGTGATTGGCCGCTTGAGGCGAGACTCTCTCCTGGTGACGCGTTCCATGCGTCGGGCTGCAGCGAGAACGTCTGAGTACGATGTTGGTGCGATGGACCCAATTAGTTTCTGCAGCTCAATGTTCAGTCCATCGAAGAATTTCTCGGCCTTCTCTTCCTCTGTCGGGATCAGGGTTGGGGCAAAGCGGCTCAGACGAATGAATTCCGCGTTGTATTCTTCCACCGTCATAGAGTCCTGAGTGAGACGGTTGAATTTGTCCCGCAGTTCGGATCGTGCGATAGCCGGAATGTACATCTCTTGGAAGAGTCTGGAAAACTCCTCCCAAGTGACTCGGTCTGGTCCGAGTCGCGTCTCCTCAGACAACCACCAGTGGTGCGCGTTGCCTGTCAATTGCATTCGGACAGCAGTCATCCAGCGTTCCTGGGGGAGCTCGGCTGCTTCAAGTTGATGCCTTATGTTGGTGAGCCACTCGTGAACTTCTGTGGGCTCTTCCTTGCCGGAGAAAGTGCGGGGCTTCAGTTGGCGGAAGTCAGTGATAGAGCCTGTAGATGGCCGTCGAGCTGGTAGGTTGGCCTGCTCCAGTACAGTTACGATGCTGTCCCTCCAGAAGTTGGCTTCGCGACGCTGAGCCTCGTGTTGGACTTGTTGCTGGGCTTGCATCATCGCGTAGATCATTTGGAATATCTGCTGCCCGTCAATTGGCTGTCCTTGTGGGAGTACGGGGGTTGGTGGGACGAACTGCGGCGGAGGTGGAATGTCATCGCGTCGGAATCGGGAGGTAGGTTGACCTGCCTACTGGCTCAGTTGAGTTGGTGGAACTCCTTCGACTGGTGTCACTTCGTCGTCATAGGTGACACCTGTAGCTTGGGGTGTTCCGACGGGAGTCTCGTTGCATTCTTGTGGGTCCATTTTCCTGTATCCAAAATAACCAATAAGAGGCGCACAGGAATCAAGGCAAAATGCAAGTAAATTATTTGAAGTCGATATAGAGATCAAAAACGATTCAAGCAAGTGGATGAGATCCTAAAAACTTATCCTATCTTATTGCAGGCCTGTTCGGTCCCTAAGTTGAAACCGAACAATTTAGTCGTAGACCTGCATGGGCCACCACAAAAATCATGTCACGTCCCAGTCCCAAAATGCCGAGGGACTGAGCACGTGAGCAATGGCCAGCAGCACGCACCGATGGACAACCCAATTTAATGGATCCATCAGGGCATGCTTAAGCTGTAGTCTAGCAGTAATATGTTACAAGTCTCAGGTATTTCTAATCTCATCCACAGGGTAACACAGATTAATTGCCAGGAAATAAATGCAATAGAAATAAGTATGCAATATGAAATAAGGTTATCTCGGGAAACAAATCCGAGAATTATTCTGTTACATTTAAGGAAAATAGACAGGAAACGAAATGCTGAAAAGTGGAAATACTGTATAAATGAAGCCGGCGCTCAGGAGAAGTCTTCTGCCACTACTTCGTCCTCTGTTCCCTGTTCTGCTCCAAGGAGTGCTCCTGTACCGTACACCTCGGGGTAGTTCTCCTCTGCTATATCTGGTGAACAAAACCAGGTCCTCAGCGGGACGTAACAAGGTACAGAAGAATACGAGCCAAACATATATGCAAAGTAGCAATGAATGAAACAACAGGGTAAACTATATATCCAGCTAAGTGATATGCAATATGAGAGCAGCACTAGAACTCAGGCTGACGCCACTACAAGCTCTGTGTCGGGGAGCCGGTAGCGGCAATAACTATGAACTACACTATGTTATATACTATGTTTTATATATAATATCAGCCTGTAGCCTGTGTGTCTCTCCCCACCCAATGTAATCCCACGTCTCATGTCCACGATGCCTCATGTCCATGTCACGCACGATTATAACTAATGCAGCAAGTCTGATATCTATGAATCAAATGTCTAAGAATGTAAAGTCTATGTCATAAAACATGCATCCTATACAGAATCACCTTGAATGTCTCAGGAAGACTCTGTCTCATGAAATAGTGTCAAGTGTCCTGGGTTCTGGTGTACTTGATAGGACAAGTACGAGAATTATCGGGTCTCGTTATCCATGTCTATGTGACGTTACACAACTCCGCGTACGGAGTTGGCACCCGACTATGATCGGACACTAAGCACGTCACTCGTTTCCTAGGTTAAGCAGTTAAAACATGTTTATAATTAATACCACAAGAAATCCATTAAAATACTATGTCAAGAATTACTGAGGTTTGGCAAGCTACACTTGCCCACTAATGTATAAACAAGTCAAGGAAAATAAGTAGCAAGCTGCAGAGTTTGGCAAGGTACACTTGCCTGTGGTCCCGGCTATGTTTGCAGTTCTGACTTCGGCGGAAATTGCAGGCGGTACTCCGGTTGCTGAAACAAATATCACCATCAGATCCAAAAAATATCAATCAGCTAGAAATGCTTGTCCTTGGGTCCAATTTGGAGACAAGGGCAGAAACGGCAGTTTCGGGCCAAAACGGGGTCCACCGGTGGGCCCGCTTTGTACCGAAAAATGCGTCCGGGTCAAAGGTCTCCAAATTTACCAAACTTAGTGTCAACAGGTCAGAAACGCTGATACGAACCCAACGGAACTTTCAGAATTGAATTCCGATGAGCCGTTCACAAAATCGCCCGTCGAGCGGGGCCTGTGGGGCCCACGACACGTGATTTCGTCAACGTTCTCAGAATCGAACCAAACTTGACCCACAGGACCAGCGTATTGCTACGAGTCCGATGGCGCAAGTTTCGTCTCGATCCGACGTGTGTACACAAAGTTAGGGTGAATTGCAGAAAAGGTGGATATGGGGCGATGTTCGCGGATATGCGTTGATTTCGGTGTGCACGCACACCCAAATCAGCTTCCGCGAAATCCCACACGTCCGTATCGACGAGGCGCACGTATCTGTGAAGACCGCACGCGACCAAGTCGTCCCGTTTGGCGGGGCGAACTCAGTTCCGGGGTGAAACAGGGTCTGGGTTTTTCCTATTTTTGGATCGCGGTGTACGATCACCACAGGACGCGATGCCCAGAACAGTTTGTCCGGACACCGAGAGGGTCATACAGGCTTCGCGTAGGAATTTACGGAATCGAATTCCGAGCTACAGGGTGCAAGATATGGCTACCTGAACGAGGCCAGAAAAGCTGAGAATACTTCGTGTCCTACTCGTGTCCGACACGAGTCTGGCCGTGTCCGCTGCCTGTGTCGGAGCTGTGTCCGCGTACTGCCGCCGTGTCCGAGTATCCTCGGCCGTGTCAGGGGCTCTGGGGGGACCGACCGACGGTCGAGGTGGTGCTGGCGGCGGACGGCGAGGTCACCGGCGGCGGCTGCAGCTCCGGCGGATGGGAGAACAGCAGCGGCTCGGGCGGGGCGCTGCGGCTGAGGATGGGCGCTGGTCGGCGGGCTCCGGTGAGGGGGTGAGCTAGGTGGCTGAGGGAGGAGGTCGACGGAGGGTCGCCGGACGGGGGGCTCGCCGGAGTAGGGTGGAGTTTAGGGTTAGGGCTCTGGTGTGGGGGGAAGAAGAGGGCGGAGGAGGAGTTATTTATAGGGGCTCGGGGCGGGCTCGGCCGGGGCGACGTGGGGTCGTGGGATCCGGGGGTGGCGGTCGTGGCCGACTGATTCGCGGCGGGCGGCGGGATTTTCGGGTCGTGGCCGATCGGGGGAGCGGGTGGGGGTGACACGGGTTCCGGGTCGAGCGCGGATCCGAACGGAGAGGACCCGCCCGACCCGCTAAGGTGAGGTTGGGCTGGGCTGCTATGAACGGGCTCGGCCCACTGGGCCAGGCCGGGCCCAAAAACAGAAAAAAATAAAATAAAATCAATAATAATATTAATATTAATAATAATAATCAGAAAATAATTAATAAATAAATAATTAAATAAATAAATACTTTTTAGGCATTTAAAAATAGGTCCGGGGTCCGATAAAATCCCAGAAAATTACCCTAAGTCCAGTTTTTCATTTTACATCCAAAAATATTATTTTCATAGTATTCTAATATTGTTTAATATCAATTAAAAATTATTGAATAAATAAAACCCTGTTTTTAAATTACAGAAAATTCCCAGAAAATTCCAGAAAATTGTGAAAAATCCAGTTTTTTAAAATTTTGAAAATTCAGGGGGTTTACAGTTGTTTGATTATTGCATCACGCTCGGGTGAATCTAAATTGAACTATCAAGTGACAAAGTGAATTCGCATCTAGCGTGCACGTACCGCGGTACGACATATAAGGGGAGAAACATGTGACCACTGTCATGTCCCAGTCCCAAAATACGTAGGACTAGGAATACGTAAGCTTGCCAGCCGTATGTATATGGCAACTCCAATATATGAAAACCATAACACATACGTACGCTGTATTATGAACAATAATTCACAAGTGGTATATAATTATCACAAGTCACAGGACATAACTAAATCTCATCCACAGAAGCAAATATATAAATGAATAACCAATCAACTATATAACTGAATCAAGTATAAGATGCTTGATAAGAACAAGTAGTTTGGTGGAGACAAATCCACTACCAAACTAGAACATAAAAGAAACATAATAAGTATATCTAATGAACAATGAGGCTCGAAGAGAAGATCTCCTCGAAAGATAACGAAGTAGCAAGTCCTGATCCGTGCTCCTGCGAATAGTCATGATCGTCTACACCTGGAAAGGGACCAGGTCCTCAGAGGGACGTAACAAGATACATAGAAGCATGCCAATAAAGTAAATACTGTAAAAACTCGAGGGTAAACTAACCAGCTAAGTAAAATGCACTTGAAGACAACCTTGGTACGTATGGGTAGGTGAAAGGTATAAAGCGTAGCGTCGAGCCAGAGGCTAAGTACCTAGCATTAGCTGTAAACTAGATGCCAGGAATATATGCTGACTACATCACCGATCATGATAACACGTAGCTAGTAACCTCTGTCGGATGTATCGACAAGCATATACACCCATAACCGGGTAACACATAGCCCATAACTGGGTAACACTAAGGCTCACGATCCCGTAGTTTACACTAAAACTACGGTAGCCAAATATCTGTCCCATACGCCTAATAATTGTCTTTCCCGCCCAATGCCAATGTACAAGTCGTGAACACGACGTGGACATCTCGTACTATAATGCAAGTCTCTATAGAAATAAATAACTAAGCTAAATACCGTCACACGTGCTGCTCACACCGATGGCCAGTCAAGTATGAAGCATGCATCCCTACATGAACTCACTCTGTGACGTGCAATGATACATGTCAAGGCCTGGAGAGTCATACTGATAACTCTACGATTTTAGGTGCGTCTACTAGACACTAGGTCAGACACAAATCCTAATATCAACGCCTTCGTTGACTGCACCCGGGTCTTTCTCGGATGCGCATAGTTATATAATATTAAAACAAATAAACATGAAACTAAATAATAACTGAATTTAAACAGTACAACAAGGCAAGGTATACTTGCCTGACAAGAAAGCTGCGTAGTGTAAGCATCCAGACGTCAAGCACAAGGGATCAGAAACCATGGCATCCGAATGAACGTCTCCGGATGCTGAAATAAATATCACCAAAGTTTCCAGAATAAGCGAGATAGCTAGAAAATACTACAATTTCGTCCAATTTGGACACAGGGGCAAAACGATAATTTCGGGATAAGCGGGTCCACAGGTGGGCTACCTTGCACCAAAATACGTGCAAGAGATAAATGTCTCTAAATAGGACAAATTATAGGTCAAACAAATGCTAAATGTCGATACGAACTCAACGGTATATCCAATTTTGGATTCCGGTGAGCCGATCACAAATTCGCCCTTAAAGTCAAACCGTGAGGCCCGCTAATAGGCGGCTTGGTCAACTGTCTCACAATCGTGTAAAACTTGGGTCATAGGACTAGCGTGATACCACGAATCCAATGGTACAAGTTTTATCGTATTCTGACTAGCGTACACAAAATGGGGTGGTAGTTTACAAAAGTTGTGATACGGAAACTTTTTACGGATATGGGTTGATTCCGACACTCGTCAGGATATACCATACGTGCCTTTCAGTACAATTGGTATACGACAAGACGGTCCCGTTTGGAACGGCACACTCCGTATCACAAAATTTCAGTTTTAAAGTATTAAGTTCTTGGTCGTTTTGGAGGCCGAATAATTTAACAAGTAAAGCAAATTAATAAAAACTAAAAGAACAAAAAAATTCTCGGTTATATTGAGAAGAAAATCCTTCAATTAGATTTTGAAAATATTCAACAGGTTGATAGCAAATTGGTCGTGAACATGGGGGTTTGGGTTGAAATTCTGGTCTATTTTTTTGTTAGTTTTTCGACAAATTTTCAGTCAATTTTTCGACCAATCCAGGGCACGAAAAATCGTCCCGCTTGAATGAAAATCCTAGAGGGTTAGGTTGTGAACGAACACGGATAAACCGCTCGAGAAAAGGACGAGAGATGAAAGAGATATGTTACCTTAAAGATGGAGCATTGGAGTGGTGCTGCTGCGCGCGTGCGCGCGTGCTGATCGACGGCTGCTGCGGCGACACGGGGCCGCGGCGGTGGTCGACGCTGGGGCAGCGGTGGCCTAGGATTAGGGTTAGGGTTTGAGTAGTTTATGATATAATATGTATATGTATATGTAATATATAGGTATATATAGAGATAGGGTGAGAGGGGGAATCGGGCTTACTGTGAAGGAGGGGTGTGTCGTGGGTTTAGGAATAGGTTGTTTTGTTAGTTCGGTTTGCTTAGGTTTTTATATTAGGTTAGGATTTAGATTTTTATTTTGTTTTTCTTTTCTTTTCTTTTCTTTATTATCAACATTATTATTATTACTATTACTATTACTATTACTATTATTATTATTATTATTATTATTATTATTATTATTATTATTATTATTATTATTATTATTATTAACGATATATTTATTTTTATTTATTTATTTACTTATATAGATGAGGTTAAAAATCCAAAAATAATATTTGCACACAAAATAAATTCTAGAAAATTTACTTTGCAAAGCTTTAATAAAATACTACACCCAAAATATTTTATAAAATATTTTGTAATTAATAATTAGATATTTATCTAGTTATAATAAATCAAATAATTGTATTATCTAATTAACTAAGTAATTAACTAAATAAATATTCAACAAATAGGTAATAGTAAATAATATAAAATCTTACAAAAAGGAAATTTGTCTAATTTGGGATGGAAAATTATGGGATGCTAATTGTAGAAAGTTGGGATAGAAAAATAACCACAAATAAATTATATATATTAATTATCTAAATATTTAACAATTAATCTATGGTCGTTACACTAATGTCATACTAACACCAAGGGATCAAATTTTTGTGCTACGAAAAGATCCTGCAAGGTAGTGTCTCTTGTGTAGGCTACTTCCTATGAAGGGAGATACATATTTTGGGTCCATCATATATTATTAATGTCCAAACCACGGTGAAGTATTCTAATAAAATTATTGTATTTTAATTTATTTTGAAAAATAATCTAAAACAAATACAAGAAATATAAAATACACACAAAATACCTATTTTTGGGTGAGAGGGTTTATAACTATGCCATGACCTTCCAACTAACCATAGGGTTAATTAGGCAACTAAAACATGTAGAGCATTGGGAGGGACGAAATCCAGAGATCGTGCTTAACTAGCCACCCTTAAATATTTATCTAGGGAGTGCAGGTTGGCCCCCATAAATATTATTTAAATCCTCATTAATGGATGAAAATATCCGACCATTATATTATACTATGTGTTCTATGCGATCGTACCACGGTGGCCTTACAAGGGACCAGTGCATAATATTATGTCCTACGGGACGATTCATGGCTCGGCTAGCCCTGCTAGCACCTGGCTCATTCTGAGGATTCCTATTATATGCATATATCTCTGGGATAACCCAGACTTCCCCTAGCAAGTCGTACAAGTGATTGGCCGATTATGTAACTTAAGTTGTTTGTGCTTGTATCTTCTGTTAAATAGTTAGGAACATAGACTATCATGGTACAACGGTTTATCCATTGTCCTTGTTTGGTTGTAGGGTTAGATCATAGTGTATCGATAGGTCATGGATCGAACTACTAGACAGAAATATATATATATATATATATATATATATATATATGTGTGTGTGTGTGTGTGTGTGTGTGTGTGTGTGTGTGTGTGTGTGTGTGTGTGTGTGTGTGTGTGTTTATGTTTATTATCTCGACTTTTGTTTTTTTATTCGTGTTTCCTTGTGGTACTTGCTATTTGGGTTATAACCCCACTGGTTTTGTATGGCCAGGTCTAGAGCCCGCACACGAGGATCCAGCTTACTTCCACCTGAACAATGTCGCACACCAAACGGACGGTCGCTGAGGGACACAAGTGGTTTTTTTAATCACTACTCGTTATTGTACATTTTCTCTTTTGGACGTTTAGCCACCGACACTTGTTAGCCGTAAATCTAGATATTTAGTTTTCTTACATGATTTTAATTAATAAGACTGCAGCTGATTATGGTTATGTACTTTTGCTACTCCGCCAGCTTCTTATTTTGTACTATTAAAAACTGCTTGCCTACTTGATCCTTCCATCTTGTTCTTGATGTTTTTTTTCCTTTTCTTTAGGGCTTCCTCAGTTGCTGGAGCAGTAGGCCTAGCAGGACAGGGTTCCCATAGGCAACAGCAGGAGGTAGCACCTGCTCAGAGTCAGATTCAGATAGAGCCAGTAATTGAGCAAGTTGGCACAGTGAAACCAAAAGTTTGACATATTGAGCAACCAATACCTGAAATATTCGTACCCCCAGTAGTACCAACAGTACCATCGGTACTTGATATCCCGACATTACTAAAGATCCTACGAGAAATGATGGCTACACAGCAGCATCAGATGGCGGTGCAACAACATCAGCAGTTTCAATATTAAGAGCATAATGTCTTATTGAGTCATGGTTTACAAACGGCTTTGGAGAGAGGTAGGATGACTGATTCGGGGGCGTTGGTTAGATTTTGTTGACTTAACCCGAGGTACTTCGATGAAACGGAGGATGCCATCATAGCAGGCGCATGGTTGCAAGACATCGAGATTATTCTGGCGGCAACGAAGGTTTTGGCTGATGAACAAGTTGATCAGGTTCGACTGCAGCTTCAAGACCTTGCCCGTGATTGGTGGACATCAGTGGAGATTGGCTTGAGGCATCCTATCTTTTGGGACAATTTTAGGACTCTATTTTTGGCCAAGAATTTTGGAGTCGTCGCACAATACGAGCTCCAGCAGAGGTTTATCGATCTCAAACAGGCCGGTAGGACTGTAGATAGATATCCAGCAAAATTTTGTAGGCTGAGTAGATTTTCTCCGACCATGGTGGCTACGGAGTCGGACCGAGTGATGAGGTTCCAGTAAGGACTTCATCTGGAGATTCTATAACTAGTAGAGGGATACGACTACCAGACTTATGAAGAAGTATTGATAGCAGCTCGTAGATATGAGCTTACCATGCAAAGATTGTCAGCAAGAACGGGAGGCCAGAAGAGGTCTCATGCTCAGAGTGGAGGAGGAGGATGAGGATGAGGAGGAGGAGGAGGAGGAGGAGGAGGAGGAGGAGGAGTACCCCAAACTTCAGCACCATCACTTGGCATTCGTATCAATGATTCAGCACCGTGGATGATGGCAGTCTCGACAGTGACAGTACCAGCTCGGCAACAGCCGAGGCAGCAGCAGCAACAACAACAACAACAATGCCAGGAACACTGATGGAATGTACTTACTGGGGCAAGGGAGGCCACACTAGAGATATATACAGGGCGGCCAATGGGCTGTGTATGAGGTGTGGTACTCCACATCAACGGATTGCCAATTATCCGATGATGCAGAGGCCAGGAGGGCCAGTCCAACAGTTACCAGCACTGCCAGCTCCAGGGGCAGTTCGGCACAGAGGGCCAGCAATAGCAGTACGACCATTAGCTCAGCGTCCGTTACCGACGCAAGATCAGATGTACCAGTAGGAGTAGAATCAACAGCAGGTCCAGACGAGGCCACATCAATACTTCCAAGGGAGGCAAAACGAGGAGCGTAGCAGGGCCAAGGGCAAGCATTCACCTTGTCCTTAGAGGAAGCTTTGACATCGGGCGACATGGTGGCAGGTAACATCTATGTCTCATCTTTTTCTACTGTAGCATTATTTGATTCGGGTGCATATCATTCATTTATATCTGTGTGATTTATGACACGTATTCCATTGAGTTTGAGGCATTGCCAGAAAGGTTGAATATACTCACTGGTAATGGGCTTGTAGAGGTTAGTAGAGTGTGTATAGCGTATACAATCGTAGTGTACAGGAATTCATTACCTGCACGTGTAAACCCCCTCGACCAAATTTAGGCCTACATGGCTTAGATAAAGAGACTAGGATTAGTTTGAAGCCATTTAAAATTATAACATAGTGTTTTAGATTAATGTACACAATATTCGTAATACTTAGGGCACCTTACCGTTACTTCGATATTTGGAGCACTACACTAGCTTCTGCCTTCCAACAAATTTTACATACTTTTTCTAGAAATGCCAGCCTTCCATTCTGATATTTGTGTAACTCATAAATACCGTCTCTTGTGCTTTATTTTAGTCGCACAATATTCGTTACAAACGTTCGTTCTTAATTTCAAATAAATCTAACTTTGTATCCTTGTCCGTTCCAATCAAAATTGGAGACACAATCTCGACCCATTTTGTGCAACCAAATTTATGACATTATTCTATTCTGAGCCTACTACATCCATGACACTTGTGTCCCACCCAATTTTAATTCCATGTACTTCCAATTAATTAAAGAGCACCTATTACACTAATTTTAATTAAATTGGTGTAAGGACCCAACCTCACCCAAAACCAGACCCAACTCTAATCCAAACCCTCACTCACACCCTCAAGGTTCATACTAAACATCACACACCATTTTAGTCCACTCCATCACACCAAACATGGTATTTTGCCTCATCCAATCCTAAATTCCATTAATTATGCAATTTCCCAATTGTTAAAGGACTTTTATACAAATGTGCAATGAGATGTCCACCCCTCATTGGACCTAACCCATGAAGAACCTCATCCCCTCTCTTTGACCGGTCCACTCTTTCCCTCTCTCCCCTTTTTGATTAAACACTTCCCATCATATTTAATCTTGGCCATCCATTTAAATGGAGCAACATCCTCACCACACACACCCTCCTCTCTCTCTCTCTCTCTCTCTCTCTCTCTCTATATATATATATATATATATATATATATATATATATATATATATATATATCATCCTAACCCCTTTTCCAATGCCAACCCTATCCCAATGAGACACATGGCCGGCCATAATCCCTAGGCTAGCATCCATCTTCTCCCTCATGCAAAAACCATCACCCTCCCTATTAATTTTCTATACCAAGCATCAAACTCAACCCTAAACTAATCATCAACACCATCACCCTCTTCCCTCCACCTGAACTCCGATGATCACCCGCCGGATCCCTGCCATGTACCACCATCTCCTCCACCGTTCTCCTCCATGCCACCACCTGAACACCACCCTCTCCGGACCTCCCTCAACACACCCGACTACCCGCCTGAGCCACCTCTATCACAGCAGTCGACTCCTCCGAGCAACCACCCTGCACCGCGGAGCACCACCACCTTGACCTCCCTCACCCCGACTTTATCTCCGCCACTACAATCATCTACACCACCTCCCCGTCTCCGTCGTCTTCTCCGACAACAGTCCCTGCGTCGACTTCCCCACTACCTCCTCCGCCGGATCAATATCTCCCCGACCACCTTCTTCCTCGGCAACTCCTCCGCTGAGCATATCCCCGCCAGAGCAGTGACTACCACCACTGAGCACTTCCCCGACCGCCGGACCCCGACTTTATCTCCGCCACTGCAATCATCTATACCACCGCCCCGTCCACTGCCGACATCACAGCAACCCGTCTCCCCTCGCCCTCATCTTCCTCCGGCCACCTCTGTCGACTGAACCTCCGCGAGCAGTCCCGACTTCCCCACTCCCGACCGCCTGAGAAACTTCCCTGCTCTCCTCCTCCCTCTCCGGTCATCCACCCGCCTGAGCCTCCACGACGAGCAGCCTCGACAACATCATCATCCCTATCATCATTATCATCATCATCATCATCATTATTATCCACATTATCACCCTCATCATCATCATCATCATCCCTATCACTATCATCATCATCATCATCATTATCCATATCATCACCCTCATTATCATCATCATCATCCCTATCATCATCATCATCCCTATCATCATCATCATCATCAACATCATCACCCTCATCACCATCATCATCATCATCATCATCGTCGCCATCGTCATCGTCGACCTCGTGTGTGCCCGCCAAGGTTCGTAGCACCCTCTTCGATCACGCGCACCCCGAGGTTCGAATATGTCCCCCCTTCTTTCTTATTGTGTATATGTGTATGTGTGAATAGTATAGGGTTTAGCATATCGTTTCATGAAGGTTCAGTTTAGCTGATGTGATTACAGACCCGTGTCGGTTAACCTAATAACTAGTGTGCGTGTGTGTATATGCATAACAACTATCTGGAATATATATATATATATATATTATATGGAAATCAATTGCTATTACTAAGTGTACCGTAAAATAATTGTTGTATGACCCTAGGTGTAGCTGCAATATCCCGTATGGTTGCATATGACCATAAGTGTTAATTATGGATATCCTGTATTTGCATATGACCATGTGACCCTAAATATTAGTGAACTGTATGCCTTGTGTACACTATCGTACTGGCTAGACATGTGTTAGTGATTGACTGTCTGATTATGCACAGTATTTGAAGATGTGACACCCGTGCATTTAGACGCACCCTTGACCATGCTAGTTGACCAGTGTCACCCCTAACGTAGTCGCTGAGTTCAGCATATTTATGATTATGTGTGCTAGTGTAACGACTGATTCTATATTATGTTATATTATATGTATATATAGGACCATTGGATCGTTCCGCGAGACTTCGGGAGCAGGTTATTGGCACTCGCAGCTTGAGGACCCAGGCAAGTATACCTTGCCTTGTTGTACTGTTTAAATTCAGTTATTATTTAATTATATATTTATTTATTTTATTATTATATAACTGTGGGCATCCGAGAAAGACTCGGTTGTAGTCAACATAGGCGTTGACGTTAGGACTTGGTTCTGACATAGTGTCTAGTGGACCCACCTAAAGTTGTAGAGTTATCAATATGACTCCTCAGGCCTTAACACGTATCTTTGTACGGCACAGAGTGAGTTTATGTAGGGGCACGTGCTTCATGCTTGACTGGCCATCAGTATGAGCAGCACATATGACGGTATTTAGTTTAGTTGTATATTTCTTTAGTGACTTACATTATAGTACGAGATGTCCATGTCTCACTTGAGATTTGTACATTGGCATTGGACGGGGAGGACGACTAGTAGGCGTATAGGACACCTACCTCCTTTATACAGATATCGCGCTCCGCGGAGTGATACGGACGTATATATTTGCAGATACCTCGTTCTTTGGAAAGATGGACGTTACATGTACATATACCACGCTCTTCGGAGTATGGACGTTATGCCTACACCTACCCATACGTACTAAGGTTGTCCTCAAGTTGCATTTTACTTAGCTGGTTAATTCACCATCGAGTTTTCACAGTACTTACTTTATGGCATATATTTTTGTATCTTGTTACGTCCCTCTGAGGACCTGGTTTCCTTCCAGGTTATCGTACAGTTTGCAGGATATTTGATCTAGTGGAGTGTAGACATCATTGCAGGTATCTTTACATTTTCAGCTATTACAGTCATGTACTACTTTCCATTTTGATTTTGCTTTTATAGCCTAGTGTTTATAGGCCTATATTGTTCTTTTGGTCTATTCGAACGGATGTATTATTGGGCTACAAAATGATGATGCGTATCATTCTTTCTTGAGATTATTTACCATGGATTGAGATTTAGTTTTAGTTGCTGCATGTTAGAAATAGATTATTAATTGGATCACATGACCATGGACAGTGTAAGTGCACTTCATCGGGTCCATTAAAGTAAAAAGCCCTACGGAATCGTACCAGCTATCTATTGCCACGTGTCTGGTCCCACATATTTTGGGACTGGGGCATAACAGCACGGTTGATCGAGTTCGCTATGGGTAACTTTGACGTTATCTTAGGCATAGACTGGCTGAGAGACTGTCATGCTATGATAGATTGCATTAAGGGTAGGGTATTATTTAGTATTTCGGGCATGGAAGACTTCGTCTTTGATAGATCTATGGGAGAATAACATGAAGAGGGGATCGCAACGGCTGTGATAATTGAAGAACATCTTCTCGAGATAGTCAAGGAGTTCATAGACGTATTCCCAGAAGAACTTTCGAGTTTGCCACCAGTGAGAGGTAGAGTTTTGTATAGAATTTATTCCCGGAGCAAGACCAATATCTTGTAAGGTTTACCAAATGGCACCGTCAGAGCAAGATAAGCTGTACCACCATGTGGAGGAACTAAAGGCAAAGAAGTTTATTCGAACTAGTGGATCACCTTGGAGAGCGCCAGTGGTTCTAGTGAAGAAGAAGGATGGGTCAACACGATAATATATCGACTACAGTCAGCTAAACGCAATAACGGTGAAGAACAAGTACCCATTGCCGAGAATCGATGACTTGTTTGATCAATTGAGCAAAAGGTTTTCTTCAAGATTGACCTCCGGTCAGGGTATCATCAAGTAAGAGTTCGGCAGCAAGACATACCTAAGACAGTATTTAGATCACGATATGGGCATTACGAATTCTTAGTTATGCCATTCGGACTGACAAATGCGTTGGCAGTATTTATGGATTTGATGAATCATATTTTCATGCTGTACCTAGATCAGTTCATAGTAGTTTTTATAGACGATATTCTTGTCTAGTCCAGTAGTGAAGAGGAGCATGAAGAGCATCTTCGAAAGGTCTTAAAGATTTTGAGGGAACACCAATTGTATACAAAGCTCAACAAGTAAGAGTTTTGCTTAGATCATGTATCGTTATTGGGTCACATCATATCTGGTGAAGGAGTGGCAGTGGACCCGAAGAAGGTTGAAGCCATATAGAGGGTGCCAGTTCCAAGGACAATAGCAGAAGTACATAGTTTTCTGGGCTTGGCAGGATATTACAGAAGGTTCGTGGAAGACTTTGCAAGGATTTCAACACCATTGATCTGTTTAACGTGCAAGGAGGCTAAGTTTGATTGGTCAGCGGAGTGTCAAGCCGCCTTCGAGGAGTTGAAGAAGAGGTTGATTTATGCGTCGATTCTTTCGCTTCCAGTAGGTTCTGTAGGGTTTACAGTATATTGCGATACATCTGGCAAGGGACTGGGGTGTGTATTGATGCAACATGGAATAGTGATAGCTTATGCATCTCGGCAGCTTCGAGATCATGAGAAGAACTACCCGACTCACGACTTGGAGTTGGCGGCGGTGGTGTTTGCACTTAAGTTATGGAGGCACTACTTATATGGTGATCGGGAGGAGATATTTACAAATCATAAGAGCCTGAAGTATGTATTCACCCAGAGGAGGTGGCTAGAATTATTGAAGGATTATGATGTAAAACTTCAGTACCATCCAGGCAAGGCAAATATGGTAGTAGATGCTCTTAGCAAGAGAGGTTGTACATATATGTTGACATCATACCGACATATCTTAGAGGATCTTCAAGAGATGGGTATCGAGATAGTACTTTTGCAGGACGCAGAAATTTTGGCTAGCTTATAAATACAGTCTACTTTGGTTGAGAGGATTAAGGCAGCTCAAGCAGAGGATTCAAAAGTTCAGAAGCATCGGGCAGAATGTGAGTCTAGTCTTAGAAAGGAGTTAAAGATTCACGACGATGGAACACTTAGATTTGAAAATTGTCTTTGTGTATCGAGCGAAGATATCCGGCAGAAAGTTATGACTGAGGCACACAATTCCCAATATTTAATTCATCTAGGAGGTACCAAGATGTATCAAGATATCAAGCAATATTTTTGGTGGAACGGGATAAAGAGGGAGATAGCACGATTTGTCTCTCAATATTTGGTATGTCAGCAAGTGAAGGACGACCAACAAAGACTAGCAGGGTTACTGCAGCCACTTTCTATCCCGGAGTGGAAGTAGTAGCATATCACGATGGACTTTGTGACCGGTTTACCTAGATCCCCAACTAGTGGCGATGCAGTTTGGGTGATAGTGGGTCGACTCACGAAAGTAGCCCATTTTCTTCCTTTTCGAGTAGGACAATCTACAAAATAGTTCGCTGAAATATACATACGATATATAGTGAGACAGCACAGTGTCCCAGTGAGTATCGTATCAAATTGATACACTCAATTCACTTCTCATTTATGGAAAAGCTTACACCAATATTTAGGCACCAAGCTGAGATTCAGTACCGCTTACCTCCTCAAATGGACGGGCAGTCAAAAAGAACCATCCAGACATTAGAGACATGTTACGAGCTTATACTTTAGATTTTTGAGGGTCTTGGAAAGATTATCTTCATCTCGTCGAGTTATCGTACAACAACTCAAGCAAGTATCAGATGGCACCCTTAGAAGCATTATATAGAAGAAAATGTACGTCACCATTTGCATGGGATTATATTGGTGAACGGAAGATGTTGGGCCCAGAAATGATCACATAGACAGTAGAGGTTGTCAGACAAATTAGAGAGCGACTTTGGGTTGCGCAGTATAGGCATTGGCATTAGGCAGTTCATCATCGTAGGCCTTTAGAGTTTTGTGTCGGTGACCACGTGTTCTTGCAAATTTTGCTAACCCGTGGAGTCATTAGATTCGGGGTTTGCGAAAATCTTAGTCCGCGATACGTCGGTCCGTTCGATATTCTCGAGCGGGTAGGCGATGTTGCTTATCGTCTTGCCCTTCCTTCTTCGATACGTGAGATGCACAATATATTTCACGTGTCTCAGTTGCGTAGGTATGTCCCAGATCTGAGTCATATTCTCGATCATTCTGAGCTAATCATTGGTACCTACTTATCTTACGAGGATTAACCCGTATCCATTTTGGATCGAAGGGAGAAGGTGCCCAAGAATCGGACTATTTATCTTGTCCGGGTTGCTTAAGGTCATCACCCTTTGGGATAACCCAGACTCTACCTATCAAGCCGTATAAGTGATTGGCCAATTTTGTAATTGAACTTGTTTGTGCTTGTATCATCTCTTAAATAGTTAGGAACATAGACTATCATGGTGCGACAGTTTAGCCCTAGTCCTTGTTTGGTTGTAGGGTTAGATCATAGTGTCACGATAGGCCATGGACCAAACTACGAGACAGAACTATATATATATATGTGTGTGTGTGTGTGTGTGTGTGTGTGTGTGTGTGTGTGTGTGTGTTATTCTTTTAGATTTTGTTTCTTCATTCGTGCTTCCTTGTGGTACTTGCTATTTGGGGTCTAACCCCACTAGTTTTGCATGGCCAGGTTTAGAGCCCACACCCGAGGATCTAGCTTACTTCCACCTGAACAATGGCTCACATAAGACGGACTGCCGCTGAGGGACACGAGTGGATTTCTTAATCACTGCTCGTGATTGTACATTTTTCTCTTTTGGGCGCTTAGCCACCGGCACTTGTTAGACGTAAATCTGGATATTTAATTTTCTTATATGATTGTAATTAATCAGACTATAGCTAATCATGGTCATTTACTTTTTCTACTCCGCTAGCTTCTTATTTTGTACAACTGGTTTTTAGAATATTTTGACAGAGCGTTTGGAACGCCTTACTTATTTGTCATATGTTCTGTGTTTACCGTCCTTACTTGACCGATTGAGACAATAGATGTTCTATGTGACCCTAAGTGACTTGCTTGTAGTATGCACCCCCTTGTCTAGTTACAACCGTGATCGATGTACAACGTTCTATACCTTGTACGGGATAGCTGGTCATGTCTGTCTCCATATTTTGGTACAGGGGCATGACATATTTATTGAGTCTAGGACTTATGTACATTGAGTCGCACTGCGAACTAGAAGGTAACCTAATTCTACTCAAATAAACCCTTGAAACTATCCACCAAACCAGCCCATATTCAAGCTCAAACCTTACTAGAATAGGCAACCGAACTTAGACCAAATTTATGTCGAACACGAACCAAACTCGTTCACCTATTTTATATAAAATAATTCAGTTGTTAAATCCCTGATTTCTTGACCCAACATTCAAATTTGAATTAAATCATATCCAAACTCTGGCCGAATTTGGTTTGCTATCACCCTATAAATAGGACTGAATTTTACATTCTCAATAACTCATCCATTCTTATTCTTTCTATTCTATAGTGAGGAAACCCTCAGAGCCTAAACTTTCTTATCTTCAAGATCAACTCCCAGCCTTCTAGTGCCAAGTGCAATCTCAGTTAGAAGTCTGTCAGAGTTGTAATAGCTTGGTTCATCAATCCTCTCTTCTGTTTGAAGTCTACGTGCTCTTCGTATCAAATGCACGTGTGTGAATTTGCGAGCCTTCGGATTAAAAATCATGGTTGTAAAGAAGTGGCAAGACTTCAGCTCAAAGCTTGTGATTCACTATTGATGATTATAATGGATACAACTCCGAGCAAGAGTTCTCGGGACTAGACTAGTCCTCTCAGAGAAAAACCAGTATACATCGCGGTATTTGCATTTTCTCTCTCTTATCCATACTGCTTTATATATCTATCTTGCTTATTACTGTTAGTAGTTAACTTTCTTTACTTTGGATACATTTTTAATTGGATATATTATTCCTGTAATCACCCTAATTTTTCCAAAAATTTTAAAACAATTTTTTCCAATTTTCTGTAATTTTTTGGAATTAAAACTAAGGTATTTTATGATTAAATAATTTTTAATTAATATTCAAATATTATGAAAATAATATTTTTGGGTGTAAAATAAAAAACTAGACATAGGATAATTTTCTGTGAATTTATTGGACTCCGGAAATATTTTTAAAGCCCTAAAAATCAATGTATTTTTAAACCTAATTAAACCCTGACTGAACACGGTTTATTCTAAAATAAACCAAACCAAACCAACCCAAACCGTGTTAAACCGAACCAAACCAAACCTATTCCATAACGGGTCAGGTCGGATCCAAAGTGAACCCGACCCGGACCCGAAACCCTAACCGAAACCCTAATTCCCAATCCCATCCGGAAATACTGTTCTGGCCCCCTTAAAACCCCTCGAAGTCACGCCCAGCCGGCCGAAACCCTAGCCATGTCCTCGTCCAGAAAACTGTGGTGCCGCTCCGGTCATCTCCTCCTCCCTCGCCTGAACCCTAGCATCGACGACCCTCGTCGATCCCCCAACTCATCCCGCAGCCCAGTCGTCGAACCCTCGACCATCCACCGCCCAGCCCCAGCTCCACCGCTCGACCATCTCCCTCGACCCATCCCCGACCATCCACCCTCGACTTCCTCCCCTGACTCCACCGGCGTCAAACCCTCGACGAACACCACCACCCCAAACAGTCGACCCCGCTCGACTCGATCCCCTCACAGCTCCTCCCAGCACAGCCGACCAGCTCCGCCTCATCGTCCTCCGCCCAGCCCCACGCAGCCTCGACGACATGCTGCCCTAGCCCGGACATGGCTGACCCGGACACGGCAGACTCGAGACAGGACACAAAACAGTAACCCGGACACGAGAAATTCTCGTTCCATGGAGCCCTGTTCAGGTAACCCGTTCTCTCTCCTCGTTATTCCGTTTTCTGTTCCGTCAGTTGTGACGTGTAGACTGTGTAACCCTCTCGATGTTCGTGCAACCCGCTCGGTGTGTCGCATCCTGTGGCGATCGCGAACAGCTATCCAAAAACAGGAAAAACCTATATCCCGTTTTCCCCCAGAATTGAGTGTGCCCCACCAAACGGGATGACTTGGTCACGCGTGGTCTTCACCGAAAGGTGCGCACCGTTGATACGGACGTGCAAGATTTTGTATAAGTTGATTTAGATGTGCGTGCACACCAAAATCAACGCGTATCCTCCGACAACGTCCCGTATCTGCCTGTTCTGGAACACGTCGTAACTTTGTGTACACACGTCGGATCGAAACAAAACTTATGCCATCGGACTCATAGCAATATGCTGGTCCTGTGACCCAAGTTTAGTTCGATTCTGAGAACGTTGACAAAATCGCGTATCGTGGGCCCCGCGGCTCCACTTGACGGGCGATTTTGTGATCGGCTCATCGGAATCCAATTCTGGAAGTTCCGTTGGATTCGTATCATAGTTCTGGACTTATTGACACTAAGTTTGACAAATTTAGAGACCTTTGACCCTGACACATTTTTTGGTGCAAAGCGGGCCACATGTGGACCCCGCTTTGACCCGAAACTGTCATTTTTGCCCCTGTATCCAAACTGGACTTAAGGACAGGCATTTCTAGCTATTTGATATCTTCTGAGACTGTTGGTGATATTTATTACAGCTTTTGAAGGAGTACCTGCAGGATCCACTGATATAGGGACAACTGTTGGTATTCAAACCCCAAGCAAGTGTACCTTGCCAACTTGCAGTCTTGTAACATACTTTCCTTGATTCATTTATATTGTTGTGCATGCTTAACCTAGGACCGTGTAACTTACTTAGCGTCCGATTATTAGTCGGGTGCCAATACTGTACGCAGGGTTATGTAACGTCACCTAGAGATGGACATTCGTGACCCTTTACATTCTCGTACTTGTCTTATCAAGTACACCATAACCCAGGACACTTGATACTATTCATAAGACAGAATCTTCCTGAGATATTTATGGTGATTCTGTGTAGGTTGTAGGATTTGACATAGATATTATATTCATAGATATTATATGACTTATTGCATTTGCTATGATCTTGCGTGACATGTACATGAGACGTTGTGGACATGAGACGTGTGGTTACATTGGGTTGGGAGAGACACACAGGCTACAGGCTGTTTTATATATCTATCTACTACTGTTGTGAGGCTGTAGACTCTCCAGCAGAGCTAGGCACATTACATGTTATTACTGCTATCGGTTCCCCGACACAGAGCTTGTAGTGGCTCGACCTGAGTACTAGTGATGCTCTCACTTGCATTTCACATAGATGGTTACATACTTACCCTATTTATTTTATTTATTGCTGCACTGTATTTATTTTGGCTTATATTATCTTGTACCTTGCTATGTCCCCTGAGGACCTGGATCCGGATTATGTTCCCAGGATTTGCAGACGAGATCTATCCCGTGGTATATGGGACAGCAACAGAAGCTGATACAGGAGCTGTACCGACACCCGAGGATGAGGTGTTAGCTGAAGACTTTTACTGAGCATCTGTGTTTCATGCTCAGTATTTACTTTATTCAGACATTTATATTTTGGTCTGTTGAACCAGTGTATCAGATTTTTATCGGGTTGTTCCCCGAAGTACTTTGTTGAGACTGGTTGATGATTTACATTTCTTATTTCTGTGGATCATATTTAATCTTGTATGGATGAGATTAGATGTGACATGTTGTCGTAGACTTTATTTTACAGCTTAAGTACGCCCTGATGGATCCATTAAATTGGGTTTGTCCATCAGTGTATGCTGTTGGCCATTGCCACGTGTCTAGTCCCTCGGTATTTTGGGACTGGGGCGTGACAATTCCGCTGTACTCTGTTCAACCCCCTCTAGAGGTGTCATTACGGTCCTTCACAACGCACGGGGAAATAAATTTTAAAATAATAAAACCTTTTAAAATCTATCGATTATGGGTGTTTATAAAGACCCAAAATTATATTACATCGATTTTTAAGTATTTTTGAGCCGCCAAAACTAGTACCTCAAAAAAAAATTAACCAACATGGATTTTTATAACACTTCATAAACGGTTAGTTAAAAAATACCTTAAAACCGGTCAAAATATCGGTATGAAGCAGGCCCTAAGTTGAACTTTGTCCGATTTCATCTATCTTATACTACAAATGGTAAAAGTTCAACTCCACCTTAGATTTTTTTTTTAAATATTTTTTTGCATATGTTTACTAATTAAAATTGTTCATTATATTTTATAGAAAATTTAATCTTTTGGTCAACCTAAATTATATAAATAATAATTTAACATTAATTTTAGAATAATTAAGGAGTTTGTCTTTTAGTTTTTTTAAGTAATTTTAATAAATATTAGAATAATTTATTTCTTTAGTCTTTTGAATAATAATATAATAATCTATAGTACAATACGCAATGCATGTGCATATACACTAGTTCTAGTTAATGGAACAAGCTAAATCTAATATGAACTTTCTAAGATACTTTTTAGGAGGGACAATTTTGGGCATGGAGAGCTGAAATATGACTTAGAAAGCCAAAAAATATTTTTAAAATTAATCTTTGATTAATTGTATCCATATTTTTATTAAGTAAATAGTTACTAGATGTAATTATGCTGAGCTTATTTTTTATTAACAAGTAAATGAAATATTAAACTAAAAAAAGTAAATATTAAGATATAATAGAATTTTTATTTATTAGGATAAAGAAAAATCTATTTTTTTAGTTGATAATTTATTTACTTTATTTAATTATTATTCTTAATAGAATTTATGTTTCAGGTATGTTCTCTAAATATAAATGTAATTTTTTTTGTAGGTTTGTTCTAAACATATTTAGTTTATATAGTTGATAATTTATTTTATTTAATCATTAATTTTACTAGAATTTATGTTTAAGGTCTATGTAGTATTATGGGCTTTTTGAAGAATAAAATGTTAGTTCAACGAAATCAAATCTGATTATATTATTCTCAGTTTACTATTTATATTTTATTATGCTTTTTTAATAGTAAAATATGTTATTTGTTATAAAGTGGAGAGAATGGAGGAAATTGTTTCTTCATTTACCATATAAATCAACTATAGAGGGGCATTTTATATAGGCTTAAAATTGAGGTTAACATTTAATAATGGCAATTGTGAGAATCGTCACCCTGTTTTAGTAATCATATCCGAGATACGCGTATATTTTATTATAATTTATTTTTTACAATTTTTAATGATTTTCTGATCCACTTTTGGAGCATTTTCATAGGTGTTTTAGATATTTAGATATTTGGATATTTGCATGAATAGGGTTTGATGCATGCTTTGGACCATTGGTTCCTTGGTTTTCTTGTGTGCGGCTGAGATCGGTTGAGGAGTGTGGCATGGATTATGATCATACGGTCACAATGTGTGCCCGTGGCTATATAAGCCAACCCTTTCTCTTTCCTTCATTTTTCTTTTCCTTCTCTTCTTCCTCAGCCGAGAGCAGCAACAGCAGCTTGGAGTGTAGGTTGAGACCTTTGTAATAGTTGCTAGTTGACCTTAACCTTAGGCAAGTACATCTTGCCAACCGAGTGAACTCATAGTGTAGATTTGATAATTTTTGTAGATAACTTTATTTATTTCTTGTTCTTAAGATTTTATGGGTTTGGTCTAGTATAACTTAGGATTTCTGTGAGCTAGTTCCATCATGTTGTTTAGAACTGAGTTTCATGAAATTTTGGTTTTGGTTTCATTTGGTTTTGGAGCTTACATGAAGGTTTAAAGATAGCAACAGGTCAAAGCATATGAGTGCTGACCGGAGAAGAAACAGTCTTTGCAAAAAAAAAATACGCATGGGAACCTTGTTGGCGTAGCATACACCAACTTACTCTTGAGCCCACTTTGTGTTGATCCTCCCTCCATTTGTAATTTTGTACAATATTCTATTCCTTGCAATAGTAAGCCAGCAACTCTCTGAGTCCATTGGCATACTTTTGACAGGAAAAACCCTTGGTCGCACTTTGGTGTGTACTCTACCCTGAACTTTCCACCATACAGAGAAAATACGCCACAGTCAGATTGGCGCACTTTCATCTTTCGGCACATTTTCTTCCAATTGCTGACTAATGGTTGTTGGTGCACTTTTCCTGTTTGGCACACTTTTGATCCACACTTCTGTGGATAAGCCTTGGCTTTTGTGCTTATCGATTTATGTGTTCTCGACTGCTATGACATTATTGATTTGTGTGTTTTATCTTTTAGTAGACCTTTCCACACTTACTTTCGTACGCCTCTAATTCAAAAGAAATGTTACCAAAATATGCTATCTCCTCTTTCAATAAGAAAATACGCCTAGACTCATTTTTGCGTACTTTCTCTAAGAACCAATATTGCAGGCATATTTTTGGGCAAGTTTACTTTTGGCATATTTTATTAATTATCTTGGCTTACTCTAGTATTTTTTTTCTTGATGGCGTACTTTGTTTAAACTTAATGTTTCCTGCTCGCACACTCTTGCATGATTTTATGTTTCCATGATGGATTTGAAACCCGTTCATGATGTACTTGATATTGATTTTGACTTTCCTTGGCAATGCTTAAGAGCTTCTCACTATAATTTACACCAGTACATGAACATTCTGGCACCATGTTGTAGCATATATATTTTCTCGATAGTGGCTCGTCGTAGCGCACTCATGATTCTAGATTATTGGACAGTAACATGCATGTACTGTTCAATTGTATTTATGTGGTTAATTTCATGTTCCTGTCTTGATTGTGCTTGGTCAAGCTATTGTCCTGTCTTGCATCATGTCTAAGAAAAGCTTTTCGGACACCACGGTCGGAAATCCTTGATAAAATGTCCAGGATAATGAACTAGATTGATACTTAGAATCATTTAGAGAGATTTCTGAGCTACATGCAATCCCGTTATCCCAGCCACACCGATAGATTTGGAGCTCTCCGTCGTGAGGGACATACTTTCAGCTCACCGTCGAGTGTTGCACTACAAGTAAGGTATCTATATATGTTAATTATATTATGTTAATCCTTTTGCCTGAATAAACTAGATAGTCTACAGGGGAGGTGGCTGTACGAAATCTAAATTGCATGTGTTAGTAATTAGGATTTGTGATAACCCTAATTAGCTAATGATAACAAGCCGAAAGATATGATTGGTCATGATTGATTGATTGCTAGTCTAGTCCTGTCAAGAATTGTCCAGTTTACTAATCATGTACTATATCCTACAAGACTACACATGCTCATTTCATTACTACTTTAATTTTATTGTTTAATGCCTTGTATTGTTATGCTGGTTTTAGTTCATAAGTTTGACTTTCTTGTGGTACTTGATATTTTGGTGTCTGACCCTACTGGTTTTGTATGGCCAAACTTTGGAGCAGGATTGCAAGATCTCCCGTACCCTCCTCAAGATGGTGACAACCCGGAGTACTAGAGGAATTGAGTAAATTTTTTCTCCATTCACTCACTTATTATAAATTATTCTTTTGAGACGTTTAGCCACCGAGCACGTGTTTAGCTCGTACTTTTGGACTAGTTCTCTCGCCTACATGACAGAACATGATTAACATATTATATACTATAGCTAGAGTTGATCATGTATGACTTAGACTCTTGCTAGTTTTCTATTTTGTGCAACTAGATTCATGATCATCTATGTATGTATAGTTTGAGATGCCTTACTATTGTATGTCTGATGATTATATATCTTGTAACATGTTGCTTGCTTGTGATTGAGAAACCTAGGACTGCTGGACCTAGGATTGACTATTGGATTATAGAGTAAATCCCACATGTCTTAGACAGCCGTGACCGTAGTTCAGGGTACTGAGTACTTTGGGATACGTAGCTGGCCTTGCCATCCTCCACTCTCTAGTATTCTGTTTCTGAAAAGTGACAACAATTAAGAGAATAAATGCCAAAAGATACGATATCAAGCAATTATGGTAATGCCAAAAGATATCAACCAAATATGGTAAATTATCCATATTTACAATACCCCCCTTGGATATTCACCATTAATTAGTCGATGGTGTATGTGCATTTGTGCCTCATTAAAACCTTTCTAAGAAAATCCAGTAGAAAAAATCTTAGTTAAGAAAAAAGAGTACGACACACAGAATTCAAAAATATTCTTTACAATCCATACTCCCCCCTTGATAGAAAGGATCTGTAAATATCTAGTTGCTCTGATGATTAAGTCGTAGCATGCCTATCTCGTGTACCAACTTCTGAAATGTGGTCTTTGGTAGTGCCTTGGTGAACAAATTGGCTAAATTTTTGTTTGATCTTATTTGCTTGACTTCGATCACTTTCGTCCTTTGGAGCTCATGTGCATAAAATAACTTTAGTGGAAGGTGCTTGGTTCGATCTCCTTTGATGAATCACTCTCTGACTTTGTAAAATCCCTATTCCTAAAAATCGTATTTACCCTTTTTAATTAATTAATAATTTAATTATAGTAATTAGTGGCTAATTAGGAGAAATAGATTTTTATTAATTTTTATTTTAGGTAATGGTGCACTTAGGGGATTTATGGGGCCATTAGGAATTTTTCCTAATTTATTTTATGTGGGAGACCCTTTGGGCAGTTGCTAGCTTAATGGTATGCATTAATATAATTCTAGACTTTTTCTATGGGTATACACACACACACACACACACACACACACACACACACACACACACACACATATATATATATATATATATATATATATATATATATATATATATATATATATATATATTTAAAAAAAGAGTTAGAAAAGAAAGAAAAGAAAAATAGTTTTTATCCTATTGGATCCTTAAAACAACCCAACCCATAACTCCTACCCGCTACCACACATCCTAACTCCCACCCGCTCACCCTTTGTAAGCGAATAGCAGCACCCGTTGGTTTTAGCAGCAGCCCACACTCCCCCTTAAACATATGTAGCAAAAAGCAAAGCAACACCACAGCGCCCCTTTATGCGAGACCCCGACCCGCGAGAACACCCCCTCTCCCTCTCTTATATATATAACTTATTTCAACCAAAATCCTAAACCTAAATTCTCCTCTTTCCATCTCGACCTTCCCCTCGACGCCGCCCTCGACCAGAGACCGCCTCCAGCCACCGCCCAGCCTAGCTAGAGCCGCCTGCGTGACGACTGCGCCCCGCGCGCTGCAGAATTCAATAGCAGGGTACCTGTGTTCCAGCGTTATTTTTTGTCACCTCGCTGAACCAAACGCCACCCCGTCTTCGCCGGTACGCTCATCCCTTAACCCTCTCCAATATCTGTGTGATAGTATACCTCGAACAACACGTAACCATAGGCAAAAATAGCGTCAAAGTTGGTAAAAAAAAAGACCAAATTCTGGATATCGCAGAAAACTGCGGTGACCACCTATGTTTCCGGATTCGTATCTCCCACCACAGAGATTCGAATCTAATTTTTCTTTTTGGTACGTGGAGACCACTTGACCTAGTTTTATTTCTGTTAATTAACATTAGATTATTAACTGCTGTAGGCAGAATTAAATTCGTTAAAAAATCCCGAAAATATACTTTTTCTAGATTTCTAAAAGTTGTGAAACGGAGCGCGCGTCGCCAAACGGGACCGCCCCGTCGTGTGCGCGTCGGAATCAGCCAGTATCCGCGGACAAACCCCGTATCGCAACTATTGCAAAAGCTGTACGCATTTTGTGCACGTTCGTCAGTTTGTGACAAAACTTGTGCCACTGGACTCGTGGTAACGCGCTGGTCCTGTGACCCAATTTTTATCCAATTCTGAGACAGTTGACCAAGTCGCCAATTGGCGGTCACCAGGGTTGACTTTTTGGGCAAAATTGTGTTCGGCCCATCGGAATCCACATTTGGACATACCGTTGGGTTTGTATTAATATTTAGAGTTGTTTGACCTATAATTTGTCCCATTTAGAGACTGTTACCTTTGGCATATTTTTTGGTACAAAGGGGGCCACACGTGGACCCCACTTTTATCCAAAATTACCGTTTTGCTCCTGTGTCCAAATTGGACGAAAGGGTAGTAATTTTTAGCTATTTTTCTCATTTTGAAAATATAGATGATGTCTATTTCACCATCCGGAGATGTTTGTTTGGAGCCATTAGTTTCTGATTCCGTGTCCTTGATATTTGGGCGCGTATACTTTACAGATTTCTTGTCAGGCAAGTATACCTTGCTATTGTACTGTATTTACATTCCATATGAGGCATGCATATTTATTTCGGCTTATTGTAGTTCATCTATTTTAACTGTTATATAAATTGCGCGTCCAAGAAAACTTGAGTGCAACGACGGTGTCGTCGTACTATATTTTTATTTATGTATATGTATTGGACCTACTTTATGAGACTACCCATCTTCATGAGGCATTTTATGTTTCATTGGCCATGACACTATTCTTACATGAGTGTGAGTCACATGTAGGATACGGACTTGCGTACTCGGCTGGCCACTGGTACGTATAGGTCGTACGACGGATAGGGATAACTGCCAATAAAAACTTTGCATGCTAGTAGACCTGGCAGTTATTTAGAGATTTTATCATGTCATGGACATGACATGCTTAGAGCCTGGGGTGGAGAGAACAACAAGTAAGGCATATGGGCTCCTTTGCACTTTTTCTCTTATAACCCGTACGCTCCGCCGGAGATGTGCGGTCATGATGACCACTATATATTATATATTATCAGGCGGCCTCTGCCGTTCAAAAGACGACATACTTTATAGGCCCCTGGATCTCCAAGAGAACCATGCCAATCCCTTTTTTAGCCAGATAGCCCACTTGGTGGAAAGTTGTTCTCAAACTGCATTCACTTAGAAGGTTAGGCGACCCCATTGGATGTTTATATTTCAGTACTTTATTGGCATGTTTATATGTATCTTGTTACGTCCCTATGAGGACCTGGTACCTTTCCAGATATAGATGAGCAGGAGTACCCGCAGGAGTATGGACCTGGACCTGACGCTACCTATCAGACTGAGGAGGTCTTACCTTCGAATTATATGTGATTCATTGCAGCTGTTTAGAGATTCTAATTGTTATTCTTTTTCGAGACATCTATTCTTATATTAGAGTTTATTCTCTTCCCTCTTTAGTAGTTTTGGTATAGTTGATTTGCAGTAGATTTGTTTCCATCCAACTATCATACCTTGAGACTGCTTATTTGACATTCAGTTATTATTCAGCTATTTATTTCCATTTATTTATTTATTGTGCTGTGGATGAGATATAGATTTGCGTGTGAGTTGTTGTGACAGTATATTACCATTGTGGATTGGATATTCATGTACAGCATACGTGTGTATATAGTTTTCATATATTGGAGTTCATATACATACGGCTGGCGTGTTACGTATTCCTAGTCCTACGTATTTTGGGACTGGAACGTGACATATTTTTAGTGGTGGCCCATGCAGGTCCAGAATATATTGTCTCGGTTACATAACTATACCGAATAAGCCTGCGTATAGGAATAGAGTATAAGGATCTCATCCACGCTTGACTAAAACTCATCCTTCCTATTTTATGCTTGCATCATGTTTGATTTCTGTACTTCTTCTAATCGTTTCGTACATCACCTGCAGAGAGATGGATATACAAAATGGATGTACTGCCGCCGATGGCGACACGACTTCTGGAGTCAATGGTCAGACTCAAGGAGGGACCCCAACGATTCCTAGACTTCCGGGGCCAGATGGACAGACTCACACTCCAATTCCATCTGATCTTCCCACTTCACCTATTGGGAACCTTCCAGCTTTTCCAGTACCGCAGGATGGCCAAGAGCAACTGTTCCAATTCTTCCAGATGATGATGCAGGAACAGAGGCAACAGGCAGCCGAGCAGAGGCAAGAATTTTTGGCAACACTTGAGAGGATGGCTGCACATGCTACTGTACCAGCCCAAGCACTAGCTCCAGTACCTTGAGCTAGAGTTGGTTCAGTAAAGGACTTTATTCAGATGGGTCCGAGGCCGTACAAGGACACTGAGAGCCCGAAGGATACTACCAACTGGATCACTCACACACAGAAGCTTTTGGAGGCATCGCAGTTACCTATGGACCTATGGATGACGGGTGTAAGGATGCTTCTAGATGGTAATGCTCATCACTGGTGAGAATCCATGGAGCGCCAGTTGGGTATATACCAGACTTGGGAGCAGTTCTTGGAGTGCTTCGAGAGAAAGTACTTCCCGGACACCATCAGAGATACATTGTACGATCAGTTTCTTCACTTGGAGCAGGGGAACCGAACAGTGGATGAGTATGATGCCGAGTTTAGTCGACTCAGCAAATATGGTGCTGTCCTGATACCAGATAACTTGGCCAAGGCTAAGAGGTTTCATCAAGGACTGACCCAGGAGCTACAATATTATACAAGCTCGCAGTCCCGGATCTCTTATGGTGAACTACTGACAGAAGCCAGATTACAAGAAACCATCAGCAGAGGAAAGAGAGGTCAGCTGAGGACACAACAAGGATCAGCAAGGATACAACATAGACCAGCCAGGATATAACAAGTAGGACCTATCAGACGTCCTTTAGCTCAGCAACAACAGTACCAACACAGAGCAGCACCGTACCAGAATCCGGAGAAGCCCTACTGCAATTATTGTGGGAAACGCAAACATATTTCAAGAGATTGTTGGACTCGCTTGGGTTAGTGTATGAGATGTGGCTCCGGACAGCACCTGGCGAGAGACTGCCTAATGCAGGCATCGACACTTCCACCACCAGTTCACAGGCTAGCGCTTCCAGCACCGAAGCCAGCTCAGCAGATGACTGGACCGGGAGCACCTCGACCCCCGGCAGCAGGAGGATTTCAGATAGGACCACCGCTACCTACCCAGGAGGATCCGTATATGAGGGCCAGACATGGACAGCCGCAGAGGAACGGACGAGCTTCTGCATTGGAGGTAGATGACATGGATCATGAGGTGGATGTCATAGCAGGTATTACTCTTGCTTTTACTTTTCCTGCTGTGACATTGTTTGATACGGGGGCCACCCACTCATTCATATCATCTAGTTTTATTGCCAAACATAATATTACTTCTACACCTTTATCTAGTTGTGTTAGAATTCTTACCGGAGGAGAAGTTATACCAGTTAGCCGAGTTTGTAGATCGTGTCCTATAGTAATACATGGCAGAGAGATAAACGCCCAACTCTTAGTCCTTCTTATGCCATCTTTTAATATTGTGCTTGGAATGGACTGGCTAAGCAAGTACCACGCTTTCTTCGATTGCTTTGGAGGAAGCATTCTTTTTAAGGTACCAGGCCAGCCTGAACTTGAGTTTGCAAGAGGAACCACAGAAGCCATTGATGGTATTCAGCTTTGCAATGGACGATGTTGTTTATCATTCTATTATTTCAGAATTTCTAGACGTCTTTCCAGAGGAATTGCCAGGACTACCCCCAGACAGAGATGTAGAGTTTTTAATTGAACTAGCACCGGGAGCAGCACCTATAGCCTCGCATGTTTACAGACTGGCGAAGAAGGAAATGGATGAGCTGAAGGCACAGTTGAAAGAACTAGAGGAGAAAGGTTTCATCGGACCAAGTGCATCACCCTGGGAAGCACCAGTGTTGTTTGTACCCAAGAAGGATGGGTCAGTGCGTATGTGCATTGACTACAGAGCCTTGAATGCAGTGACTGTAAAGAATAAATATCCATTGCCACGCATTGATGACTTATTTGATCAACTCAGTGGAGCGAAGGTGATCTCGAAGATAGATTTGAGATCGGGATATCACCAGGTGAAGGTACGAAAGCAGGACATTTCGAAGACCGCATTCAGAACAAGATTGGGCACTACGAGTTTTTGGTCATGCCATTTGGATTGACCAATGCTCCAGTTATCTTTATGGACTTAATGAATCGAGTCTTCCACCAGTGCTTGGACCAGTTCGTGGTCGTCTTCATAGATGATATACTTGTCTATTCGAAGAGCCACGAGGAGCACGAGAAGCACTTGCGGATTGTTCTAGAGACTTTGAGGAAAGAGCAGTTATATGAAAAGCTCAGTAAATATGAGTTCTTCTTAGACATAGTTTTATTTCTTGGGCATGCTGTTACAGGAGATGGTATTTCTGTTGATCCAAAGAAGATCTCAGTAGTTGAAACATGGCCTATTCCTAAGTCTGCATCAGAGGTGAGGAGTTTCCTTGGACTTGCGGGATATTACCGACGGTTCATGGAGAACTTCTTAAGGATAGCAGCACCTATGGCTCTTTTGACTTGTAAGGATCAAGAATTTATATGGACCGACGAGTGTCAAGCCGCCTTTGAAGAGTTAAAGAAGCGACTGACTACAGCACCAGTATTGACTATTCCGTCAGGATCAGGAGGTTATGTGATCTACAGTGACGCATCAGGAAAAGGCTTGGGATGCGTATTGCTGCAGCATGGCAAGGTGATTGCATATGCATCTAGACAGTTACGAGTACATGAGAAGAATTATCTGACTCATGACTTAGAACTTGCAGCCGTTGTATTTGCTCTGAAGCTATGGAGACATTACTTATATGGGGAACGAGTGGAGATCTATACAGACCATAAAAGCCTCAAGTACGTCTTCACGCAGAAGGAGTTAAATATGAGGCAATATCGATGGCTCGAGTTGATGAAAGATTTCGAGATAGAGCTACATTATCACCCAGACAAGGTTAACGTTATAGCAGACGCATTAAGCCAAAAACCAGCAGCTTACTTCTTGACAACACAGAGAGAATTATTGGAGGACTTGCAAGATCTTGGCATTGAAGTGATATTACCCGGAGCAGATGGAACACTAGCCAACTTGCAAGTACAATCATCATTAGTAGAGAGGATTAAGGCAGCTTTGCCTACTGACGCCAGATTCAGGAGACTGAAGGAAAGAATAGAGGCCGAAGAGCAGACAGGATTACACATTCATGAGGATAGGATATTACGATGTGGTGATCATCTTTATGTTCCAAATGGAGAGATTCGACAGAAGCTGATGACAGAAGCTCATAGTTTGATTTATTCTATTCATCCTGGAGGCACCAAGATGTATCGTGATTTATGCCAGTACTTTTGGTGGCATGGAATGAAGAGAGAGATAGCTCGCTTTGTAGCTAAATATCTGGTATGTCAACAAGTAAAGACGGAGCACCAGAGGCCTACATCTTGTGAAGTTTTCTTACAACAATAGCTATCAAGCGAGTATCCAGATGGCTCTGTTTGAAGCATTGTATGGAAGAAAATGTAGGTATCCTGTGTGTTGGAGTGACGTAGGAGAACGTCAGATTCTGGGACTCGAGTTGGTGGTCAACACCGTAGAGACAGTTAAGAAGATACAAGGACACTTGCGAGCAGCGCAAGACAGGCAGAAGCAGTAGACAGACCTTCATCGTCGTCCCTTGGAGTTCAAAGAGGGCGATCATGTCTTCTTGAGGATATCACCTACCAGAGGCACCATTCGATTCGGAGGGCGCGGCAAGTTGAGTCCAAGGTATATTGGACCATTTGACGTGCTAAAGAGAGTTGGAGAAGTGGAATATCGACTTGCGCTACCACATTCACTTGAGGGAGTACATGACGTATTCCATGTGTCACAGCTCAGGCGATATGTGGCAGACAATAGTCATGTTCTCGACCATTCGGAGATCACCATTGTGCCGAGCTTATCATACCAAGAGCAACCCGTGGGAATCCTTGATCGTCGAGAGAAAGTATTGAGGAACCAGTCTATTCCCTTGGTTCGCGTAGCATGGAGGCATGGCGCGCCAGGAGAATCAACTTGGAGCGCGAGGACGACATGCACAAGCTTTTTTCAAACCTATTCGCAGACCAAGGTATGAATTTACTTTGTTAATTTATATCTTATACCATCCTTGACTTTCTACCGTGGCTTAATTTTAATTTCGAGGACAAAATTTTTATAAGTTGGATAGAATGTAAAACCCCTATTCCTAAAAACCGTATTTATCTTTTTTAATTAATTAATAATTTAATTGTAGTAATCAGTGGCTAATTAGGAGAAATAGATTTTTATTAATTTTTATTTTAGGTATTGGTGTACCTAGGGGATTTATGGGGCCATTAGAAATTTTTTCTAATTTATTTCATGTGGGAGATCCTTTGGGCAGTTGCTAGCTTAATGGTATGCATTAATATAATTCTAGATTTTTTCTATGGGTACACACACACACACACACACACACACACACACACACACACACACACACATATATATATATATATATATATATATATATATATATATATATAAAAGAAAAAGAGTTAGAAAAGAAAAGAAAAGAAAAATAGTTTTTATCCTATTGGATCCTTAAAACAACCCAACGCATAACTCCTACCCGCTACCACACATCCTAACTCCCACCCGCTCACCCTTTGTAAGCCAATAGCAGCACCCGCTAGTTTTAGCAGCAGCCCACACCCCCCTTAAACATATGTAGCAAAAAGCAAAGCAACACCACAGCGCCCCTTTATGCGAGACCCCGACCCGCGAGAACACCCCCTTTCCCTCTCTTATATATATAACATATTTCAACCAAAACCCTAAACCTAAATTCTCCTCTTTCCATCTCGACCTTCCCCTCGACGCCGCCCTCGACCAGAGACCATCGCCAGCTACCACCCAACCTAGCCAGAGCCGTCCGCGCGACGACTGCGACCCCGCGCGCTGCAGAATTCAATAGCAGGGTAACTGTGTTCCAGCGCTGTTTTCTGTCACCTCGCTGAACAAAACGTCACCCCGTCTTCATCGGTACGCTCACCCCTTAACCTCCTCCAATATTTGTGTGATAGTAGACCTCGAACAACACGTAACCATAGACGAAAACAGCGTCAAAGTTGGCCGAAAAAAGACCAAATTCTGGGTATCGCAGAACACTGCGGTGACCACCTATGTTACCAGATTTGTATCTCCCACCACAGAGATCCGAATCCAATTTTTCTTTCTGGTACGCGGAGACCACTTGACCTAGTTTAATTTTTATTAATTAATATTAGATTATTAACTGCTGTAGGCAGAATTAAATTTATTGGAAAATTTCGAAAATACACTTTTTTCTATATTTCCAAAAGTTGTGAAACGGAGTGCGCGCCGCCAAACGTGATCGCCCTGACGTGTACCAAGTGTACCAAACGGTGCACGCAGGGTACCCAGATATGTGACAGTTCGTGGAAACTGATTCGGATTCGTGTGCGCGTCAAAATCAGCCCGTATCCACGGACAAATCCCGTATCGTAATTTTTGTGAAAGCTGTGCACATTTTGTGCATGCTCGTCAGATTATGAAAAAACTTGTGCCACTGGACTCATGGTAACGCGCTGGTCCTGTGACCCAATTTTCACGCAATTCTGAGATAGTTGACCAAGTCGCCAATTGGCGGGCCTCAGGGTTGACTTTTTGGGCAAAATTGAGTTCGGCCCATCTGAATCCATATTTGGACATACCGTTGGGTTCGTATTAACATTTAGAGTTATTTGACCTATAATTTATTCTATTTAGAGACTGTTACTCTTGGCACATTTTTCGGTGCAAAGGGGGCCACACGTGGACCCCACTTTTATCCGAAATTATCGTTTTGCTCCTGTGTCCAAATTGGACGAAAGGGTAGTGATTTTTAGCTTTTTTACTCATTCTGGAAATATCGATGATGTCTATTTCAGCATCCGGAGACGTTTGTTTGGAGCCATTAGTTTTTGATTTCGTGTCCTTGATATTTGGGCGCGTAGACTTTACAGATTTCTTACCAGGCAAGTATATCTTGCCATTGTACTGTATTTACATTCCATATGAGGCATGCATGTTTATTTCTACTTATTGTAGTTCATCTATTTTAACTGTTATATAAATTGCGCGTCCAAGGAAACTTGGGTGCAACGACGGTGTCGTCGTACTATATTTTTATTTATGTATATGCATTGGACCTACTTTATGAGACTACACCATCTTTATGAGGCATTTTATGTTTCATTGGCCATGACACTATTCTTACACGAGTGTGAGTCACATGTAGGACACGGACTTGCGTACTCGGCTGGCCACTGGTACGTATAGGTCGTGCGACGGATAGGAATAACTGTCAATAGAAACTTTGCATGCTAGTAGACCTGGCAGTTATTTAGAGATTTTATCGTGTCATGGACATGACATGCTTAGAGCATGGGGTAGAGAGAACAACAAGTAAGGCATTTAGGCTCATTTGCACTTTTTCTCTTGTAACCCGTACGCTCCGTCGGAGATGCACGGTCATGATGACCACTATATATTATATATTATCAAGCGGCCTCTGCCGTTAAAAAGACGACATATTTTATAGGCCCCTGAATCTCCAAGAGAACCATGCAAATCCTATTTTTAGCCAGATAGCCCACTTGGTGGAAAGTTGTTCTCAAACTGCATTCACTTAGAAAGTTAGACGACCCCATTGGATGTTTACATTTCAGTACTTTATTGGCATATTTATATGTATCTTGTTACGTCCCTCTGAGGACCTAGTACCTTTCCAGATATAGATGAGTAGGAGTACCCGCAGGAGTATGGACCTGGACCTGACGCTACCTATCAGACTGAGGAGGTCTTACCTTCGGATTATATGTGATTCATTGCAGCTGTTTAGAGATTCTAGTTGCTATTCTTTTTCGAGACATCTATTCTTATATTAGAGTTTATTCTCTTCCCTCTTTAGTAGTTTTGGTATAGTCGATTTACAGTAGATTTGTTTCCATCCGACTATAATACCTTGAGACTGCTTATTTGACATTCAGTTATTATTCAGCTATTTATTTCCATTTATTTATTTATTGTGCTGTGGATGAGATATAGATTTTCGTGTGAGTTGTTGTGACAGTATATTATCATTGTGGATTGGATATTCATGTATAGCATACGTGTGTATATGGTTTCCATATATTGGAGTTCGTATACATACGGCTGGCGTGTTACGTATTCCTAGTCCGACGTATTTTGGAACTGGGGCGTGACAGACTTGGGCAAAGCAAGTCGTATTGTCTTTGAATATTGTTGTTGACTCATTTGTAACTATGGAAAGTTGACAATTTACTCTTATATATATGATGAATGGTCGATCTCAACCACACACTTTCTCTTGTTTCTTCATGGAGTGCAATTAATTCTGCATGGTTAGAGAAAGTTGCTACTAAACCTTGCTTTATTGATCACCAAGATATAGCTGCATGGTTATTAATAAACACATAACCTGTTTGGGAGCAACCCTTATGAGGGTCAGAAAGATAACCTGAGTCTGCATAACCAACTAGACGAGAATTGTTAGTAGAATCACAGAAATAAAATAATTCCATATCAGTTGTTCCTCGAAGATATCTCAATATGTGTTTAATTCCATTCCAATGTCTAAGTGTAGGTGCAGAACTATATCTAGACAATAAATTAATAAAAATATATAATGTCCGGTCTTGTGCATTGTGCAAGATATAATAGTGCTTCGATAGCACTTAAATACGGTACTTCAAGACCAAGAACTTTTTTATCTTCTCCCTTTGGTCAGAATGGATCTTATCCAAATCCAAACTTGGTACAACCATAGGTGTACTTAGTGGATGTGCTTTGTCCATTCTGAATCGTTTCAAAATTCTTTCAATATATCGGGATTGATGCACTAATATTTTACTAGAACTTCATTCTATTTTCAAACCAAGACAAAGTGCTACCTTTCCCAAGTCTTTCATTTCAAATTATTTCTTTAAATAGTTTGCGGTTTTCTCCAATTTTGTAGGAGACCCAATTTGGTTTATATCATCCACATATATTAATACTATAGAAAAATCTATTCTCAGATTTCTTAATGAAAATACATGTACAAATTTGACTATTTTTGTACCCTTCCTTTGTCAAATAAATACTAAGGCGATTATACCACATTCTTCTGAATTATTTTAACCCATATAATGCTCGTCTACGTTTAATTGAATATATGCCCTTTGACTTAGTATCTGGCATTGTAAATCCTTCTGGAATTTTTATATAGATGCCAGTATCTAAGTCTGCATACAAATATGCAGTAACAACATCCACAAGTCTCATATCAAAAAATTTAGAAATTACGAGATTGATTATATCTAAAAGTAATGACATCCATAACTAGAGAATATGTCTCCATATAGTCAATTTTAGGTCTTTGAGAAAAATCTTGTGCTACAAGTCGGGCTTTGTATCTTTCAACTTCATTCCTCTCATTTCGTTTTCTCATGAACACCCATTTAAAACCAATAGGTTTCATGCCCTTTGGTGTTTCCACTATAGGTCCAAACACACCACGTTTTTCTAAAGATTTTAATTCTGCTTAAATAGCATCTTTCTACGTACATTGGTAATCTTTTCATTGTCGACATTCATTTATACTACGTGGTTCATTTTCACAATCATCATTGTCCTTTGATATTTCAGTAGCTACTACATAGCTAAATATGTCATCGATGAAAAGTATTCTTCTATTGCACAATTCACCTGAACATGCATGGAGTATCGATATCTCTTTTTTTTCAGGTATCTGTGCCACTCTAGAGGCATCCATAGGCATTTCAGTGAATTTAAAATTTTGTACATTTTTATTATTTGTTTCTGGAGCTCCAGCCATTATTGGGCCTTTATCAGGATAAGATGTTTCATTAGCTCTCCTCTTTCTAGGACCACTATCCTTGGAACCTATAGGCCTACCACGCTTTTGACGTGTAGTAGTAGATTCATTTGCCGCCTTATTTTGTTTTTTCCAACTGGAACAATAATTTTGGTTGGCAAATTCATAGCTGGCACATGTGATTAGTTACTTTTACAGCATCATTAAATGCATCAAGTAATTGATTTGTCATTTCTTGCAAATGTATCATTCTCCTTGTCACATAATCACATTGTGGAGTTCTTGAATCTTGATGAGATATAGTAGTCGTATTTCACGTTAATTCACGCCGTTCATTAGTAATAGATTGTTCTTTATGAACAATTTCTTGCTTTCCAACAATTTCTTGCTTTCCACCCCCACCCCTAACGATGGAAAAACTCTCCCATTAAATTGACAATAATCAAATCTTGCAGTGAAGACATCACCAGTCATTGGCTCCAAATACTTTATTATGGAAGAAGACTCAAAACCAATGTATATTCCCAAACGTCGTTGGGCACCCACTTAGTTCTTTTGGGAGGTAGAATTGGGACATATACTGAAAATCCAAAATTTCTCAAATATAAAATATTCAGTTATTTTTCACTAACAAATTGTATAGGTAAAAAAAATGGTATGCAGTGGGTCTAAATTTAACTAGAGATGCAACATGTAAAATAGCATATCCCCAAGCCTCAATTGGCAAACTATATTGCAATAGTAAAGGTCTAGCTATAAGTTGGAGATGTTTGATAAATGACTCAGATAACCCATTTTAAGTGTGCACATGGAGAACATAATGCTCTACCTCAATTTCTAATGATGTACAATAATCATCAAAAACTTGTGAGATAAATTCTGTAGTATTATCAAGTCTAATTGATTTAATCGTGTTTCATGAAACTGGGATCTAAGTTTAATAATTTGGACCAAAAGACGAGAAAATATAAGATTTTTAGTAGACAATAAATAAACATGTGACCACATAGTAGATGCATCTATGAGTACCATAAAATATCTAAAAGGACCACTAGCAGGGTAAATAGGACCACAAATGTCTCCTTGTATTCTTTGCAAGAAAGTAGGAGACTAATTCTTAACTTTTAACAAAGATGGTCTAGTTATAAAAAAAATTTGTGAACAAGGAATACATAGGTGATTCTTCGGTAAGCCAAGATCGTAATTTTTCAATAAATGTCCACAAGAATTGTCAATGATTCTCTTGAACATAGTTTATCCCAAATGACCCAAACGGTCATGCCAAATGGTACATAAGACATGATCATTTGCTTTATGTTTTGCCACATTCATATGAGATTCAATTATACTAATGGTGGTATAATACAAACCCACTAAAAGACAAGAGAAATCTTCTAATGTGAGCATTTTGCTCCCAATATTAGATATGATACATAATGTCTCTTTATTGTTATCATTTCAAGTTTCAATATGGTACCCATTTCTGTGAATACCTTTGAAACTCGGCAAATTCTTTTTAGAATTGTTTGAATATAATGCATTCTGCAAATTTATTTGAGTACCATTAGATAACATAATGTTTGCTTTTACAAAGCCCTCTATTATATGGGCTGGCCCAGCTATTGTTGATACTTTATGCTTGTCAAATACTAACTTTGAGAAAAAAATTAATTTTTTAAAATCGTATGCGTTGTAGCACTATCTACCAAACACATATCCAAGTCAATTTTCTCCTTCGTATATACACACCTTCAATCATGAAGCAAAAAGATAATTATGAACATATATTCTAGCTAGCATAAATATAATAAAAATAATAAAGCACACAAAACGATAATATTATATTAGAGATGTGACTCCAAATAAATAATAAAAATTTCTAACAAACTCTCATGGCCTAGACATGTCATTTATGGATTCTTTAAATTTGTCAACCTCTTCTTAAGGAGCTTGACATTGCTTAAACCAATGTCCATCTTTGCCACATTTATGACAAGCATTACTACCCTTATTTGGTTTATTTTGAGGATTTGAATTTCCTTTGTTAGAGGGTGCTGTCAAATTATTTTCTTTATTCTTTTGTGAGCATTGTCTTCACCTTTGTAAGGCTGATAACCATGACCATATCTCCCATTTTTTTACGCCCTCTTCCACGTCCTCCACTACGACCTCTAATAAATCCAACATTAGCATTTACCTCAGGAATTGGCATTGACCCAGTTGGTCTAGAGCATGTGGTTTTTCAAGAGAACATTGTTATTTGCCTTTGCTACAAGGAGACAAGTCACCAGTTCAGAGTATTTTGTGAATTTTCTTTCACGGTATTGTTCCTTCAAAAGTATATTACTTGCATGATACCCCCGAAGATCAGATTCTATCGCTCGGGAGCAGCGGCAGCTTCCTCAGATACTTTTTGGCCTGCTGCGGAGAGGGTAGCAGCTACTATGAGTTCTTCTCCAGTTGAGAGGGTCACCTCACCGGTTCAGGTGGGAGTCCCAGCAGCCGTCTTTGGGGGTGCTTCTCCCCCAGTTCAAAGGGTAGCTCCATTAGTTTCCGAGGATCTTCCACCACCACCGCCAGTACCAGCTGATGCTACACAGTTGTTTGCACTTTTCCAGCAAATGATGGAGGCCCAGAGGGCCCAGGCGGAGGCACAGCACCGACAGACAGAGGTGATGAGACAGGGCATTGAGAATGTTCACCAGGTGGTTATTATCACAGTTGAGAGAGCTACTACAGCCCAGCCACAGACGGCACTAGCTCAGTTTATTCCATATCAGCTGAGGCTGGGTACCATCATCGACTTCAAGAGGATGGGCCCGAAGGACTTCAGGGGCAAAGAGGGGATTATCTATGCGGACGAGTGGATCGAGGACATCGAGCGAAACCTGCGGCTGGCACAGATTCCAGAGATGCTACAGATAGAGGCTGCGGGTTGTATGATGTTCGATATTGCCTTGACATGGTTTCGGATAGACCCGAGGATTGCAGTACCAGGACTCTCTTGTAAAGCCTTCAAAGAGCTTTTCAATGAGAAGTTCTTTTCAGACGTGGCTCTTACATCCTTGGAGAGTCAGTTCCAGTACCTCGTCCAGGGAGGTATGTCAATAAATGAGTATGCGGCGGAGTATTGTCGTCTAGGTCGCTTCGTGGAGGGTTAGAACCCTGGAGGCAGAGCAAGAAAGTTCAGGAAGGGCCTGAACTGGGAAGTCAAACCCCACACCAACAGAGATCCTACCGCCATCTTCGAGGAGATACTCAGGCAGGCGCAGAGAGCAGAGGATGACTTAGAGCTTGGCTCTAAGAGACAGAGGGACACAAGAGGATCCAGCAACTACACGGGTCCAACGAAGAGGCCTCACCTCCAGTAGCAGCACCAGAGGCCGTACCAGCACCAGAGGCAGCAGTATCACGGGCCAGCTAGAGCGCCGGCTCAGTAGATGCATCAGATCCAGAGGGCAGCAATTTTTTATACTTTTTGTAAGAAGCAAGGATAAGGATGGGATGCATGCAGGATGAGGCTAGGCCAATACCTATTATGTGGATCGGGCGATCATCAGTTGCGGGCTTGTCCCAAAGTCCCAGCTTGTCCAGCTCAGGGTGGAGGACAGGCACAGAGGGCACCCGCTAGACCACCAGCGGGCCAGCAGAGAGGACCTCTTCCACCACAACAGCAGGAGTTTGCCCAGCATCAGCAGCAGAGATGAGCGCATCGACAGGGGCAAGCTTTTGCCATGACTGTCGAGGAGGAGGAGCCGATTGGCGTTGTTATCTCAGGTTTAGTTTATCTTGATTCCTTTCCAGCTCATGTTTTGTTCGATTCTGGTGCTTCTCATAGCTTTGTATCTTTTGCTTTGAGGCATCGTCTTGAGTTTGAACCGTTGGCGAGGACTTGCAAGATCACGACCGGGGGTGGCATTATCCTGGTCAGTGATATTTGCAAGAACGAGAGAGTTTATTTAGGAGGCCATGAGCTGAGCGTATGTTTACTCGTAATGCCACTTCCGAGTTACGATATAGTACTAGGGATGGATTGGTTGAGTAGACATCATGCTAGTATCGATTATCGTGGAGGCAGAGTTTTATTTCAGAAGTCCGGAGAGCCAGAGTTCGAGTTCGTTCGAGGAGCAGAGCAGAGCGAAGATAATTTCTATCGGGCTTTGGTCGAGGAGCAGGAGCCGCCACATCCGTTGATTTCAGAGTTCTTGGATGTCTTTCCAGAGGAGTTGTCGGAGTTGCCGCCGGACAGAGATGTGGAATTCTCTATAGATTTAGTACCAGGCGCAGAGCCGATCTCTCAGCACGTCTATAGATTAAACAACAGTGAGCTGGCAGTATTGAAGAAGCAGGTGGATGAGTTGCAAGAAAAGGGCTTTATCCGTTCCAGTTCATCACCATGGGGTGCTCCAGTACTTTTTTTACCAAAGAAGGATGGGTCGGTACATATGTGTATCGACTACATGGCACTTAATAATCTCACTATTAAGAACAAATACCCGTTGCCGCGGATAGATGATTTGTTTGACTAGTTGAGCGGAGCGAAGGTATTCTTCAAGATAGACTTGAGGTCAGGGTACCGCCAGGTAAAAGTGAAAAGGGAAGACATCCCGAAGACAGCTTTCAAGACTCGCTATGGACAGTTCGAGTTCTTGGTGATGTCATTTGGGTTGACCAATGCCCCGGCAGTATTCATGAACCTAATAAACAAGGTGTTTCATCAGTACTTAGACCAGTTTGTTGTAGTCTTCATTGATGATATTCTGATATATTCGAAGATCCCAGAGGAGCATGAACAGCACTTGAGGATTATTTTAGAGACCCTCAGGAAGGAGAAGTTGTATGACAAGTTATCGAAGTACGAATTCTTCCTTGATAAGGTTGAATTCCTTGGGCATGTCATTACAGGAGATGGAATCTCGGTGGACCCGAAGAAGATCTCAGCAGTTGAATCGTGGTCTACCCCAAGTTCAGTAGCAGAGATCAGGAGCTTCCTTGGATTAGCAGGCTACTATCAGAGGTTTGTTCAGGACTTTTCCATACTTGCAGAGCCGATGACTAGGCTGACCAGAAAGGACGTGGAGTTCGTCGGGACTAAGGATTGTCAGTCAGCATTTGAGGAGCTAAAGAGAAGATTGACTACAACTCCCATCTTGACACTACCATCAGGAGCAGGAGAATTTTTTATTTACAGTGATGCATCAGGGAAGGGTTTGGGTTTTGTGTTACAGCAGCACAGGAAGGTGATTGCCTATGCTTCCAGGCAAATATGTCCACATAAAAAGAACTATCCTACCCATGATTTAGAGTTGGCAGCGGTTATCTTTGCTCTCAAATTATGAAAATACTATTTATATGGAGAGAGAGTAGAGATCTGCACAGACCATAAGAGCTTAAAGTATGTGTTTACACAGAAAGATCTCAACATAAGGCAGCGACGATGGTTGGAGCTGATGAAAGACTTCGATATATCCTTGCAATACCATCCAGGGAAGGCCAACGTAGTCGCGGATGCTTTGAGCAGGTATCCCATGGCTATATGCTTGACTAGAGACAGACATTTATTAGCAGATCTTGATAGTTTGGGCATTGAGGTATTGATTCCAGGAGTCGCAGCACAGATGTGGGGACTTCAGGTTCAGTCAGAGCTGACGGACCGGGTCAGAGTTAGGCAGTATGAGGATGAATCTCTGAGGATCATCATATCACAGGTTCAGATCGGGCTGACAGAGGACTTCATCGTCGCGGATGATGGATCATTGCGACACGGTACCAGGTTATGTGTACCGAGAGGAGCATTACGCGAGAAGATTCTGCAAGAGGCACACCATTCCCAATACTCTATGCATTATGGTGCCAATAAGATGTATAGAGACATGAGGGAGCATGTATGATGGTATGGCATAAAGCTGGAGGTAGCTAGCTTCGTGTCCAGATGCTTAGTTTGCCAGCAGGTCAAAGCGGAGAGACAGAGACTAGTAGGATTGCTTCAGCCTTTGCCTATTTTGGAATAGAAATGGGAACATGTGACTATAGATTTTGTATCGGGACTTTCGCGTTCTCTAGGAGGCAAGGATGCAATTTGGGTCATCGTGGATAGGTTGACCAAATCAGTCCACTTTCTGCCATTTAAAGTAGGTACATCTACGGAGAAGCTTACGGATATGTATGTGCGCCAGATTGTCAGATTGTATGGTATTCTAGTGAGCATTATCTCGGATCAGGATAGTCGCTTCACGTCCCATTTTTGGAGGAGTTTGCAATCTAGCTTGGGCAGTCAGCTCAAGTTCAGTACCGCTTATCACCCTCAGACGGACGGACAGTCGGAGAGGACTATTCAGACTCTTGAGGACATGCTACGCACCTGTATTTTGGATCTTGGAGGTTCTTAGGAAGATCACCTTCACTTGGTAGAGTTTTCATACAACAACAGCTACCAAGCCAGCATTGAGATGTCACCATTCGAGGCGTTGTATGGATGGAGGTGCCGCACTCCGTTATCCTGAGATGATGTTGGTGACAGAGCTTTATTGGGACCAGAGATGGTAGTGGATGCAGCAAAGAAGGTGAAGCTTATCAGGGACAGACTTCGAGTAGCGCAGGACAGGCAGCGACATTGGGCCGATAGCCACCGACGACCTTTGGAGTTTGAGGTATAGCTTTAGTTTTATTTTGCTTGTGCTTGATTGTTGTTTTATTAGAGTGCTAAGGTTTTGTTTCGTGCTAGATTGGCGGTCTGGTTTTCTTGAGGATTTCTCCGACATGTGGCATGATTCGTTTCGGTGGAGGCGGCAAGCTTAGTCCGCGATTCATCGATCCTTTCAGTATTCTTGAGAGAGTCGGTGCAGCCGCTTACAAACTAGACTTACCACCTGCACTAGAGGAAGTGCACAACGTGTTTCACTTGTCGTAGTTGAGATGATACGTGGCAGATCCCAGTCATGTATTGGATCACTCGGAGATAAAGGTGGGCCATACTCTTAGCTATCCAGAGCAGCCAGTGGAGATTCTGGATCAAAAAAAGAAGGTGCTGAGGAACCAGACGATTCTTTTGGTGCGCGTCGTATTGAGGCATCACTCGCTAAAAGGGAGTACCTATGAGCGAGAGATCGAGATGCGCGAGCGATATCCATATTTGTCCGAGCCGTGAGGTATATTTTTTTCTTGCATTTGTATTGTTTGCTTTTGGTAGATAGTTTCTTCCTTAATTTTGAGGACAAAATTTTTCTAAGGTGGGTAGGTTTGTCACCCTCACTTTTTTATTTAAGAGTAGTTTGGTAATTGACAATGGGTATTATTTATTTTAGGATTATTTATATTTAATATTTGTGCATGCATGATTATATAATTATTATATTACTATTGTTTGATAGTTGTAGATTTATTTTAGACTTGTGTAGTGGACCTAACCCATTTATTTAGAATGCATGAACCACCTTTTAGTTGAGTCTAAGTTGAGCCCATGAATTAGGCCCATGGATTAGGAGGCTTGATTAATTAGAGAAACCATTAGACTAGAACCTTCTCTCCCTAATTAATTTCTTCATGAGAGACCCCAAGGGATATTTATGACTTTGTGCATTTCTTGGGGAGGGGGGTTACATGGCCGGCCCTTAGTAGGAGGAGAGAGAGTGCTCTCATTTCATTTTATTCTCCAAATTCTAGATCTACAATTTTTCCTCTTCCAATTCCCTCATTAATTCTCCACCAATTCTTCACCAATCTCTTCCCTAATTTATCATTGAGATTGCTACACCAAGGATCTACAAGAAGGAAGCAAGGAGCAAAGAGCAAGGAGCAAGGAGGAGGAGGCCAAGATCTACAAGGAGGAGCTACTTGGCAATTGGAGACTTTTTATTGGGAATCCATCTCCCAATAGGTATATTTCAGTTTTTCTTCTTCTATTAGACTCTAGATCTGATATTTAACCATGAGAAACTAACCCACATACATAGGCTACACATAGCATTTAGTTTTAGGTTCATCGGAGACCTACGGTGGAAGTCATGACCAATTTGGTGCCAATTTTGGAGAAATTTTGAGATTGGCACATGTAGTACTTGTCATTGGGTCTAATAGATCTAAATGACACTTGATTGCTTATTTATAACTAGTATTGTATCCACAATTGGATACATGTAGGCCATATCTCGTCAATTTGACGAAACGGGTTAATTTTGGGGGATTTTCTTCGACACGGGACTTTATGCATATCATATTGTGACACGGACACGTAGACACTCTAATTACTATACGTATTATTCATAATTAATATTTTAGACTTGCTCATGTCCTCCGGGATACGTTTGGTTGTGTGTTGAGGCCGTATCACAAGCGTATCATAGAGAAAGTATGATACGGGTGCGATACGCTCCATGTGTTTGTTGTTTGGCTTATTTTTTTATGCGTGCATGTGTATTTATCTATATATATGCTATCTATGTGTTATATAGAGTATATAATAGTGTATATTGAGTTTATGTATAAGTGTGGGTCTATGTGTATATATATTTATTGGTGTATATAGTTATATATATATAACCACTCATATATATATCTATATACACTTATATATATATATATATATATATATATATATATATATAGAGGGGGGGTTGAGTATAGTGTGTGGTCGTGTGTGTTAAGAGCGACTCGGCACACAGGTGCAGCTGCAGCAGGGGGAGAAGTCTCGACAGAGTGGAGGAGTTCCTGTGCAGTCGGGCACTGCACAACCATTGTGCAGTACACACAGTTTAGCACTGTGCAGTCGAGCACAGTTCATATGCAGAATCTTCCTCTGTAGTCAATGTTATGGACTCCAATGCAAAGAGAAGAGGAAGCAGTCAGCAAAGATGAGGTGCAGTAGCTTATCAGTGAAGCATCGAGCAACACTATACATTTGGTTCAAGAGGTATTCCACAACAGAGAGTAGAATGGCATACTGCAGCCAGTGCATCAGTGCACTGCAGCTGTGCAGTATGCACATCTGTACAGCTGTGTGGGTAGCACTGTGCGGATCAAATAGATGAGAACAGTAGCAGTTCAAGCTAAGGGAGGATCGGGCACAGCAGCCTTGTGCAACCGAGCACAGCATGTGCAGTATTAGTGCATAGTAACAACAACCCCAGTTATCAGTATCAGCAGACCATAGTGTATCAGCAGGTATCAGTTTAGTTCAGTTGGGTTTTTGGGTTTATTAGTTATCAAGTTTTGGGTTATGGTTAGTAATGAGTTAGGTCTTATATATATATATATATATATATATATATATATATATATATATATATATATATATATATATATATATATATATATATATATATATATATATATATAAAATTAGTTAGTTATGTATGTTGGTATGTAGTATTTATATCTAGTTAGTTAGTATTTAAGGTTGGTTTCAGTTAATATTTCAGTATAGGTTCTAGTGGTATTAGTTGAGGTATTGGCTTAGATAGAGTAGTTAGTTGTTGTATTAGTTGCTTACTTATTAGTCAGTTATGTAACTATGATAGGTATATTGGGATTAGTTAGTTGGTTAGTTGATTTATTAAGTTAGCTAATGGTAGCTAGTACCTATTGATATATATGTTAGTAGATGTATCTAGTATATGTTAGTAATTAGTATATGAATAGTTAGTATTAGCTTGTTGTCTATATGTATTAGCTATGAGGTGTTGGGTTACCTTGAGATACCAAGGTATCAATCACCAAGGTATTGGGCCGATACCCAAGGTATTGAGTTTGGGTATCAAGTTAAGTGCGATACGCATTGGTGCAAGGCCAAGGTATCATATTTTAATTAATTTGATATAATATTATAATAGTTGACTTGAAAATATATATAAAACCTTATTTTTATATTAGAAACTTGTGTATCTTGGGATACGGCTCCTTGAGTGTTTTGTTGTCTCTTAGCTTAGCTAGCATAGCATAGTTTCATAGTGTATCGACTTAGTGACTTAGTGTTACTCTTGCAACCTAGATTTCATTGGTTTGACTTAGAAATGGCGTATCGACCTAGAATTACATCAACCTCACTTATTTTTATTATTGAACCTTGTATTGATGCAACATACCATATATTGGTTGTGAGACACCGGCTTGGAAATCGAGAGACACGTCTTGCTCAGGACGTCAGTGAGTACATTTCTCTGATTATTTTCAATTCATAATATTGTATATATGCATGTTCTAGAATTGTATACATTGATCAGGACACAGTGATTTCACGGACTGGTGCTATATGGATCCCGTCATGAGATGTTATCCCCTACCGTTTTCAGCGGGTACTCGTGTACATTGTATCTCATCGTGTATATTGGGTATTGATTGCATTTCGTGTTCACACATTGCTCGTGTTCAGTATGCTTATTCGTGTACACCCACCGCTCATGTTCGGTGGTTATGATATTCGTGTACACCCACTGCTCGTGTTCAGTGGTTATATTTTGTGTTCGTAGCATGTCGTGATTGGATCCATCGGTATTAGTTGGGGGTGGGAGAGTAGGAGTTGATTATGTGATCAAAGCCATTGTTACAATCGTGTACATTCTGGTTACATACCTCACTTGTAATCCGTCTTACCTGATCATGTTCACCCAATCCGATCACATAATAAACTTGTATTCTGAGGCACATTAGTTAGTTTAGATTGCAGTTATTTCATCATATTGCTGATATTCATATTGTTGTTCTATATTCTCGTACATTACCTGTATATCTATTGTTCATCATTCATATGTTTAGTGATCTTGTATTTTATTTCTATATCTGTTTATATGCTCGATTATGCTATTGAAACTGCTTTCAGAGGTATATACTTTGCTCTAATCCTAACTAGATATATTTTTCCAGATGACTGGCTTCTAGAGCAGTGTCCCATATTATACGGGCCGCAGGACGGCGTACCTTTCGAGGATACTCCTATTGACCAGGAGGACTTAGTGGCAGAGCCCGAGGAGGTCTATATTATTTGTATTTGATTGTATTAGACTATTCTTTTGGTGGATTCACAGTATTGTATTATTATTTTAGATTGTGGATTGTATCTTGTTCTTTCCTTTGCTATTCCATTCGTGCATTATTCTTCCTTAGTCTGTTTTGTGATTGAGATTAGATATACTTGTGAGATACCATATTGCTCCTCCGTTCGGAGTTGTGATGATTGACAGGTACCATATTATATTATTGAGATGTTAGATAGCTAAAAATGACCCAGACAACGTTCTACCGCCGATTTTGCGACTTTGGTTGGGCATAACCACGTACCCGTGCCCGAATATCCGGGTGCGGGTCGTGACATATCTTGACGGTACTAATGAAAATTCAGATAATGGTAAATTAGAATAAAATATTAGAACATTTATCATCCAAAAATATGGACACAAAATTTATCATTTAAAAATTAATAATATTATTAAATTCAATATTTCTATTGTTGAGAATGAAAAAAATTATAAGTATCCAAATTTAGTAACCGTCTGGGACCTCAAAAATGTTGGGATCCAGTCTGGATGAGTTATATGAGAACAAGATCGAGTTTGGTCCGAATTTGGTTCAATTGAATTTTGTTCAAACTCAGCCTATGTTAAACAGAAGTTATGGGCATGTGACTCTCCGAATTCGGTTAGAATTTGATCGGACGGACTGAACGTGGTTCGGGTTTTAATCTACACCATTGGATTCTATAGGATGGTCAGGATCGATAGTGGATTATTTTGGGAATTTTCTAAACCCTAAAATAGGTTTCTCAACCTATATATATATATATATATATATATATATATATATATATATATATATATATATATATATATGTGTTGAGAGGGGTTGCCAGGGAAAGCTCAAGACGAGAGATTCGAGAGAGAAAATTCACAAAAAATCTAAGAGAAAGTTTGTACTTTTCTCTTAGGGCTCGTCATCCATGCAAGAGAAGATCTGTTCGGGGAGTCTCATCTTCGTTCATAAAGATCACTACAGGTTGGGTTAGTGATTTTATTGTAATATTTTTCTTTCTTCTTGAGTTTGATGAGGAGGTTGAATATTTGGACAAAGGATTCAACATATTTATTTAGTCTTGTATTTTTTTGAAGTTATAAAGATTGGATTTGTCCAAGATATGTAGTCACTGAAAATATTGTGTTTGATCTCTCTTGGCGCTTTTGTTAGACAGTGGTTGGTTATCTTCAGGTAGGTTGGTGTAGTTTTTGTTGTTGTCAGTTTCAGACACCTGGGGTCAGAGCGCGGTATCAGTGTTGCTAGTCCCAACATTTGCTATCAGAGCTCTCATGTTCTAGAGAGAGAAGGTGCAACCATGATTATGGAGCAGATGAACACACGTATATATCAACTTCACATGGAGGAGTGGGCAATTTGGAAGCCAAGGATCTCTGATCTACTATGGTGCAAGGATTTGCATGGTTCGTTGGAAGGCGACAACGCCAAGCCATCGGACATATCTGCTTATGGCTGGAAACGAATGGATCGGAAGACCGTTGAATTCATCTGCCAATGGCTGAATGATTCAGTATTTCATTACCTGTCCATGTAGAGTTCGAAAAAAGCAATTTGGGAGAAGTTGCATACGTTCTATTAACAAAAATGGCTAGCAACAAGATATTTTTTTTGCCAACTCGTCAACTCGAAGTACATGGAGGATACCTCGGTGGTATAACAACTCAACGAGGTTCAGGAAATCATCAATCAGCTGTCTGTGATGAAGATGGTGATTGACGATGAGCTTTAGGCCATGATGCTTTTAAGTTCTCTGCCGGAAAGCTGGGATTCGTTGGTGGTGTTGGTGAGCAACTCCGCGCCTGATGAAGTTGTCATGATAGAGGCAGTCAAAAGCAATTTTTGAACGAGGAGTCCGACGTATGCAGATTGAATCGTCGTAGGAGTCCACTCTAGTTGCTTCTTACAGAAGGGGGTGATTCAGGTCACAGGCGAGGACAAGGAAGAGTTCTCAGGATCTTACGAGTGTGGACCGCAAGAATGGCTGCTACCACTGTGGCGAAGGGGATCATTTTAAAAGAAACTACATGAAGCTCAAAGATGAAAAGGCTAAATGCAATGATGATCACGTAGATTTTACGGCTATGGGAGATCTCATCATCGGAGCAACCGATGCAAAGGAACCTTATGGCATGTGTTATGACATCAATTGGGTCATGGACACGGGAGCGTCGTATCACGCCACTTCGCAGAGGAGGATTTTTACATCATATCGATGCAGAAGGTTTAGACGTGTGAAGATGGGCGACAAGAAAACTGCTGCATTTGTGAGCATTGGGGACGTTTACAACGGAGCTTGGCGAGAAGCTCGTTCTCAATGGAATTTTTCTTGTGTCGAGTTTGCAGTACAACTTGGTTTCGGTAGAGAAGCTGGCGGATGATGGTTGTCACAGTATGTTTGGGGACAAAGATAGGAAGCTTACGAAGGGTTCCTAACCGTTGGCTCGAGGAGATATATGTTGTGGTATGTACAGGCTCAAGCCGCTGAGGTATACAAGTAGGCCATAAACACAGATGGAGGCTTGAGGGATGTTTGGCATGATTTTATGGTTCGTCGAAAACTTGCTGAGGATTCGGTTCGTCGAGATAAAGCGACGAATGGAGATGAGTCAAAGATTGAGAGTCAGTCTGTCAGTCCCATGACAGTTGGTCGGTCTCCATGTGGGGGTTGTTCGACGGATCTGATTTTTTTGACAGATAGTTTGCCAAAGATTCATGAAGCGGCATTGGCTTCAACAGTTCGAAGCTAAGGAGGAGATCAAAGTGTGCAACAAGTTCAATCTGAGGCAGGTGCATCTCTATTTGCACAGTTCCGAGGGAGTTGTGGCTCATAGACGGCGTGCACAGTACATGATCTTTTGCTCGAGGATGCATGTGTACAGGGGAGCTTCAGTGTCGGACACGAAGGTGGACAGCTTCTGGAGCTTGAATCTTGAGGGAACCACATCGTCCACTTGGTAACTGGACCAGCCAAGGGTGAAGAAGCTCAACGAAATGGGACTACGTTTCGGCGGAAGACAGAAGTGGGGGACATGCAGCCAAGATTTACAGAGAGAGTGATCGTTAGGGACTTCGGTCTTGATCGAGTTATTGATGTCGACGGGATCTCAGTTATACATGAGGTGCTACGCATGGCAACTATTATTGACATGGTGGTCGAGGAGCTGAAGGCGAAGGAAGATCCACACCAGCTCGAGGGATTAGAGATCAATGACAAGGGGGAGCAAAAACTCTATCGTGGGACGACAGGTATAGAGCCCAATTGAGGAGTCATGGGATAAACACCCCTCATCATACTGGAGGGGAAGAAATGTTGGAATCCAGTCTGGATGAGTTATGTGAGAACAAGATCGAGTTTGGTCCGAACTCAGCCTGAGTCAAACAAAACTTATGGGCATGCGACTGACCGAATTCGGTCAGAATTCAGTTCGGTCGGGCAGAACGTGGTTCAGGTTTTAATCTACACTGTTAGATTCTATAGGACGGCCATGATTGATAATGATATATATATATATATATATATATATATATATATATATATATATATATATGTGTGTGTGTGTGTGTGTGTGTGTGTGTGTGTGTGTGTGGAGAGGAGATTGCCAGGGGAAGCTAAAAATGGGAGATTCGAGGAAGTAAGTCCACAGAAAATCTAAGAGAAAGTCCGTACTTATCTCTTAGAGCATCATTAGTAAGGCTCATCCTTAGGCCCAATTTCTATATTCCGAATTTTGAAGCTCATTTTGTAGAATAGTAAGCTTCATCCCTAGTTCCAATTTCTAGATTTTCGGTCTCATCCCACCCATAGATGCTAAGAATTGGGCCTCCCAATTTCTAGATTCTAGATTGTAGGAACTCATTTTGTAGAATAGTATGTTCCAATTTGGAGTCCAACTTTCTAAACTCTAGATTTTACATTTTTTTTCCACATCAATTTTTAACCACAAAATCTTTGAGACCGGAGCTCACTTTATCATTTCCTACTATTCTCATACAAACTCAACCCATTCTACATTTATCATTTTTTTTTTAATATTTGGCCCCAAATTGCATTGGAGAGTCCCAACTACTAATGATGTTCTTAGAACTCTCCATCCAAGACAGTTGGAAGAGATCTGTTCGTGGAGTTGTCTTCGTTCCGGGAGATCACTACGGATTTGATGAGTAATAAATATCATTGTAATATTTCTTTCTTCTTGAGTTTGGTGAGGAGATTAAATCTTTGAACATCCAACATATTCATTCAGTATTGTATCTTTTTTGAAGTTATAAAAATTTAAAATTTGTCCAGGTGACATAGTCACCAAAAATATTATATTTGATCTCTCTTGGCGTTCTTGTTAGACAGTAGTTGGTTATCTTTATATGGGTTGGCATATTTTATGCTACGATCGTTTCCAACATGTGGTATCATAGCGCTTTATCGGTAATGCTGGTCCCAACAAAAAAATTCAGGACCGACCCTGCTCTTTAGTTAGTGTCTTTAGTTAGTGGGATCATTAATTGCGAGCGGGAGAGGGGGAACCACAGAGCTGCAGTCAGCAACCACAAATCACGGTGCTGCGGTCGGCAGTGGTGAAGATGTAGCAACCGATCTTGACGTATCTTGTTTTTGCTGGGGCATTAGTCCTCGGCAGCATCCATGTTTGAGATCTCATGGCTTCATTGCACTTTTAGATGGCAGTCAGTTGATGCTCGATAGTTTTGTAAACAGCGACGTAGGCTAATGTTGTTGACTACGAAAGACGTAAGATATATTAATCAAATAATACAGAACAGTCAATAAATTTTCCAAGGATGTGTGTTTTAAGGCAAAGTGTAAAGTAAACAATGAACTACAGCAATGGGAGCATATGATTCACATTAACTCTTGATGTAGCTCAGTTTAACGAGCAACGAAATAACCAAGTATGACCCAACCAAAGCTAATATGTAAAATATTTGGTTACTAATGTCAACATAGGTACACTGCGTTGCACAGAATAGCTATTTTGAAGTTGATAGATCTTCCCTGCATATATATATATATATATATATATATATATATATATATATTATCACTCTTTTCAATGATTTAATCACTTCATGCAACAACAACAACAAAAAAACGTCACTTCATGCAAACAAAACCACAAACACAACATACTTCGACATTCCCTGTAGCAGTGGAATTGTAAAAGTTCACTAATGGGATGTTTGCAAAATTGCATATATTCATTCAACAGAAAATGGCCTTACAAAAGTCGCAATGTTTGTTCCAAGGATGACATACAATGCCACAATAAATGACAATTAACAATACAACATTTTTAGCTATAAAGGATGAGATCATACAGGATAGATATGCCACAAAGAAAAGGCAACTAAATAATACAACATTTTTAGCTATAATTGTATATAATGCATGGTCGAAATGAATGACACAACTGGGGAGGAAAAAAGAGCCCAAAAAGATAGAAGATGATATTGAAAATACAAAAGGTGACAACATATCTACATTGAAGCAAGAAGATCTCTCATTTCTCCTACTGAAGGGATCGTCTCGTTTGGATATATCTTGGCAACCAGTTGAGCAAAACTTTCATACTTGTCCAAAAACTCTTTCTGCAATACCAATATGGTTGTAAGTTATAGATGCCAATGTCCATATGGAAAAAAATAAAATAATAAAAAAATTTGCAGTTCTTCGTAAGCAGGAATACACATAATGACAAATTTTTCCTCTAAAAATCAAGTAAACTGCGCTACTGTCAAAAGGAAAAATATGAGCAGAAGAGGGCACTCCACAACCACACTTGTTCTCTCACTAATGCAGTCTCTGGTAAGGGTCAATAGGTATTGAGCCTCGAGATACTTTGATGCAGAACAGTTGTCTGGTAGGCCGAAAATTGCCCTGAAGATATCAACCATGGGATTAACTACTACACTACCACGGTTCTCTAACTAATGCAGGCTCCGGGAGGGTCAATAGGTATTCAGCCTTGATCTATTTTCATGCAGAACAGTTCCGTAATAGGCTGTGAATAGCCCTGAAAAGATCAATCATGGGATTAACTACTCCGGACTCAAACCCTTCAATTCGTTGATATAATAATAATGATATCCTCGTCCTACATAATATTCATATAGGCTCCTACTATAGCCTTCAAAGTAATCCATATTCTAGTTGTGTAGATAAAGCAAAATAGCTCTAAATATCCTACCTAAAATAAAACACTTCAATTCATTGATAGAATAATAATGATATCCACGTCCTACAAAATATTCATATAGGCTCCTACTATAGCCTTCAAAGTAATCCATATTCTAGTTGTGTAGATAAAGCAAAATAGCTCTAAATCCTACCTAAAATAAAATAAAGGCAATCCTATCCTACTACTTGTAGATAAAACATTTAAACAGCGTTCTAAATGACGGTCGAGGCGGCCGCCTAGGCGGCGACTAGGCGCTAGCCACTAGGTGGCCGCTCTCTGCACCGCTTTTGCCGTATGCGATGGAGTAGGCGATCAACGGTGGTTTGACGGCATAGGCAGAGGTAAGGCAGCGTATGTGGGCGTCTAGGCGGAGCAATACCTGACTAAATGTTTTGGCAAAACAGTTTTACAAGCATTATGGACCTATGGTTCACTTTTACAGGACTGAAACTTCATAAATCTTTGTTCTACAACTTAGTTATGTATAAACCTTAAAATATGCACATATTATGCAAAAAAAAGTAAAATGTCCAAAATGTATTAACCGTCTAGGCAGCCTATGCGGTAGACGGACACTCTCTGCATACCGCCGTTTAGAACCTTACATTTAAATTAAACAAAATCCTAACAAAATAAATAGACTCAAACTAATCCATAAACGACAACTGAATCTGTTCTACATCATCTATTAACTCAAACTCTTCATATCTGGCAAGTGGCAACAAGTCCCGCAATGCCCTAGAATATTTGCCCTTGTTTTCTTTTTACTAAATTACAGTAACCAAAAGGAACCAGTTAAATATGAAGGGCTAGTTTGAATTGAAATTACGTTTCATCCCATTCTATTTACTAAACCGTCCATTTCTGAAATGTTCATCGGACTAGCGTTTCGAAAACGTCCATCTGGCCCCAAAAGGTGTTGTGAATAAAAGCGAAACTATTTCCGAATAAGAGCATCCGCAACGAACCGACACCCGTCCATACCAAACACGGTGGTTGACTTATGCAGAATAATAAATATCATACACTTCAAGACAAATATGCAAGAATTAAGTAGAAAATTCTAACCGATAAAAACTATCGGGAGAGCGAGATCACTACTAAATAAGGTTACAAAGCTTTACAAGATCGCTACAACTTCGTAACCCCAAGTACCAGAGAAACTACACAAAGAGAACACAAAAAATCTCCAAATATTACACCCAACCCAAGAAGATATGAGGAATCAAATTTCTCTCTCCTTCAATCTCTATTTCTTCTTTCTTTCTCTCAACCTATAGGTGGCTACCCAACACCTTTCCTTAAGCACAATTTAATCATCTACACAAGAAACCTTAGGCCCCTTTATATAGCATTTTATGGGTCCATACGTAGAAATCCAATCCAATGTAGACATGACATTCGTTTTCATATTTAGATTTCATTAACTAAGTAGGACTATGACTTTGCTCGAATCCTATTATTATTAGGATTCCTAATATGAGTCAATCCTAACAAAAGGAATGGAATATTTAAGAAAACGTTCATCCGGGATGGAACATGTTTGGCCCGCTTCTTGCATTTGGCACCAAATGGAGTCTCGGATGAAATGTAACTATAATCCAATCTGACCATAAATCACTCATCTTTTTCTTCCAGTCACTTCTATTAATACTATACATTTTCAATAACTTAAACAAGCAAACCTGAAGTAGCAAAACAACAACAAAAGAAGGTTTCAGTTTCAGTGAATGATCAGCAAGAAACTAAGTCAAAGAGTGATGTCAAAGTTAGTCAAGTTAAAAGAAGATAAGAAAGCATACCTTGCATTTATCCCATAAAGAAGGTAACAACTCCTCTGATGTCAGGTTCCTTTGCAACTTCTTATACATGGCATTGATCGATCTGTCAACCTGCCAGAAGAGGTAATAAAACATTATCCACACAATTGCAGAGGAAACCAAGAAAAGCATAAACTTCTACATAGCATGAGCACCACAACTTACTCCTGATAAACTGGCTTTCAACATCTTTCTGAGATCTGTTTTTGACAGTCCAAGCTGAAAAGGAATCTGTTCAAGTAAAACAGATGCATCGTCAGCCATAATATCAACAGTAACTATGTACATGGATTTGACACGACACGTTTCAGATGCGGCACCATGGATTCGGCACCTATTTTTGGTGTCATAGTGTATTTTGGAGGGTCAGTGCATGTCCGATACGTGTGTCAGACATGACATGACCAACGCGACATGGCACGGTATCAATTTTGGAGGTCTGCGCTTCTCAGAAGAGTATAGAGTACGGAAGTTGAGTTCGTTTGGGATTTCGTTTTGAAAACCCAATTTGGAAAACAAAGCTTTGTTGAAGAGTTTTGATAAACATAACGGAGAAAAAACAAATTTTTTTGTTTGGTTTTGTAAACCAACAAGTGTTTGGACATGTACAACAAAAACATTATTTTGTATGTAAAAATACCAAAAAGTTCGTGTCAAATTATGAATGTATTTTTTGTGTAGGATTATTGCATGGGTGAATTTTGTGTTTAAATTCTCATCCAAATCTAATCCACAATTTAAATATAGTCTAATTTCATTAGATATAGAATTTAAATTATAATCAATCTAATCTAATCTATAATTTAAATTTAATCAAAATTTAAATTTTGGTATAATACAGTTAGACCTATACGGAAAATGACGGCCTATTATTTTTGTCAACACCCATAAAGGACCCTAACAATACTTTTATTCTAAAATTCACATTTTGCTTTTCTTTGTAACAAAAAAGGCCTCTTAGTTAAATTTGTCTGAACTGTAGTTAAAATTAAAGAGGATATTACAATTTTACCATTTTTCTAAACTTCAAAAGATGACCTTCACCATCATGTCCAACATCTTTCCGGAAAACAAATCCACAATTTAACAAAATAATAATCCTTCCTTATTTCAGTCCGACTCCATAATAATCCTTAGGACCTACATCTATGAGAGAGATCTAACAAAACAATCCATAATCTAGTGAATAGTGCCATATCCAGATGATAAGCAACCCTGACTTTAATTCATAACTTGAAACTAGTCTGTAAAATCCATTCCAAATCAGCTTTAGTTGAAATATTAAGAAAATCCACTACTAGAAACAACTCTTCTTCTCCTTCCTAGCATGTTTTAATAGCAAAATTTTAATAGCAATTTTTTTATTACTACATTACAGCTGACTACAAAAATTTGGAGAAAGGATTTTACTTTTTGGTGACAAATTTCATTAAATCTTCGTGCAATTGTGGGTGATTATTCTTTTTTAATGCAAATGTCATTTTCAAAGCAATGATCCTCTGCACTCTCAGTTTGTTGGTGTCTTAAAGCCGGATAAAGGATCGTAGGCATTGACTTAGTAAGACTGATCCCTTCAAACTGTTCACACTTAAGAAGTTGTAACCAAAAAAAAACTATAAAAGGATAGTTTTGACATTTTGATAGTTAAACTCAACTATAGCTCAACAAATTTAATGCCTTCTTTGGTAGAAACTAAAAATAAAAGGCCAATTTAGAATAAAAGTATTGTTAGGGTCCTTTATGGGTGTTGACAAAAAAAGTTGCTTAAGACGTCATTTTCTGTAATTTAAATTCAATCTAACCAGTATATAATTTAAAGGTAATCAAATTTAAAATTTAATTGAATATCATCTATTATTAATCTTATCTTACAAAACTGAAGAAGAAAAAGAAGAAAAAGGAACAAAAAGAAAATATTGAATTATTTCTTCCAAATTTATTAGTTTGTAGTTCACTTTTGGTGAATAGCTTTTTGTTCCATTTCCAATTCCAAGAAAATCTTCGTTTGGTTTTGTCAAAACCAAGCTAAAATCAAATCCCAAACAACATGCACACATGGATTAAAACCGAGTTACGGTCCTAAAACTTGGTTTTGGGGTATCAAAATTGTCTCCAAAATGGGGCAATAGTAAACATTTCCTCGTATTAATTTGTATCAGAAAGCAGCAGTATTGATAAGCGCAACAAAAAAACAAATATGAAGCATGATGAACTGGGCTAGCCACAAACTATATGATTGTATTATCAATATGTATATATAAATGATACAAAAGGAAATAGTACCTAAAATGCCAAAAAAAAACAAGGTGTCAAAGATACAAAGTTAAAAGGGTACTGTATGAAGTGAAATATGCTTCATAGATGGATAGAATAGAAACTTGTTTAATACTTGGATTAATTTTATCGATGATTGGGACTACATATATATAGGAGAGGCTAACCCCTCTCTCTACTATTCTACTAGATGTGGGACTAAACACCTACTAATACTTTCAATACTCCCCCTCAATATGGGCGATAAATATCAATTATCTCCATCTTGTCACATAGTTTAGAAAGACTCGATGAATTAAGACCCTTAGTCAGACAATCTGCAACTTGTTCTTCTGAGCGAACATGAACGAGCTTTAATATCCCTTTTTCTAGCTTCTCTTTGATGAAGAACCAATCGATCTCGATGTGCTTAGTTCTGTCATGCTGGACTGGATTGTTAGCTATAGTTATTACAGCTTGACTGTCACTCAGAAGACGCAACGGTGTTCCTTGGTCCAGCATCAACTCCATCAGCAGTGCTCTTATCACAGCAACTCTGACAATCCCAGAGCCATAACTCTATACTCTGCTTCAGCAGTCGATCGTGCTACCACAGACTGTTTTTTGCTTCTCCATGAGATTAGATTACACCCCACAAAGATACAGTACCCTGAGGTAGACCTTATGTCGTCCATGCAGCTTGTCCAATCTGCATCGCAGTACCCCTCAACACCCAGGTATCCATTTTTTTCTTGAACCATAGCCCTCTTCCAGGAGTCCCCTTCAGATATCTCAGGTAACGAAAAACTACATCCATGTGACCCTTCCTTAGATCATGCATGTAACGACTCACTACACTCACAGCAAATGAGATATCAGGGCGAGTGTGGCCTAGATAAATCAATCTGCCTACAAGTCTTTGATATCTCTCACGATCAACAAGCTCTCCTGCCTTTGCACCCAACTTATCTTTCTGGTCGATTCGAGTGACTACCGATCGACATCCCAACATACCAGTCTCTATGAGTAGGTCTAGTACATACTTCCTCTGAGAGAGGACGATCCCATCTCTTCCTCGAGCTACCTCGATCCCGAGAAAATACCTCATCATTCCCAAGTCCTTCACTTCAAACTCTTTGGAGAGTTTTGACTTCAGCTGGGTGATCTCCTCCTCCTCATTATCACCTGTGATCACTATATCATCCACATACACTGCAAGTATGGTGATGTGGCCTCTTGCATGCTGGAAGAAAATCGTGTGATCTGCATTAGTCTGGCGGTACCCCATGTCTGTGACAGCCTTCCTGAATCTATCAAACCAGGCTTGAGGAGATTGCTTTAGCCCATGCAGTAATTTCTTTAGCTTGCACACATTTTCCGTCGAGTGCTTCATGCAAAACCTCGAGGGGAGTCTCCATGTATACTTCCTCTTGTAGGTCCCCATGAAGAAAAGCGTTCTTCACATCCAATTGATACAGCAGTCACTCATGGTTTGCTGCAAGGGAGACCAGGGTTCTCACAGTGCTCATCTTTGCCACTGGAGCAAATGTCTCATCATAGTCGATGCCATAGGATTGAGTGAACCCCTTTGCAACCAACATTGCATTGTACCGCTCCACCTTTCCTTCTGGCATCTTCTTTACTGTGAAGACCCATTTGCATCCAACTGCTCTTTCCTTTATGCAACGGAAAAAGCTCCAGTGTCCCATTTCTTTCGAGTGCCCCAAATTTCTCCAACATTGCAGCTCTCCACCTTAGATCTCCGTTTGCTTCATGCCAACACTTAGGCAAAGAGGTGGTGTCTAAATGTAAAACCCCTAATTTTTAAAACCGTATTAATTATTTAATTTAATTGATTTATAGTATTTATCAGCTAATTAGAAGAAATAGAATTTATTGGATTTTTATTTCTAGGTGATTGTGCAATAGAGAATTTATGGAGTGACGGGTAATTTTTACCTTAATTTATTCCATGTAGGAGACCTTGTGGACGATTGATAGATTTATTATATGCACTAATATAAATTTCTAGAATTTTATATATATATATATATATATATAAAGTTTATTAAAAGAAATAGTAAGAAAAGAAAAAAGAATAAGAAATGGAAATAGAAAAGGAAGAAAGAAAGAAATAGAAAAAGAAAGAAATGAATTAACTAAAACCCTAACCCATTACCAATACCCTACCCGCTAAGCTACCTAGACCCGCTACCCGCACATCCAAACAACAACAACTAGAAAACCCCCCAGACCCTCGCACAGTATTCCCGACCCCCACTCCCTATATATATATATATATATATATATATATATATATATATATATAATTGTACTCACAAACCCTAACCCTAAACGCCCTCTAACCATCTCGACCGCTGAGCAGCCACGACCCCAACCGTCGCGCCGCCGGAGCCCAGCACCGCACAGACCGCTCATCCGTGACCGCACGTCCGCGTCAACCCCGCGCACGCGACAGCAACTGAACAGCAACTTAGCCTTGTTCACGCCTCTTTCCCGTGCCATCACTCGACCAAACTCGACCCCGTCTTCACCGGTATGTTCACGACCTATCCCTCTTTCAACTCTGTGTATTAGTTTCCTTCGATCAGCGCGTAACCCTAGGCGAAAACCGAGACCAAGTTGAAGAAAAACGACAACTTTAATTCCTGAAAAACTGCTGCAACCACCACTGTTTAAGGACTCGTATCAACCACCACAGAGATCCGAACTTAGTTTTTCTTTTTGCTATGAAAAGACCACCTAACCGAGATTAATTCTTGTCAATTACATTATTTTATTTGATGTTGTACGCTGAATTATTCTGGTTTAAAAATCACAAAAAACCTGTTTTTGCAAACTTCAAAATTTGCGATACGGAGCGCGCCCCGCCAAACGGGACCGCCCCGTCGTGTACCAAGTGCACCGAAAGGCACGTATGGTATGTCCAAACGTGTGGACTTTCGCAGAAACTGATTTGGACGCGTGCGGGTCGGAATCAACCCGTATCCGCAAAAAGTCCATGTATCGTGACTTTTGCAAAACACTGTACCATTTAGTGTACACTCGTCAGAATGCGACAAAACTTGCGCCATTGGATTCGTGGTATCACGCTGGTCCTGTGACCCAAGTTTCACGCAATTCTGAGACAGTTGACCAAGTCGCCTATTTGCGGGCCCTACGGTTGACTTTTTGGACAAATTTGTGTTCGGGTCACCGGAATCCAAAATTGGACGTACCGTTGAGTTCGTATTGACGTTTAGAATTGGTTTGACCTATAATTTGTCCCTTTTAGAGACCTTTACCCCTGACATATTTTTTGGTGCAAAGTGGACCACATGTGAACCCCGCTTTGACCCGAAATTATCGTTTTGTCCGTGTCCAAATTGGACGAAAGGGTAGTGTTTTCTAGCTATCTCGCTTATTATGGGAACGTTGGTGATGTTTATTTCAGCATCCGGAGACGTTCATTCTGAGACCGTAGCTTCTGATCCTGTGTGCTTGACTCCTGGACGTTACACTTTGCAGCTCTCTTGCCAGGCAAGATATCTTGCCAAATTGCTTACAGTACTTTGCTTGCTTATTATATTTATGTATATTCATTACATGTGTGTTTTCTTTCAGTCATAAGTATATGCTATATATATATATATATATATATATATATATATATATATATATATATTGACACACACTTGACACCTAGTATCATGGGAGGGGAGGACAATCATTAGGCGTATGGGCTATAACCACTCTGGTAAACCGTAGCATCTAGCACGCACTATGGTAGTGTCACGCTGGTCGCTACCCCCGCGGTATGTCGATTTCTGGAGTCTCGCTGGTCGCTACCCCCACAGTATGTCGATTTTTGATGTCCCTGCCGTGTGTGTGAGTTGTGAGATTTAGATCGAGTAGCCTACCCATGCCCATACGTCGAAAAGTTGTCCTTATTATGTATTTCATATAGATTATCTTGTACAACGTACTTATATATTTTCTGTCTATATTGCATGTTTACTGTATTCAATTGACATGCTTCTATGTATCTTGTTACGTCCCTCCGAGGACCTGATCCCTTTCCAGGTGTAGACGATCTCGACTATTTGCAGGAGCACGGATCAGGACTTGCTACTTATCTCTTCCGAGGAGGTCTTACCTTCTGAGCATCTTTGATTTTCTCTAGTGATGGATCGCTTTGCTGATACATTTATATCATCATCTTATTTTATATTGGAGATTTTATACTCCTCTCATTTTAGTATTGATATAGTCATTGGTAATGGATTTGTCTCCACCCGACTATTATTTTGGATTATTCAGACTCATTATTCTAGTTTAGTTATTTCTTTTCTATGACTTGTTGTGTGGATGAGATTAGTATTTCTGTGACTTGTGACTATATATATACCACATGTGAGTTAATATTCATATTATAACGTACGTATGTATTATGGTATCCATATATTGGAGTTGTCATATACATACGGCTGGCATGCTTACGTGTTCCTAGTCCTACGTATTTTGGGACTGGGGCGTGACACTAACGATGCAATGAATGCTCGATAGGTAGGGGATATATTATAGGATAAGAAATTGGCAATGTCATGTTCATAACCATAACGATTGGGGGCTTTTTCCGCATTACTGCGAGAAGATCTCCTTAAGGGAATATGGAGAAGTGGTGAAGAGATCATACCATCCGAATCAGAGGGATCCGGTGCGGGAGGTGCATCTTCAAGAGTTGGGACAGGGTTAGGCGAGGGACATGGCACAGTAGGGACAATAGGCACAGTAGTGGACTGCTGCTTTCTCCTTCTGTAAACTTGGAGCTCTGTAGATTGTTCTGTAGTTTGTTCGTCCCCCTGCACTGGAGCATCACTTTTTTTCTCCTGATTGTCACTACTTTCTTCCTCCTGATTATGTGCATCAGCATCACTTTCCCCACCCTCGCTATCTCCCCCTTGTTCCCTTGGACCAGCTTCCATCATTGGACATGGAACTGATCCGACAATCACGCTTGGGCCCATCTCCCCCTCACTCCTAACACCTCATGTGTTAGGTGTGTCACCAAATGCGGAACCTTCACCTGAACCATTGTGGTAGTATGGTTCCATCTCTCTGAATGTAACATACATGCTTACAAAGAGCCTTCGCTCCACCGGACTCCAACAAGAGTATCTCTTCTGAGTCCCTGAGTAGCCAACAAAGATGTACTTCACTGTCCGAGAGTCAAACTTTTCCACCGCATGTTTGTTATCTTTTCCAAAATACACATCCAAATACCTTTGGGGGAACAATGTAGTTATTCTCTCCTGTAAGCATCTTAAACGGTGTCTTCCATCCTAACACCTGAGAGGGCATCATGTTGATGAGATATGCAGCCGTCAACACGGCATGCCCCCACAAGTGTTTAGGAACATTCATGACAAACATCATTGACCGTGCTACTTCCAACATGTGTGTTCTTCCGCTCTGTCACGCCATTCTATGCTGATGTATAGGCACACGAAGTCTGATGATGTATCCCATGGGCTGATAAGTACTCTTCAATAGCCTTGTTGGTGTATTCTGTCCCTTTGTCATATCTCAAAATCTTCACTTTAGCACTGTACTGTGTTGTAACCCTGCGATGAAAATCTTGAAAACATGCAAAGATATCACTCTTACTCTTCATTAGGTATACCAATGTGACACGAATGTAGCACTCAATAAAGGTGACAAATCATTTAAAACCATTAGCTCCGGTTGTAGGACAAGGTCCCTACACATCAGAGTGTATCATATCAAAAGCAGCTAAACTTCTATTTTCAAAACTCACATAAGAGCTTCTCGTATGTTTTCCAAGCTCACAAGCATCACAAACCAACTTTTGTTTATTAGCCTTTTGATACATAGATAGATACATCTGACTCAGTAGACTGAATGAAGAGTGTCCCATGTGCTGATGTTGAAGTAATAATTATGCTTCCAATGTACTTTGCGGCTCCTCCGATTGTGCTTCTTCCACCAGTGATGCTAGTGCTGCGTCCAGCTCACCCCTGTCCAAGTACCATAGCCCCTTATGCCAAGTGCCAGTCCTCAACTGTCTCCTCGTTCCCTTCTCCTGAAAAATCAACTTAGGAAGGTCAAAGAAAACAACACAATTAAGTTAAAGAACAATGACACTAATGGACAATAGATTAACGAAAAAAATGGAGCATGTAAGACATCAGTAAGGGTTATGGAAGGGGTGCATTCAATTGTACTTTTATCCACAATGGGTCTAACCGTACCATCAGCAGTCTGAATGCTTTCAGGCGTCGTCAAGTAAGTGTAATCTTGGAACTCATTATGGACACCCGTGACATGGCGGGATGTCCCAGAATCAATTATCCAACCTGGTCTGTGGATAGATGTCAGGGCATGAACAGATATATCTGTGCTTGTATGGGCATAGTGGGTGATGTTACCACTGGAGGTGGTTGGAGTTGATGCCCCAGAGGTCGACTGTCGCTGGTTCCAAGCTTCATGCTTCTCCATATCTCTAGCATTTCCCTCACTAGGGGTCATATCGGATGAATGACTCACTTCCTTCTTCTGTCAGGTTTGCCTTGTGTTCTCCGGAATGATTACTTCTGCCACCAGCATAGCCTCCTCTGCCACCCCTACACCCTCCACGACTGCGTCCGCGGTCGTTGGACTGGCCTCTCAAGGGTTTCGTACAGAATCTGATGAAGTGTCCAGAGTCTCCACAGTTGTAGCACCCTCCCCCTCCGGAAGAATTTGGGTTAAAAACTGTTAGAGTTGATTTTTTTTTCCAGAGAGCTAGTGGTGCTAGGCATCAGTTTCAGTCGTGCCTCTTCTTGTGCCATAGCAGCTATGGCCTCCTCCAGTGATGCCAGCATGGGTCGAGTAAGTAGGATATTCCTCCTCTGCTCGAATGTTGGGTTGAGCCACTTCAGGAACTTCATCATCCTCTGTCGCGATCATCATCCTCTATCGCGAAACATACTCCATGAACTTCTTATAATGTTTCACAAATGCATGTTCCACTTGCTCATCTTACACGCCAATGGGGTCATAGTGGTCGAGATCCGACCAATACTTCTTCAGCAGAGACGCATACTCAAAGATGGTGTGATCTTCTTGGCCCACCTGATCAAGTTCTTGTAGTTGGAAAACCCTCATAGGGTTGTCTGACCCTAAGTACATATCTCTCAGCGTCATCCAAATGTCACCAACACCCCTTCATTGCTTCCACGTCCGACACTTGGTCGGTCAATGAGGTTGTCAACCATCCAACAACAACATTATTGACGATCTCCCACACAGCAAATTCATGTTAGAAGTGATCAGGTTTGGCCATTCACATAGCCCACCAAGCATCTTGCCTTCAGAGTCCGTAACGTCTGACACGACCACTTCAAGTAGTTGGAAGTACCCTCCAACTTTATCTCCAGTTTCTCTAACTTCCTCATTTTGTATGGTGAAGGATCCACATCTGCGTGTGCACCACGGGAGCTAGTCTCGGTCAGCCTCTTGGAGAAAATATCGTCCACTAAAACCTTCATCTCTTGGGCCATCAGCTTGTCGTAGATCGTCTCCATCGTCTTCTTCTTGTCATCTTCCATCAGCAAGATCAGCAAGACGGTGGCAGATCTAGATTGTCTCCACCTTTGATCGTCGTATTCTCCACGTCTACTGTTCCTCCTTCAGCGACAGCGGTGTCCCTGAGAGTCGCTGCTCACGTCCCGTGCACGGCTTCAACCCGATGTCGCATGGTCTGACGAGAAGGAGGACCGATAGTTGTAGTCGAGATCAGGAGTTCACACAAGAGTTCCCTCACTGATATACCTCGATCCAACAAGCAACAATTTAATATTCCGATAACAATTTACTGCTACAAAACAATAATCAGAAAATTAAATTTTTCGGTTTTCCGTGCAATCGCAGTTGCATATGGACAGAACCGAGTTACAACTTACAGGAGAGAAGACGAAGAAGAAAATCGTAGAGGTCGGGGGTCGCCGGGACCACAGCGGCAACAGCAGCAGATGCGACAACAGCCGCAACAGCAGGAGCCGCGACAGCAGCAGCAGCAACTGCGGCGGCGGGCAGTGTTCTAAATGGTGTCCGCCTCGGCCTCCTAGGCGGTGCCTAGGCGGTCGCTCTCCGCACCGCTTTTTTCGTTTGCGCATTGGCGATTGAGTAGACGGCCAGTGGAGGTTTGGCAGCATAAGCGGAGCCGGAGGTAAGTACGTGACACGCGGTGTACTCTAATTCAAATTTTGTAGTAGAATGAGGTAGGCGGCGTTGTAGGCGAATGCCTAGACGGAGAAATATCTGACTAGATGTTTTGGCAAAATAGTTTTGCAAGCAGTATGGAACTATGAATCACTTTTACATGACTTAAACTTCATAAATCTTTGTTCTACAACTTAGCTATGCATAAAAAATCCTTAAAATATGCATATTATGCACAAAAGTGGTAAAATAGTAATCATAAATCTTTGTTCTACAACTTAGCTATGCATAAAAAATCCTTAAAATATGCATATTATGCACAAAAGTGGTAAAATAGTAAAAAAAATACCCAAAATGTATCAAACGCCTAGGCGGCCTAGGTGTCCTAGGCAGTAGGCGGACCCTTTCCACCGCGCACCCGCCTACCGCCGTTTAGAACATTGGCGGCGGGGCAGGCCGGCGACGTTGCGGGACGCGGCCAGGCGGTCGCCGTGGACGGCTGGAAAAGAAGGTTGGGGGGCGGCTGTGAGAGGGTTAGGATTAGGGTTTGGAGAATGGTGGGAGAATTTGGCTCTGATACCAAATAAAAACTTGGTTTAATACTTGGCTTAATTTTATTGATGAGTGGGACTACATATATATAGGAGAGGCTAACCCCTCTGTCTACTATTCAACTAGATGTGGGACTAAACACCCACTAATACTCTCAATAGATAGTTACACAGACCCAGAAAGAACCACGTCGGAGACAGGTTCCAGGATGGTACAGATGACCATTCTTACTACAAGTATCAAATTTTTGTAACTTAAATACGACCCACAAGTACCTTCAAGTTCTTTTATTAGGCAAGCTGCTACCCTCAAGTATTACCCACAAGTATCAAATTTTTGTAACTTTCTTTCCATCAGATTTTTCATCAGGTTGTAACAGATAATCAAGATAAATATAAAAACGACGGCAATAAAAAAACACAGATGAGACATATTTTACATGAAAATCCTAATCAGAGAAAAATCACAGAAACAACAGATCGTTTTCTTCTTTCACTGTTTTTAGTATTTTCATATGATTCCTTCTACGAGATGACCAAATGGCGCCTATCTATAAGCCTCCCAGAAATCCTAACCTTTTACTGGTGTAGCTGAACCGATTTGGGGACCAAATGATTTAATTAGGATTCAAGACATCCCAACAAATGTCATGCAACCGACTTTTACAAAAAAGATCACAGCTTTTCCCTTAACTACATTTTGATCCTCTCTTTTTAAAAAACCCTTATGATCATTCATAATACGATGGGATGTCTTCAATCCTAATAAACTCATCTAATCTCCAAGTTGGTTCAGCTACACAAGCAGAAGGACCCCTCTGAAGTTAGTTCAGGCCCGTGTGGTTCCACACATAGGATGGGCTACTCAAAGATAGTCAGGGGTTCAGGGGAAAGCCCACCCGAATTTATTTTGTGTGTATATGTATAGTGTACCCAAAATTAGTTGAAGAATTTGTTCTTCATTCTGTCAGTTACTTAACTAGTTAGGATGGTGTGTGTGTGTGTGTGGATTGGGGGGGGGGGGGGGGGGGGGGGGGGGGGGGGTTATAAATAATTAAATAGTCGTCATATGATACTCCAATTTAGGTATCCTCATAAAATGTCTCATTTTTTTCGTCCTTTTTTTTATCTCGATTATTCGTAACACCTTCGACTTTTTAGTCTAATTTGCACTTAAATACGATGAACTATCAAGTTTTACCTTAACTATTTTTTGGCAAGTTAATACCCTAAACTTCATATTCACTTAAATACCCTGAACTATCATTCTTTTCGAAGTTAGGCCTAACAAAAAATGCCAAAGGACCATAATGTCCCTATAATAGAAAATTGTTTTATACTGCGTTGTTAGTATCTTACTATACACGATACGTATCCTACGATACGATATGATATACTACTATTTCGTTATGTATCAGTTGATCCGATACGATACATATAGGAAGATAAGTAGTACTGGTTTTTTTACTTCAGTCACATAATTTATACTTAACAATCTAGATTCTGGAACTAGATAGACTTGCAAAAATGAAACAAATAAAAAATTTATGAGAAAATTATATCAAATCATGTTCCTATATGGATTTACAAGTATAGACCTAAACTCCAAGAGTCACTGCATCATATGATACACAACCGATACTCAATACGCAAGCAACTCGATGCACGAGTTGACAACCTAGGTTCTTTCTCTTAGAACAAAAGCGAAAAAAGAAAAAAGAAAAACCCTAACCCCCTCCCAAGTCCAACCCCTCTCTTCTACATGTCCGCTTCTCAATCACTCTTAGTAGAGAGAGGATTGCACGGAGGGAAGGGGTGCGGCACGGGGAGGGGCTAGGGGTTTCAATTTTGACCAAAAAAGCCAAATAGAAGATATTAAGTCGAAAATTTTTGATAGTTGAGGGTAGCAAGTTGCTGATAAAAATACTTTAAGGTAGCAAGTAACGAAATTTTAATAGGTGAAGGTATTTAAAGGCAATTTAGCCCTTTAAATTTTGTGTTTCCTCTAGTGTCAACACACCCACAGTCACTTCAAAGCATTGTGACATCAAAATTCTAGGTTGACACTTCAAAATAAATAATGTAAAGCCAAGATTGTACCAAACAAATGTGTAATTAAAACCAATTCAACTAAATGGTTAACATTATGGGTTAGAATGTGCCAATTATATATCTTTTGGAGTCCTCTTAATCCTGCCTAGGCAGCACTCTCCCTTCTACCTAGCAGCCGGCCCCTGAATTCATTGGGCAAACTGGTTGTAATGTGGGTGATGGGTTGTCGGCAACCGTGATAGTGTCAGTGCTTGTGGTGGTGAAGATGAAAAAGACGGGTTGTAGGTGATGGTCTCAGTGATGTTGAGGTGGGGAGTGGTGGAGGTGATGGTACTGTATGAAGGGGAGTAGATGAAAGCTTTTACTTAACCAAGTCATATAGCTTTTACTTAATAAAGGTATAGTATAGATGTAATAATCCGGACCACTTGACATCAGCCATGCTTTTACACACAATGACAATTTCTAAAAAAAAGTATTAAAAAAATCTGGGATTTTGATGTCTTGTTTTTAAAATAAGCTCTCTCCAAGCTAGTGTGAAACTTGTGTACCCTATAATAAGATGAGTATATCACTCTAGGGCTCGTTCTTCACAAGCTTGAAGGCAGTTTTGAATTGGAACACAATACCCACCACCTTGACAATAATAATTATCAGTCATTAAGAAGAGAAATCATATCTTAAAAGCTTAACATGTAGAACCTGCTGCCATCACCATACTGTTTGAGATGAGATACATAGTACTGCATTAGCCTACCAGTTCATACATCCAGAGAGAGCAGTTATCACACCCAACTCACATGCACATTAAACTAATTAGTGTACAAGTAGAATTTGATGAATTACTCACTTCTTCAGGCGTAATTGTGTACATTAAATCCTCGATTTTCCGAGCAAACTGAAATAGTCTTTCAAATTGCTGCAAACAGTAATTGTATGTCACATATGTATCTCATTGGTAAGGAAACTTGTTGGTGCAAAAGAATAAAGCTTACTGGAGCAATATTAATAAGAATCTGACTAGTAAAGGTAAAGCTATATATATATATATATATATATATAAACAATGGATCAGGTAATACTTACGACATAAATGATCATATTGATATGGCGTGTGCAAGCCTGCTCATAGGATTCACTGGCCTGATGATAAAATTTTGCAAGTGTAGGCACAACATTCGCTAAATCATACAGACTGCACCCAAAAACTCTCAATGAGTGAAATTTATCTAATATGTGGGGTAAATTAAGGTGGATTTGTCCTCAATGATAAATTAACACGGCAGATTTAAGATAATTACAAGCTTCATTCCCATTATTTGGCAGCTCATATATATGTAAGTAGACAAATGAATCTGTACATGACCTGTTCTGGAAAGCTGCATAATTCTCTAGGAGTACAATGTCCGCATACTTCGGGTCAGCTTGTGCAATCTTTTCCAGAGTCCCGAACATTATGCTAACCTGTTGCAAAGTCCCATAGCAGTGTTCCAAAGTGAAAAGCTAACTAATGATGAAGTATGAAAAATATGGTAAAGAAGCAAAATATGTAACATCCAAATCTAATGTCTTATAGATATATAAAAATAAGGAAGATTTACAAAGTTGGAATAACTATCGAGGAATTAAGCTTATGAGCCATTCCATTAAACCATGTGAGAGATCAACTGAGGAAAAATTAATAAAGAAACTCGAATTTCATATAATCAATTTGGTTTCGTGCATGGGACTATTATAGTATTATGGAAGCCATTTATTAATGAATAAGATTAATGAAAACATTTAGAGAGAAAAGAGAGATTTACATGTGGTTTTATTGAGGGGCTGTTTGGATAGAAGTAACTTTTCAAAAGTGTGAAAGTGGCATTTACATCATTATGTAATGTAGTGCACTTGTAGCATGTTGCAGCAAGTATGACTTTCCAAAATATGTTTGGATACACAAGTTTTTGTCCCTCAGCAAGTGAGTAGTTTCAAAAAAATTGGACTTTCCATGTTTGGATCACAAATGCAAACACCCCCGCAAGTAACTCCTCTCTCTCTCTCTCTCTCACTCTCTCTCTCAACAAAAGGAAACAATAAAGATATGGTAAAGGGGAGGCGGCGATGGGAGCATTCAGGGGGCTGTGGGCGATCCAAACGACTGCGACGATCGCCGCAATCTCCCTTGCGGTCGACACCGCCCGCTGCTACAGACTCTTCTTCGACTGGGAGGCGGCGCTAAGGCGTTCAGGGAGCTATCAGAGAGGTTGGGGTTGTGGGCAATCCCGATCTACGTGGCGGCCCACACGGTGACCCTAGCCATGTGCCTCCCTACGCCTTATTCTTCGAGGCTGGGGCCTCCCTACGCCTTCTTCTTCGAGGCTGAGGCCTCCCTCCTCTTTGGTTTCCTTCCCGTCGTTGCCTGCATCTTCTCATCCAAGCTCCTCGGCGCCTCCCTCTCCTTCTTTCTCTCCTTCAAGGCCGGAGTACTCTTCACCGCCCGCCGCCTGAAGCACCACCAAGGAACACCTCGACCTCTTCGTCACGTAGATACCGGCGAGATCTGGTAGGCGCTCCGGAGGAGCGGGGAGATCTGCCAAGGAGATGCTCCGGAGTGTAGGCTCGGCCACCGGCGGAGGAGAAGGCGGCTCCAGAGGACAAGATCGGAACCACAGGAAACCCGTGCGGCGGTTGAAAGACTTCCTCGGCAGGATCGCTGGGGAAGAACTCGGCTTTTACCATCTCTCTTTTTTCCCGCACCAATTTTCCAATTTCACCAGAATTGCGGTGGTGTTTTATTGGGAAACTTGGAGAGTGAAAATGGAAACAAAGAGGGGGACAATCTCTGAATCTGTCAAAGATTCATGAGTTGCCATCCACAATTTTCGGCTGATCTAAACAAAGAAACTGTAAATTTCAATGGTCACTTGCAGCATAAACTGTCACTTGCAATGCAGTTTATGTATCCAAACAGACCCTAAGATAGAGTCCATAGAGAGATAATTCGGTGGGCTTTGTAGAAAACACAAATCTCTGGATATATATATGATGGAGTTACGACGATAATTTGGTGGGGTTTGGGGAAAACACAACTCTTTGGATATATATGATGGAATTACGACGACCGTACAAAAGATTAGAGGACATAGCAAACATTTTTCCATCAGAGTTCGCTTACATCAAGGATCAATATTAAGTTCTTACCTTTTTGCGCTAGTCATGGATAACATTACTAGACATATCCAAGAGGAGGTCCCATGGTGTATGATGTTTGTTAAGGATAATGTGATCGTCGATGATAGTATAGAAGGGTTACATGATAAAATAGAACTCTGGAGAATACTTTTTCGACATTTTGGCTAAGATCAAGTGTAGTATTTGTTCTTATCACTTTAATATCTATTACGCGGGCTATAAGCTTTGTTATGATATTCTTAATTTCTTTCAGGAGGAGAGCCCATCATGGTGGCTTGCTACTGGGCCATCGATTGTCGCCTATACGTTTCACTACATTTTGTTCTGGCACACCCAACCAAAGAAAAAAAAACGCGGTGAGAGACTCTGAAATGTAAGAGTTTAAATACTAGTAAGACAAAAAGAAATAGTATATAAAATATAATTTCAACCAAAATTCAAAGAAAAATAAAGGAGTACATATGCATGGATAAGAGATATTGGTGAGTAATAGTTTAATATTTTCAGATCAATCATTTATCATGATTGAGAAGGATATCATGCATAAAATCATAATATAATGGTTGAAATCAATGAAATAAAGTACTTTTGGAGTACTTTGTGAGCATAGGATACTCGACATACTTTGAAAGAAAAATTATATGTGATTGCTACAAGACCAGTCATGCTTTATGGATCCACCAGTCATATGGATCCGAGTGTTGGCCAATTAAGAAAACATGTTCAAAAAATTAGGATACCCGAAATGGAAATGCTAAGATGGATGTGTCATGGTACATTAAAAGATAGGATAAGAAATAAGTGTTTTCGTAAGAAATTGGAGTGTCACCATTGAGGACAAGATGAGTGAAATTCATTTTAGGTGGTTAGGACATGTGCAACACATATTAATAGATGCTTAGATAAGGTGTGATAAGATAGTAGTTGAAGGAGCCATTAAAACATGGATTGAACATGATTTTTGTTAGTATTATTGTGGACATGGCCCTTAAGAGAACTAAATGGAAGAAAATGATTCAAACAACCAACCCATAAATTTTGGAATAAAGGCTTTGTTGTTATATCCAAATATCTTATAAAAAGTTTATCACAAGTCCTTAATAAGATTATGACAAAGTGTATAAGGATCAGTATCTTCGTTAAACTTTGGTTTCTTCATTGACTTGTGATCATCCATCCATAAACAATTTATAACATACATCCCTCTTAAAATATCCAAAGGATCCCTATAAAATACTTCATTCTAGGATGAAGAAAAAGAAGGTGTCCGAGATTTGTTGAAGATGGAGCTGCTTGGTTTTTTTTTTTTTCTAATTCTACATTTTTCTGCTGCTAAAGGTAATGATGGAGATTTTACTACTGATGGTGATGATGAAAACTATGCTTATAGGTTTGGTGATTTTGGTGTTTGCTTATCATGGTAAGGTTTTGGGTGAATGCAATCTTGGTGTTTTGTGATTTTGTATTGGAAGATTGTTGTCTGCAAGAGGGACGATAGTAGTGGCCTGCAGTTCGGCACGAACTACTAAGGGACTGTAGGGACACAATCGAAGTGAGAGGTATAAATTGTTGAGATTGAGCATCAACACTCAGTTCCTACTTCATCGGTCTGTCAAGACACTATTGTGGTACACAGGTGAAATCCAACCAACATATAGTGCTTCTTTTAGGTTAATTTGGACTCTTTGGTGATTGAGAGGTTTTTTGTATTAGATAACACGATCCAATGTCAAAATTATCGGATTTGGAACAAATTTATCTAAGTTCTAAATAAATTAGGATTGGTTAAAGTTTAAATTAGTTTCTGGGTGTTTAACAAATATTGGATAGCTAGGACGTGCTTATGGTTTGGGTGTTACGTTATAAATATAGATGCCTCTTTTTTAGGAAAGATACGGAGAGAGAAAAAGATGTAGGATTTTTGTGGTTTGAGTATTTTGTGTGGATTATGAGTCTCATTTGTAATTTTCTTTATTATCAACAACTGAGTTGGCGAAATTGTTGGAAAAAAAAAAATTCATATTTTCGCCATCTGGGATGGCGAAAGCTTTCGTAATTTCAATTTTTTTAAATTACTTTGCGTTTTAGATAATTTATTTAAAAATATTTTCTGTACAGCAAATTTTCTGAACAAACAATGACAAAGATATATATAAATGCTCACTTCACAAAATCATTTGAGTATAGTTTTGGGTTCAGGAGTTAAATTCTTTTTCTTTATTTTGTTATTTTATTTTCATTCTCACAACTTTGTTCATAACATTTACATAATTTTAGCATTCCTACCTTGACACAAGAAGATTTACGTTCTAAACAAAACCTTCAAATATAAAAAGAGATAATGTTTCACCCCAATTTTGAAATAATATAAAGAATCATAATTTTACAGTTTACTGATCTCAACATAATAACACCTTCCAATCTATTGAGAAGTTGGCTCAACTTAGAATGACCTCATTAATTTGGTATTGAAGGTTACAATATATAGGCAAGGGGGACTCCCCCTTCCTAGTGCTTTTCCAATGAGGGAGAAAAGCAAACACTAATAGTAAAAAGTCATACAACCATATAATAATTATCTATCTTCTACACAATCAATGGACATAATAACATCTAGTTTAATTCCAATAAATATCTCACTTAGGTGCACTGCAAATTCTATAGTACATAGTTATTACTGAATAATATGAACATTCTATTACGTTTCTACAAAATTAACAAAGTAAAATAAGTATACGACAATATACAATAACTATTTGTTGATACTCACTAATTTTGTGTACGCTTCGTCAACCAAATCCCTTGATTGCCCTTGGATGTATTGCTCCATTCGTGTTGCAAGGGTAGCAAACCTATGCAAAATGAATAAGTTCAAATATTCAGCATAATGCAGCAAAAGCTGAACACAAATGCTGACTTTTAAAGAGAGAACCTCACTCTAATTCTCCATAAATATCTTGAGGATTCTTTCCTATTTCACTGCCACTTTCCTAGCCCACCCCACATAGTTCTCTTGATTATATGTAGTATAGGACCATTGGAGGTTTTTCTGCCATCGAAGAAAGAAAATTGTGGTTTTCTAAACACAAGAGGTGATTAGAAAATCAAGTGTTAGTGGATTACTTTTCTGATTTGAGATTTCAGAAGCCACTGTTAGTCAATAGGGATTTAGGAATCAAGGAAATTGTGATTTCAAAACCATAAGTGAGCATTTCCTATTCAGTCTTCCAACAGAATCACACCTTATAGGAAGCTGATTCTTAAACCACCCACAACCACTTCATCTCCTTTTTACAAGTGTTGAAGAACAAATAATTTATATTATTTTTCTGCATTTAGTGTTTTATTTATTTTCCATTCTAGTAGGGTCAATGATGTCATTTTATATGCTTTGTATTTCCAATAAATATTGGCCAAGAGCTCAATAAAATTTGATGTCATTCTAGGCATAATGTAGCCTCAACTTTCTACATGGTTTCAGAGCCTAGGTTCTCTTCCTAGTATCTCTGTTCTCCTCTTTTTCATCTATATGTATTCCTGTTTGGAGATGTTCGCGGCATTTTTGTCGGCTATTTCGGACACAGATGGTTTGGTTATTTATTTCTTTTTTTTCATGAATTTTTTGGATGTGAAGTCCAGACTGATTATCTTGAGATAACTTGTTGAGATTATTTCTTCAGTATGCAAATCTCCATGTCTCTTTCGGGATTTCTTCGATACGCGAAGTCTCGATGTATTTTGGATGTTCGCCATTAGGATTTTTTCTCATGTCCGATCCCTGAAGTAATTCGGATATTTCTTCTAGGATTTCTCGTCTTACGGGGCCCAACCTACTTTGGATGATTTATTCACGGAATTTTTCAGTTGTGATGTCCAGACTATATGGATCATTGTGGGATTTCTTCGGTTTCGGAGTCCCAACCTTCAGCCGATTGTTTATTCTATCTTTCTTTCCAAATTTCTTCGATTTAGGAGCCCTAACCTCCTTTTTCTGATGATCTCCAACTTTTCAAGTTTGAACTTGCTTTCGCAAAGTTCCCGGTTGCTTACGGGAAGTGTTGAAGAATAAATTATTATCTTATTTTTCTGCATTTACTATTTTTATGTATTTTTTATTTCGTTAGAATTGATGATGTCATTATACAGGCTTTGTATTTCCTATAAATATTGGCCAAAAGTTCTAATAAAACTTAATGTCATTCTAGTCATAATATAGCCTCCGCTTTCTACAAGCCTCTGTGAATAAACACTTCCTCCAAACAATAGCGTCATTAATTACCACAAGTCTCCCTACAAAATTGGTAACCGAATCAGTGCACCTCATAGCCTCCTCATGATGTTTTTTGTGCCGTCAAATTTGCTTTCATCCCCTCTCTCTTCCGAATCCACTCCTTCCAAATTCGGCTTTGGATTGGGAGAAAGTGGCAAATCTGATGAAAGGGATGGAGGTGTATCATGCCTTCTTCCCATTTTATTCCAAGAAATTATTTTTTATTTTTAATTTTCGTACAATTTTTCTACTTATATTGTGTACATAAAAAAATAATTTAGTTTGGTTACAAACTTTTAGTCCAAAGTCCAACTAAAACCCTACAATTTTTGTGTTTCATATGATTCTTAAATTTATCGTTTAAAAATAGTTTTTGTATTAAAAATTTTATTATAAATTTAAAATAGTTATATAATGTATTTTACAAATTTGATTATAACATAAAGTGAAAAATATTAGAAGGCATTGGAATCATATAAGAACTTATTTTTCAATTTTCAATTTTTAATAAGATAACTCATTTAATTTCATATAACTTTTCTCCTTATTTTGTGTAAACAACAGAAACTTTTAATTTTAATAGGATTCTTATCTGGTTGAGTCATTCTATGCAATTCCATTTCAAGGTGTAGATCTTAATGCTTACCATTTCTATATTTCTTCCAATCGTCTCCACAATTATTCATATTAATAGTTAATAGACCGCCATATTTTGTAAATCCCCAATTCTTAAAAACCTTATTCCTACCTTCATCAAAAACCAAACTGAACCGTTTCCCAATTGCCAGTTATTTATAAACCGAACTCCTACTTCCTGCAATAACTACAAATCCTAATCCCTGGATTATCTATTCTTTGTTCCAAACACCAAACTGAAGCAATAAGGTCTTGAAGCGAACTCAATGCATAGGGACTGATTGTAATGCATGGAGGAACATGAGAAAGCCTAAGCAAGAGGACGAATAATTAATGTTGAAATACATTTATCTTCATGGCTCATGGGTATTGATATGATTGAGCCTTATCCATTTTATTAGCATTGGAATTGTGTGTTTCTTAGTTATATTGCTATTTATTAGGATTTAATAAAATTGTACCAGTAGCATTATACTGCATCATCATAACATAACTAGGGTGACTGTAGATCTTGCACCACTGCTGTCCTACTGATTTAGGGTGAAGAAGTTGGGTTGATTTCCATGCCTGCCTTCATTGTTCATTACATATTAGAGGTTTTTTAGTTGCATCATGTGTCAATGTGAATTCTAAGTTCGATCCTTTCCTGAACTCAATTATATAAGGAATTGCCTGGTAGCAATAACCATAAAAATAGTGCTTAAAAGTTCGAAGAAATGGAAGGATTTATATCCAAATCTTAGGGGTTGGCAACATTAATCCTGTCCTATTCATCTCTATCGAGGAATATCTCCTATATAACATTAGCAAGTACCAAATCTTCTTTTAATGCCTCAGTCCATCTAGTAGGTCTAACCTAGTACGAGCAGCTCCTTCAAAAGATCGTATAACTCCTAACAAGTGCATTCAACACTATCATGACATGAAACCTCAAAGATGTGCAACAAAATGATACAAAATGAGAACAGCATATACCTCGGAATATAGGAAAGTACTCCCATCTGTCGTACATTGCGCTCATTTCTCTCAATTTGATGACAAGCTTCATCCACAAACTGCAAAATAGCATACCAGCGGTTACATGAGAAAAATAAAACGAAGGGCCATTCCCTTGATAGATGTCTGAAGTATTAGAGTACTCTCAACAACACCTACCCTGTTGAACTGCATTGATATTCTTGATTCTAAATCATCAAGCAGCCGACGCACAAATCCTGCAGCATCAGCTTTCTGACCAGAAAGATAGCGCTCAGTAATCCCATGCATTGATATGCAACGTAGGGGGTCAATCTTGTATGCCCAATCAACCACTGCATAAAAATCCTCCTGAAATAGATATAATCAGATTTTTATGAGGTATTTCTTGGTATGAGTATCTAAACTCATCCTACTCATAGCGTAGAGTAATGAAGCATTCAAAAGATCAAAACATATACAATTTACAATGAGAAGGTGGTCAAGCGGCTCAATATCAATAATCAAGTATGTCAACAGCATGCATGGAACTATTTTGGAGATCAAAAGACCAACCCAGTGAAAATTTGTTGGAAGTGAGTCAGTTACAAAACAAATAAGTAAAGATGGGTTTACTAGATGAAGCACTAGTATTTTTAAACAGTTATTTCCTGTACTAGTAAGTACAATGCAATGACCTTTTCCTGAAAATAATATAATACTAGTGAGTACTTAAAAATTTAATCATCTGATTATTCATTCAGATGTAGGTGCACAAGGATATGGCTATGCAACTTTACAATGATTTTGGCTTTGGCTTTCTCAAATTATGATGAATGCACCGATAAAAGTATCATTTTCTTAAAGAAAATGATCAAAATTGTACACTTTAATGCAGAAGTTTTTCAATCATCAGATACAGTTATGTCACAGACTCCGTGTTTTTCAATGTGTCCTTCCACCAAAGTTTGTGCATGACATTAATCCAAATATAATATAATATCTAACAGCACAATGAAGAAATTCCAAATAGAAATCTGTCGGAGCCAATAGGAAGGAATTTGGGGTAAGAGAACTTACCATACTTAACACCCTAGAGCATGAGAGAAAAATGGGTTACTCTAAAACAAAATTTTTAACTTCATCATATTGGTAAGAGTTTCAGTTAATCCGAAAGCTCTTATATTAGGAGATAAATGTTGTTGATAACAATTATTCAACTTCATTCTTATCCAAATCATACATTTGGTTTCTAGCAAGATAAGAAAGGAGGGAAATGAAGCATTATTAGAGGAGGGAAATGATGCAAAACAAGTAGATTTAGGGTTTATGCGACACACACACACGTCCACACGTGTGTGTCAAAAAATTTGCGAAAAACAAAATCAACAAGCACTGGCCCAAGTGATCATGTCTTGGATACATAAAGACCCAGGTAACCAGGTCGGTGGTTCCAATCCTTGGTTAAGCTGATGAACCAAGATATTCAGGTAGTTCATGATTGAGGGTCGTACATAGATAAGTTGTTTACTCGGGTAAAAGGATCATGGGACTGATCAGCTATATTGGAGCATGTGACGGAGATTGGCATGAGCGGTGGATCGAGAAAGGATGCATGCACAGAAAAATCGAGAAACAGTGTGTAAAGAACCAAATTTGATCCTAGGCAAGCAAATTGATATAACAAAAGAGATATCTGAGACTAAGTTGGGTGTGTGTGTGTGTGTACAAGGATGTGCAGTATTTAAGCCTACATGCATGGTTATATTAAGGTTGTATATAAAAGAATGTTAAAATTATCATTCTTTAACAAGAGACGTTTGAATGGGTGACAGTCAATGGCTGCTTGCCATTGGCAATGTAAATAGTAGTAGGTAGTTTATCGGATTGTCAAGATCCATACCAAGCTTTCACATTAATGATCAAGTGCTTAACTTATTCTGTTGCTACTAGTTTATATCTTAAGATCTACGTTGTATATATCATCTTGTTGATAGATCATACTTATTTGAGGAAAATCACATTACCATGCAATGAGCTTTCATACTTTGAGAAAGTAACAATGAAACACAAAATTACCTGGATTCCATCAAGTAACTCTTGAAGAGCTTCATTTAGCGTTCCCAATTCAGCTGACCCGCTATCTAAGGAAATAAATTTCAAGAAAATAAAAAAATAAATTGTTTCAGACATACAGAAATACGATGTATTAGACTGAATGCCAACCAAGGTGATCCGGTGGTAGAACAGAAAAGAGAACTTTACTTTGTTTAATATCATTTCCATCAGAATCCATAAAGCCCAAATCGTCATCATCATTTGCGTCACTGACATCTGTTCCATATCTGTTGCCACTAACAGGAGCACCAGGTGGAACAAGGGCAGGAACTTCAAAGCACATAAAATGTGCAAAAAAGGAACTCTAAAATAAAATGAGAATAAATAACCCATATTTATCATTGTAAACCTAATATTAAATGAAAAAATGCAGGAAGAAACAAAATGAATCACCTCGTCTACAAGAAGAGGAATGAAAATAGTAAGCATCTTTGAGTATGCTTCAGAAACTGTAGATGTATCTGTGCTATTTGCCGTCTGACTTGGACCAGAAGAAGCTTCTAGCCAAACAGTTGGATTTCTTGATGCTTTTGTACTTGCACGAAGTTCATTTGCAAATTCACGTGCCTGAAAAGAACAGAATAATGATAAGTCATTCATAATCATGTTTTCAGATCCAGGTTACCTCTTATGGAAACTGTGCATTGTTACTTCAATATTCCAGAACAGTTCAAGATCACAGCAATTACACTAAGGGGTTGTTTGGATCGCCGAAGTGGATGGAAGTGTGAAAGTATGAAATCGGAGTATTAGCACGTCTTGCGTACGCATATATTTCTACTCTGTTTGTTTGGATGTTTGTTGAATTCAACTTGGAAGTGTAACTTTTTCTAGTTCATTTGTTTGGATGATGTGTTTGATGATGTAATGAAGTGAAAGTGGAACCCATTCGAACGTCTCTTGTTAAAGAATGATAATTTTATCATCATTACTACCATTCTTTTATCATCAACAATCAACATTATTATTGTAATTTTACCATCATCATCATCAAACAAGAGACGTTCATTTGTTTGGATGATGTGTGTGTGTATAATTTTATCATCCTCATCATCATCATCATCATCGTTATTATTTTTTGCTTTTTTTAATCAATGTGCATAAGATATTTTCTCCATTTAGTTTTGTGTGTGATTCCCATTTCTCTCACACAAACCCCAAACCCTTTTTTTATAACATGTGCAGAGAGATTCCCAACTAACCCTCTCCATTTCTCTCACACCCATCTCCCTCACACACAACCCACAAATTGCACTCACACAAAACCCATCTCCCCATCGATTTCTCTCACTCCCTCTCCTCTGGAAACCTTCCCGACGCCACCCTCCGCTCCGAGCTCAACTCCGTCGGCGCAGACCCCTCCTTCGACTCCACCGGCCTCATCCACTTCACGCACACCACCAACCGCAGCGACTCCGAAGTCGTCCGCCTCCTTCTCGACGTCGGAGCACCATGGAATGCCCTCTCCCCTTCTCAGGCGGTGACCTCGTCATAGCCAACTCCCACGAGTCCTTCGACCTCCTCCTCGACGCCGCCCTCTGCTCTGAGATCATCCGCGGCACCATCCGCTATCTCTGCCACCCACCTTCTCGACGCCGCCCTCCCACCAGTACTCCTTCGAGCTTCGTCACCCATCTACGCCACCCACCTCCGGATCCATCTCCTCCCCCGGCTCACTTCCGCACCCACATCGAGTTAAGAACTCAAATGCTATAATGGGAAGAAAAAAGGGGGACACTTTTTCACCCAACAGGAAGTGCACATAGCAAATCATGTCGGGTGTTCCATGAATATCCAAACAAGTGAAGTTGAGGGAGATGGGTGCAGTTCCATGAAAACCCCACTTCAGAGCACCAAATCGGCAAACCAAATAGGCCCTAATGTAGGTAAGGTTTTCCAGGATGTTTAGATCCCCTGTATTTGTTAGCATTATAATACCAGCAAACACTGAAACATGAAGATATGCCTTGCCTTTTATCCAGAGCCCAATACACAAAAAGAAGGTATGAAGCTACATAATTAGAAACATCCTTACACTTTAAAAAAAAAAAACTAAACCTATCAAAATCAATAGAATATTATATTCTGCAAATCTCCTACCTCTCGGCGAAGTAGCAAATTAAGGGAGTGACAGTAAGCCTTCCTCAAAGGACCTAAGCAGTTCTTGTCAAGGCTCTGAAAATTCAAATACAGAATTAGAAAAGACTTATCAAACATGTTTCGGAACGGAATTAGGGCCTCAACGTCAAACTATTGTAATAACTTCTTTGGGAAAAGTAATGTGCTAACTAAAGGATTATTCTATTCAAGATTTACATATCCCAAGCCCAGGCCTGGGTTATCGACACTCCTACCAGAAGAGTAGGTACCTTTAAGTGTTGCAGAAGTCTAGCATATGTCCTGCACTTATACCTCAAATCTGCATGATCAGGCCTTTTTAACTGTCCTCTCTGCAGGCATCGATAGCAGAAGGTTCAACTTGAAATTAAGGTCATGGAATCATCTAATATGAATTACAAGGGATGTAAATGACAAAACCAAGGACTTACCTGAGAAAAATAGCTCTTGTCACTTATCATAAAATCTACCAAACTAGCAAAATAGTTTCTTAAGAACTCAGATGCTCTCCGTACAAACGTACTCTTCAGCTTTTCTAACTCTGCTTTTTTCTCCCTGACCTGCAAATTTTCATTCATTAAACTCCTAATAAATTTTCATCACAAAGTTAAATGACAATAGATCTAACAATGAAGTATGCAAGTAGGCATGTGCTATGAGACTAATCAACTCAAGGCTTGTTTCATTGGTTCACCATACATCTTTGAATGCAACATATATATATATATATATATATATATATATATATATATATATATATATATATACTTGCTAAAATCATATCAAATACTCAGACAATATATAAATGTCATCAGTAAAATATGAGAAAGCAGACATTAGTAAAGTAACCTATGTACAATATATTCTTGACATCATGCACCAATAGTAATTATATCCATGCCAGTTTCAATCATAGATGCTGTATCATATTGGTTGATCAATCCATCGTGGAGCTTCTGAGTTGATTGGGGGACTTGCAGTGCACGTAAGAGTAGGAGAAATACCAGAGGGGTTTTTGGATGGCAATGGCATTGATTCCAAGGCTGGCATCTTGGGCACTCATAGGACTGGTCTCAGATTTGTCTGAATGGAAATGGGATATCTCATCTGGCTTTCATCAATTTATGTATGTCTGTGTCTGATGGGTTTGTCACTGGAGTTGACAAGCAATGTGGCAAGTTTACAGAGGGTGTCGACAAGCAATGTGGCAAGTTTACAGAGGGTGTCGACAAGTAGTGTGGAAGCCCAGAAAGAGTTCATATCTTGACCTCAAATTCTCCATTCAGAATTTGAGTTCGATGGTTGCTAACTGTTAAGAATAATTAGATTTAGGATTAGATATTAATTTGATTTAGGATTAGATTATCTCTCCTATATGGATACCATATATGGATACGTTCTCTCTATATATATATTCGTAGTTATATGGCTTTTTTATATATCATCCATTAATAAAATCAATATTGTTGATTCGTTTCATGGTATCAGAGCCTAGAATTTTTTATCGTCTTGTACAATCTTCGCCATATCTTCCGTTGACGGAAAATCAGATTTAGCCGCGCTGGAGCCCTCTGTTCTCGGGTTCCACTAAGGAAAAATCAGCTCATCACCAAGCAGACTCCGACATCAATATCCTTTCCGTTCATCTTATTCTCCTTGGTTCCGATTGCGCAGTCCCATATCTCATGGCTAAACTCAAACATCGACAAGTTGAAGTCCCTAACCCGCACAACCGTGCGCACTCGAGCAGCAATCAAGGTAACAGTAGCTGCAGTCAAAGGAAAACAACCTTCTATTATGTATTTATGTCAAAGCAAAGCAGTGAAAGGAGCTAATGGTTCTCCCATCATACATTGGCTCTTGGCTAGAATTATTTGCATATAAATATAGTTGCCTTCACACACAGATAGGGACGAATTTGGTTTTTAAAGGAACAGGGAAGCATCATCAAAATATATATATATATATATATATATATATATATATATATATATATATATATATATACATATTGGATGGTTTGCTAAGGATGGAGGAGAAGCAAAACACTGTGTTGCTTTAAAAGTTTGTGTTTACCAAAAAAATCAAAAAAAAAATTATTGGAAAAAAAATGGGTCCTCTTGTACCTATTGCAAGAAACATGGTCATTTTGCTATCAGCTGCTATACTCATCAGCGGTCTACTATGACTTATTCTCATTGCCAGAAGTCTGGACACTCAGTGGACAATTGTTTTTTGCTTCATCCACATTTAAAGATTCAATTCTTGAAGCGGATAAAGACAAAGAGTTCATCATCGACTCATTCTTCGGTACCTCAGGCTCACATTGTTGATAGTACACAAATATCGACAGATATTCGGCACCGTCTTACTCAGTTAGAGCTCCAGGTCCAGCCCCGGCTCTAGTGCCAGCCTGTCTTTGATGGCTCCTCTGCATCTGCCTCTACTGGTATATCTACTTCTTGGATATTAGACTATGGTGCTTTTCATCATATGACTTTTGACCTTAGTCTCTTATCTAGTATTACACATTTATCACATCACTTTCCCTCTTTACACACACATGATGGTTCTCAGCTGGTCATCACTCAATCTGGCTCCATTATTTTCGATACTTGAGTCTTTCTTTTGTCTTACATGTTCTCCATCTTACTTTGCATCTCATATCAGTCAGTAGCCTTTGTGAGAGTGGATTTATTGTTTCTTTTGATTCCCTCACATGTTCTGTGATGGATTCCCGTACGGGCCAGATGATTGGTCGTGCTCGTAGAAAGGGGTGGTTGTACCACTTAGAGTTTCTTCATCTTTCATCAAATCAACCTTTGAGTTCTAGTCATGCTGATATCGTCACGTTTGCTGCTGACTTATGGCACAGACGCTTAGGTCATATTTCAGAGCCTCGTCTAAAGACTTTATTTCGTAGTGGAGCTCTTGGACGTGGTTCTTTCTCACCTCTATCCGCATGTACGGACTGTAAGTTGGCAAAACACTTGGTCCTACCTTTTTCTAAGAGTTTATCAAAATCTACTAGCATTTTTGAATTAGTCCACTCTGACATATGGGAACTTGCTCCTATCCCATCTATGACAGATTTTCTCTACTATGTTAGCTTTATTGATGATTGTACGCGTTATACTTGAGTCTATCTCATGCGTCATCGTTCCGATCTTCCTACCATTTATAAGATGTTTACTACTATGATTCATATTCAATTCAATGCTAGGATTAAAAATTTTCGTTCCAATTGTGCTCGTGAGTATCTCTCTACTACCATGAGATCTATCTTGCAATCTCACGGTACCGTTTTTCAGCAGTCCCGCCCTTACACTCATGAACAGAATGGGGTAGCCGAACACAAACATCGTCATATTCTTGAGATTGCTCGTGCTATCTTATTATCTTCTTCTGTTCCACAAACGTTCTGGGAAGAGGCCCTTTTTACCTCTGTCAATCTTATCGATATCACACATTCTTCTGTTTTGTCTGGTCGAACATCGCATGAGTCTTTTTTCATGTCCTCCTGATTACAGTATGCTTCATACTTTTGGGTGTACTTGTTTTGTTCATCTTCCTGAGACAGAACGCACGAAGTTGACAGCCCGATCAGCCAAATGTGTCTTACTCGATTTTAGTTCCGAGCACAAGGGACCAGTGTTGTTAAATAGCGGCCATGCGGATGGCGGTGGCAAATTTTGTATAGACAGCCATGAAATGGCGGTGGAGTGGCAGTTTTCAAATGACAGGCCATGGCGGCCTCTATGCGTGTGGCTTTCGTGGCGGCCACGGAGGAAATGGCGAAAAAATTTAAAAAAAATGAACTAGGTCGTGTGACCCGACCCAGAACCGGACCCAAAAGGGTGTAAAAATCCTAAAACTTAACTTTGTGCTTCTTCTCACATTCAAACATTCGTACCAGATCTACCTTCTCTGCACCTCCCCAGTGGCGACCGGCGACCACCATCCTCCTCCCTCCACTGTCCTCCGGCGACCCCTATCCTCCTGCGAATGTCTCCGGCAACCTTTTTCTCCTACTCTATTTTTCGTTTTTCAAGTCTTTTTAAAAAAATACTTCTTTTTTTAATTCTTTAGAGACATGTAATTTGTGTTTGCATTACTTTTTTATTATTTTGTTGATGTTTTGAAGTCCTCAACTTGATAAAAATGTGGTTGTTAGTAGTTTATGACATTGTGTAACGATATTTTCAATCAATTAAGTCTATAGTCTTGACATATGTTTTAAGTTTTGTAGGTATTTTATTTATTTCTACAGTTTTTTAGTGTGTGTGTGTGTATATATATATATATATATATATATATATATATATTTTCTCTGTCTGCCATACCTTCCGCCATAGGCCGCCACGCCATACGTCATATTTATATGGCAAATTTTTGGCTTGCCGCCATAATCCGTCATTAACAACACTGCAAGGGATATCGTTGTTATGATCCCTTGGCCCGTCGTCTTTGTATATCTCGCCATCTCACCTTTCTAGAAGACTCCTTATTTTATTGTCCCACCACCGGATGTCCATTTTTTGTACCCTCCAGCCCCGTCGTCAAATGTTTCCATTGATCATTCTCATTTGTTTTCCTCTCCTGGTACAGCTCCTTCTACGATGTCTCCATCGCTGTCTCACGAGGATCCTCCACATATTTCACATGCCTCTACTGCACCATCATCTCCACCATCTACGCCTCCACCACCACCTCTCCGCCAGTCACAACGTACTCATCGACCTCCTGCTCGTTTTACTCTCGATTGTTCCGGTCCACCGCACAAGTTTAGTTTTATTACATTAGCCTTATATTCTCCACAGTTTTATTCTTTTCTTACTGTTATTCATACTACACGAGAGCCCGCTTCTTATCAAGAGGCTGTTCAGTACCTTGAGTGGCAAGAGGCCATGGCAGAGGAGTTTCGAGCATTTCAGCAAACAGGTACTTGGGATGTTGTTCCACTACCGGACGGGGTCCGGCCTGTTAGTTGCAAGTAGGTCTTTAAGGTCAAGTATCGACCTGATGGATCCATTGAGCGACACAAGGCTCGCCTTGTTGCCCGAGGTTTTACACAGGAGCATGGGAATTGACTATGATGAGACATTTGTACTTGTTGCTCAGATGACCACAGTTCGTACATTACTAGCTGTTGTAACTCGTCAGTGGCCACTCTATCAGATGGATGTGAAGAATGCATTTTTTCACGGTTATTTATCCGAGGTTGTCTATATGGAGTCCCCTCCAGGACTTTCTACTCAGACGGAGCATGTTTGTCGTCTTCGTCGTGCTATCTATGGTCTCAAGCAAGCTCCCTGAGCTTGGTTTGAGTATTTTCGGAATGCTATATGCGAGACAGATTTTCAGCAGTGTTCTCAGGATCATTCTTTATTTGTGTGGTCGTCACCGCAGGGACGAGTTCTTTTACTCTGTGGATGACATGATTTTGACTGGCAATGATTCAACAGGGATTGCAGCTACTTAGAGGTACCTTCATCAGCTGTTTCAGATGAAAGACCTTGGCAATCTTCGATATTTTCTTGGACTCGAGATTGCACAAGGTAAAAGAGGGATACTAGTTTCTCAGCAGAAATATACTTCGAAGATTATTTCGTCTGTTGGTCTATCGGATAGTCGCACAGTTGATACCCCTTTAGAGCTTCATATGAAGTTTCGTCCCACAGATGGTGAGCCTCTCACAGATCCTACTCGGTACAGACAACTAGTGGGTCAACTTGTGTATCTCTGTTTGACTAGGCCAGATATTTCTCATGCAGTTAGTATTGTTAGCCAGTTTGTTTCCGCACCTCGATCTGCTCACTATAGTGCCTTACTCCGGATTATCCGATATCTTCAGGGCTCCATTAAGCGTTCATTATTTCTCTTCTACATCTACTCTGGAGCTTCGAGCATTTTCTGATGCAAATTAGACAGGAGATCCGACCACCAGACGATCTACTACAGGATTTTATTTGTTTCTTAGAGATTCGTTGATCTCATGGCGAAGCAAGAAATAAGACGTTGCATGTTCTTCTACTGAGGCAGAGTACAGAGCTATGGCTGTCACCACTAGAGAGATCGGCCATGTACGCAGACTGCTCTCTGATATGGGGATTGCTCCTACAGGACCTGCGTCATTTCACTGTGACAACAAGAGTGCTATACAGATTACAAACAATCCGGTTTTTCATGAACGAACAAAGCACATTGAGATTGATTGTCACTTCGTCCGTGAAAAATCTTTGGCTTGGACTATTTTTCTACCACATGTGACATCCATTGATCAGCTGGCAGATTTCTTTACAAAGTCACATCCTACACCGGAATTTCAGTTTCTATTGAGCAAACTCATGTTGTTTGACCCACTATGAGTTTGAAGGAGGGTGTTAAGAATAATTAGATTTAGGATCAGTGTTGTTAAATGGCGGCCATGGCGGCGCCATAACGGATGGCGGTGGCAGATTTTGATCATGTCGCCATAAAATGGCGATGGCATGGCGGTTTTCAAATGGTGGGCCATGGCGGCCGCTATGTGTGTGGCATCTGTGGCGGCCACTGCAGAACCGAGCCCAAAAGGGTGTAAAAACTCTAAACCTTAACTTTGTGCTTCTTCTTTCTCACTTTTCAAACATGTGCACCAGACCTTCCTTCTCTGCAATTCTCCAGCGGCAACCGGCGACCACCACCCTCCGGCGAACGTCTCCGACAACCTCCTCCGGTGACCTTTTTCTCCGATGACCTTCCTTTTCTTTGAATTATTTTTTTATCATTTTGTTGTTAAGAGGATTAGAGACATGTAATTTGTGTTTGCATTGCTTTTTATCATTTAGATGATGTTTTGAAGTTCTGAACTTGATAAAAATATGGTAGTTAGTAGTTTATGACATTAAGTAATGATATTTTCTATTAATTAAGTCTATGGTTCTTGACATATGTTTTAAGTTTTTTAAGTATTTTATTTATTTCTGCAATATATATATATATATATATAATGTCCACCATGCCTTCCGCCATAGGCCGCCACGCCATCCGTCATATGTGGCGCCATCCGTCATATATATATATATATATATATAATGTCCACCATGCCTTCTGCCATAGGCCGCCATGCCATCCGTCATATATATATATATATATATATATATATATATATATATATATATATATATATATATATATGGCAGATTTTTGGCTTGCCGCCATAATCCGCGATCCGTCATTAACAACACTGTTTATGATTAGATATTAATATGATTTAGGATTAGATTCTCTCTCTTATATGGATACATATTTCTTCCCCTACTCCTATCCGTATATGGATACGTTCTCTCTCTATATATATTCATAGTTGTATGGCCTTTTTATATATCATCCACTAATAAAATCAATATTGTTTATTCATTTCACTAACCTAACCTCATAATAGATGGTTGGAGAACAATAATCTTGCAGGCAAAGAGGATATGCAAAATTATGGAAGTGGCTCGGGCTCTCATCAATGACTGCAAGTAGTGCATAGTGAAAGTTTTTAATTGGTTTGAAGGAATTTTGCTTCACTCTTCTTTCACAGTGAAGGTGGAGTTGTTCTTACCCACCTTATTCTCAAAAAATAAAAGTAAGGCAACATTATCATCTATTCAGTCGTATATTCTTCTACTTAAGATGATGTCAGTTATACTGCAATATGACCACCCAACCCAAGTGACCCAAAAACAACAAATATTTATGTCGTGGAAACTGCAAATAGAGCTAATAAATTACTAAGTATTATGATTGTGTTTGTACAAAAAAACTGAGGGAAATGAAAGAAAACAGAAATGAGATGCATGTAGAATTGGGATACTTTTCTGCATGATCATGCTTCCATTTCCTTCACGTTCCCTCACTTTCAAGTAACCAAATGCAGCCTATGTATCAGGGCAAATAGTAAGCAAAGGAACTTTACAGCTCGCATATTTGCATATCGTGGATCTAAGGTTGGCACTTCAAGGCCACGAATTGCCCCAGTCAACCATTCGCAAGCTTCAACATTTTTAAGCATCCGGGCTTCATCAAATGATCCTCCAGTTAGAGATGCTGCAAACTGCAATTCGTACAATGGAGGCATAATCAAGCGTCCTTAATATTTTAAATCAGTTGTTTGCGAGACTTTATTGCAATTTCATTGAATTATAAATCATAAGTATAGATCATACCTCAGAAGGAATCCGCAGCCGATCAAGTAGCTGATCAAGTTCCCCAATAAGTGCTTTGTCATTTCCTGACTGCATCTCCAACTTATTGTTACGGGATTCTATCTGCAACATAAACCAGAAAATACATAAACTTTGAGGTACTAGAGAAAAGTTTGTATCTGAAGTCAGAAAACGGAATATACGTAAGAAACATCAAGGTGATTAACCACTTTCAGCTCCTAGCTGCAAAAAAAAGGTCCAAGCGAAATTCAAGCGTACAGTGTATTTCATCAACCAAGAATAGAGGAAGGGAAGGTCAGAGGGAGGGAGGGACAGAAAGAGGAGGAGTGTGTGAAGGCGATTGCAGCCTTCTAAATGTATATCTGCAGCAATTCTGACCATGTCCCAGTTAGGATCTTTGGCTGATAATCTGATCTGCAATCAGTTTTCTAAATCAAAAGTCCAGGTTTATACCTATTTAGTTTTTTTCCATCAGTCACCATGTATTAAGAGTCGCTTAACTTCTCATTTGCATAATCTGAAATGAGTTAACTGATTTATTTCATTCCCATGAGTCCATAGGTTTTACGTAAGGAATTGAATTCAGCATAAACAAACCAAAGCATACTTTAAGCAGTGGCAGACCCAGAAAATCTTTTGAGAGAGAGAGAGAGAGAGAGAGAGAGAGAGAGTGTTGTTAGTGGAAGAAGTTCAGAAACATAGGTGGTCATACTCCAATCAGGAAAGCAAGACCATGTAGATAAGGCTTGCCAGCCAGTTCACATCCCCTTCCATATAAGTCTTTCTACCATCAGAATGGATCTTTGTGAGACAAGACAGCTGAGACAGCTCAAGAAAATAAATGAGAATTTTATAAAAGGCAGCCTAGGGATGTCAAGACTCTAGGCAAGTATGTCAAAAGAGGGCTTTCACGTGAAATTATAAAGTAGGTACTACCTTACTAAGTAAGCCCATGCAACTAAGGAACAGCCATCAGAATTCCACAGACCTACAACAACTTAACAAGACCTAATTCATTAATTTCATTTATCTTACATCTCTATCTCTATTTGTTCCTTCAATTAAGTAAGTCCATATAAAAATACTTTAACCAATCAAATACAGAGGTTTTCGTCACTCATTACTTTTGCAAAAGCATAGCTTAGTGTTAAATACCAACCACAGGTCTATCCAGTGCATTTAATTAGAAGTTCTCATAACTTAATTCCCTTTTGTTCCAGGAACAATAATTGTCGATTTGTTTTGCCAAGATGGGAAGAATAAAAAGGTTGACAAAAACCACCTGTAGAATATGGGAAGAATAAAAAGGTTGACAAAAACCACCTGTAGAATATCTTGACTGAAGAGTAGGCTATATATATAAGCAAAAGTCATACAAAAATTAAGGAAGGAGTTCAAAACTTCAAATCACGAGCTGCTACTTCCGATTATGTTATGGCCTCATTGATAAACTCATAAAATCCTAAATCAAATAAGAAGCTAGCATTATAGACAAAAAAAGGTAGTTACTAGCTGATTAAGATACTAGATGGTCTAGCTATTGGGCTTATTAAACCTCGAACTAAGATCTTTTAATTTCAGTATAACCAAATAATACAAGAAAAAGTAAAAGTTGAATAATCCGTCTAGGCTGGGAACGAATGAATATATAGACATAGTAACATTTTGACTTTCTACTCACAAGTCTAACAAGCATAAAAGAAACAAATTTAACATCATCAGAAAAACTATAATTCCAAGGCCATTTTCACAGGCAGTAGGAACGCTAGCTCCTTCATGGAAGCTGGCTGTGACATTTCAATTTAGGGGAGATAAGCACCTACCGATTCAATGTCCTCTCTCATATGTCTAAGCTTTACATTAAAAATACGCAGCCACTCATCCATATCATCCACACATGCAGTAGTTGCTTCTAATCCCTGCAATACCTGCATAGCTCAAATACTTAAGCAAGAAGCCAAATTAATGGCCACAATATGATAGAAAACTCTAGCCAGATATTCTCAAATATGATAGCATACTCTTTCCAGATACTCAGCCGACCCCAAAATTTCGGGATAAAGGCTTTCTTGTTGTTGTTGGACTCTTCCCAGATATTCAAATTTGAAGTATATGAAAGAAAGAAAGAAATTATATTTGTGTCATAGATTTTTAATCTTTTTTCTTACACAAAATGAGAGAGTTCAATCTATTAATATTAGTTGAACTCTAATAAATGTGAAGAAACCAGCAAGGTTCAAAGTATCGGTATCGGAATCGGTATCGGACCATTCCTATGAGTATCGGGATCGGCGGTATCGGTAGTATCGGCGGTTTCGGATCGGAGTATCGGATTTTTTGGTATCGGAAAGCAAACAACTATTAGTAAATTATTAACATTTTAGAGAATATATTTTATACATTTATGCATAATTTAAAGTATTTTCAGTATTATTTCTTAATATTTTTGATATTGAATGAAATAGTAGTCATCATTGTCGATTGATTTATATGTGATAGATAAGTTTTTTTCTTTTATATGTTTTTACAATCTTACTATGCTTTTACATCCTTTCTAATTGGTCTTTTTAATTTAATTTTTTTTGCCGAATTGACTGGAAAAGAGACCTCTAATGTCGGTATCGGTCAGTATCGGGTATCGGATCGGGACATGCCAAACTGTATCGGTATCAGCCGTATCGGATCGGTATCGGCCGATACTTTAAACTATGGAAACCAGTACAAGGTTGAAAGAGTGTACCTCTTCTATCAAGGGTTCACTTTCTAGAAGGGCATGGACATTGGCTGCTTCCACAGCAAGAAGTTCCCTCTTCAACCTTTCAGAAAAAGCCTCTGCTTCACCAATCCCCATGACATACCTGTGACCAATATGATTACGTTGAACAAATTTCACTACTAAAAACTATGCATAGTGAAAACAATATGAGCAAACAACTGTTGAAAGAATGCCAATTAAGAGAGAACAAGAATATGCCTGCAATACTTTGAATTTTTTTACAGTATCTGAGTTTTACCAAAAATTCTCAAGGCAGAGTGGTGACAGATACAATCAACATGAACAACCACAAAGGCTATAAATAAACTAAGGTGACTTTCTTGGCTAACATAAGGACAATAGTAAAAGGATGAAGCTTACTTTTCTATCAACTAAACCACTTGTTTAAATTGAATTAACTATACTTAAACACTATTGAGGAAGGTACCTGAAGAACCAGATTAGAAAGTTGATCAGACTAGGTTGGAGCTGAGCAAGGAAGTTTTGAATGTGATCCCACAAAATAATCTATATTGTTGAGAAGTTGGCTCAACTTAGTAGACTTATTCATTAATGTGGATGGGAGTACATAGTTATAGGCAATTGTGTGCTCCCCTTCCTTATGTTTTCCTGATGTGAGACTAAAACAAGTAGAGAGGCTCTAGGCATACAATAAATAAGACTAATAATTTCTACACTCCCCTGCAAGCTGGAGCGTACATGTCGTGAGCTCCAAGCTTGGACATAAATTGCACATGAAGTGGACGAGGCAACGCCTTGTTAGAATGTCGGCGGTCTGTGAAGCAGCAGGAACATGCAGGAGATGAACCTCAGGAAGCTTGACCTTCTCTCGAATGAAATGGCAATCAACCTCAATATGCTTGTTGTGCTCATGAAATACGGGGTTTTCAGCAATATGAATAGTGGACTGGTTATCGTAGGAGAGAATCGCATGAGAGGAAAGAGCAACACCAAAATCCGTAAGTAAACTCTTCAACCATATTAGCTCGAAAACCGTATGGGCCATCGAGTGGTACTCAGCTTCGGTAGAAGATCTAGCAACAATAATATGCTTCTTACTCCGCCAAGTCACAAGATTACCGCCAAAATAAGTACAAAAGTCACTCGTAGAACGACGATCTTCCACTGAACCCGCATAATCAGCATCGGCATAGACAGAATGAGAGAGTGAAGAGGATAGGCAAGGGTGTGGTTCCTTTATGTTCTCCCGATGTGGGATTAAAAGAAGAGCAAAACTAGAGACGATTTAGGTCATACAAGAAATAAGACTAATAAACTTATATATATATATATATATATATATATATATATATATAAAGTGTAAATGAGTAGCTAGCTTATTTGCAACTTTCTAAATTGATGTTCCATGAATCACCGTGCACTCTTTTAACAGCAACATATATAAATTTATCAGTTTCAAACCATGAATCACTAAGTACACCTGACACCAGTCACTTTTCTCAGCTTATCGATCTTTTTTATTTTCACCACATTGATTCATATGATTTTTAGTTCAGCTGTCATTATACAAGGGTTAGTAACAAGCCAATCCACAGCAACCCTAGACAGAGAGATCAAACTGCACAAACACGATATTGGTATGTTCAAGGAACATTATCTGAAGAGATTATGAATATGGGCTACTCTTGTTGGGAATCAAGTATGCTACCGAACTCGGCCCCTGGCCGAGTTCGGGCCGAACTCGGTGTGGTGTTCCAGAACCTTCGAACCGAACTCGGTCCGAATTCGGTGTCAGCGGCGGTTGCTCGGGTTTTGGAGTTTTTATGTTATATTTTGGACCGTTGGATGCTAGTGGACGGCTGGTCTTATGGTTGGCTATTTTTAGGGTTTCCTAACCCTAAAATAGGTTTCTCATCCTATAAATAGGGAGGAGGGTGGAGGCACAAAGGAAAAACACAAGTTGGAGATTCGGGGTGTCCGTCCACAGAAAATCTAAAAGAAAGTTCGTGCTTTGCTCTTAGGACTTCGTCATCCAAGACAGAAGGAAGAAGGAGATCTAATCGAGGAGTCGTCAACTTCGGTTAGGGAGATTGCTACGGGTTGGTGAATGATTTCAATTGTAATCTTTTGCTTTTCTTCTTGAGTGTGGTGAGGGGATTGAACCTACTAGGGCAAAGGGTTTCAACATTAGTTTTTGCAATCTTGTAATTTCATCTGAGTTATAAAGGTTGAGATTTGTCCAAGTGACGTAGTCACCGCCATATACTTGTCTTTATTTGTGCTTGGTGTTCGTAGATTGGTTGGTCATCTCAGGTGGGTTGGCAAAACGCTTCCGCGACGCGCTCAACACGTGGTATCAGAACGCACGTGTTTCCAACACGTGGTATCAGAGAGCACGTGTTCCCAACACGTGGTATCAGAGCCAGGTTCTTCTCGAGAGGGAAGCTGCAACTGTGTCTATGGAACAGATGAACACTCGTATGATCACCCTCACAGGAGAAAACTGGGCGATTTGGAAGCCAAGGATGGAGGATCTACTCTGGTGCAAGGACTTGCATGGTCCGTTGGATGACGACAGCGCAAAGCCGACGGACAAAGGTACTGATGACTAGAAACGACTGGATCGGAAGGCTGTTGAATTCATCCGCCAATGGCTGGACGACTCGGTGTTTCACCACGTGTCCATGGAGAATTCTGCAAAAGCATTGTGGGAGAAGCTGCATTCGTTGTACGAAAGGAAGACGGCTGGCAACAAGGCGTTTCTGATTCGCCAACTCGTCAACTCGAAGTACACGGAGGGTGCACCGGTGGCACAACATCTGAACGAGGTTCAGGGCATCATCAATCAGCTGTCTGCAATGAAGATGGTGATTGAGGATGAGCTTCAGGCCCTTCTGCTTTTGATTTCTCTGTCGGAAAGCTGGAAGACGTTGGTGTTGTCGGTGAGCAACTCCGCTCCTGATGGAGTTGTCACGATGGAGGCAGTCAAAAGCAGCTTGTTGAACGAGGAGATCCGGCGTAAGCAAGTAGAATCGTCGCAGGAGTCCGCTCTGGTGGCTTCCTACGGGAAGAGAAGACCCAAGTCACAGGCAAGGACAGGAGGGAGTTCTCGGGATCTTGCGACTGTGGACCACAAGGAGGGCTGCTATCACTGTAGCGAAATGGGTCATATCAAGAGGAACTGCATGAAGCTCAAAGCTGAGAAGGCCAAAGGCAAGGAGGATCTCACGGCTATGGGAGATCTCATCATCGCAGCAACCGACACAGAGGAACCTTGTGGCATGTGTCATGATGAAGTCTGGGTCATGGACACGGGAGCATCGTATCAGGCCACTCCATGTAGGAGGATCTTCATGTCATACCGCGGTGGCAGGTTTGGACGTGTGAAGATGGACAACAAGGGGACGGCTGCAGTTGTAGGCATCGGTGATGTGCACTTGACAACGGAGCTTGGTGAGAAGCTTGTTCTCAAGTATGTGCGACATGTACCGAGTTTGCGCTACAACTTGGTTTCGGTAGGGAGGTTGGCGGATGATGGTTGTCGCAGTTTGTTTAGGGACAAAGATTGGATGCTTACGAAAGGTTCCCAGCAGCTGGCTCGAGGAGATTTGTGTTGTGGCATATACAGGCTCAAGCCGCTGAGGTGTACAGGAAGGCCACAGACACCGGATGGAGGCTCGAGGAGTATTCGACAGGAGGTGGATTGTCGAAAACTTGTCTTGTAGAGGCTTCGAGATACTTTGAGGGATACAGAGGATTCGGTTCGTCGAGACAAAGCGACGAATGGTGATGAGTCAAAGATTGAGGATCAGTCTGCCGGTCCCATGACAGCTGGTCGATCTCCAAGTGGGGGTTGTTCCACGAATCTGGTTTTGACGACTTGTGGTTTGCCAAAACTTCACGGAGCGACATTGGTTTCAGCAGTTCGAGGACAAAGAGGAGATCAAGGTTTACAGCAAACTCAATCCGAGGCAAGAGCATCATCATTCACACAGTTAAGGGAAAGCTGTGGGTCATCAACGGCATGCACAGTGCGTGTTGTTCTGCTCGAGGACACATGTGTATGGAGGAGCTTCAAGTTCGGACACGAAGGTGGACAGATTCAGGAGTTTGAATCTTGGAAGAATCGCACCGTCCGCTTGGTTGGGCCAGCCAAGGGTGAAGAAGCTCGTCGGAACGTTAACACGTTCCGGTGGAAGATGGAAGTCGGAAACATGCAGCCAAGACTCACGGTAAGGCTGATTGTCAGGGACTTCGGTCTTGGCCGTGTCATCGATATCGGCAGGATCCCAGTAGTGCAGGAGGTGATGCGCATGGCAACTAGCGTCGGCGTGACGGTCGAGGAGCTGGAGATGACGGAAGATGTAAAGCAACTCGGGGGATCGGAGATCGGTGGCATGGGGTAGCAGAATTTCTGTCGCGGAACGACAGGCATGGAGTCCAGTTGAGGAGCCATGGAGCCAACACCTCTCATCAGACTGGCGGGAGAGATTGTTGGGAATCAAGTCTGCTGAAGGGGCGCAGAGTTCGGTCCGAACTCGGTCCCTAGCCGAGTTCGGGCCGAACTCGGTGTGGTGCTCCAGAACCTTCGAACCGAACTCGGTCCGAGTTCGGTGTCGGCGGTGGCTGCTCGGATTTTAGAGTTTTTATGTTATATTTTGGACCATTTGATGCTAGTGGACGGCTGGATCTTATGGTTGGCTATTTTTAGGGTTTTCTAACCTTAAAATAGGTTCCACATCCTATAAATAGGGAGGAGGGTGGAGGCACAAAGGAGAAGCACAAGTTGGAGATTCGAGGTGCTCGTCCACAGAAAATTTAAAAGAAAGTCCGTGCTTTGCTCTTAGGACTTCGCCATCCAAGACAGAAGGAAGAAGGAGATCTAATCGAGAAGACGCCAACTTCGGTTAGGGAGATTGCTACGGGTTGGTGAGTGATTTCAATTGTAATCTTTTGTTTTTCTTCTTGAGTGTGGTAAGGGGGTTGAACCTATTAGAGCAAAGAGTTTCAACATTAGTTTTTGCAATCTTGTAATTTCATCTGAGTTATAAAGGTTGGAATTTATCCAGGTGACGTAGTCGCCGCCATATACTTGTTTTCATCTGTGCTTGGAGTTCGTAGATTGGTTGGTTATCTCAGATGGGTCGATGCGCTCAACACGTGGTATCAGAACGCACATATTTCCAACATGTGGTATCATAGCGCACGTGTTCCCAACAACTCTTCAAGATAATTGGCATGCTACTAACCAGCATTTTTTCATTACCATAGAAAATATAACCTGAATTGACAAACAATTAAATATTAACAGAAGCAATCAAGAAGAACCAGGTTCGTGAATGACAAATATTCTAAGCAACTGATAAATACATCAGTTATACTAAACCACAAGAAGCTTGACGTAAAATTCAAGAAAAAGAACATAAGCAAATACAAAAATAATCACATTTTCACAATGAGCATATGGAAATATTGGTAGTTCTAATATTTGGTTACTAGTAACTGACTAGAACAATACTACCATTTGGTTTAACCTATTTGAAAATCCCGAAGTGTAAACAATACTCCCTATTTGTAATGAGGATCACCTTCTAATGCAAATGGTGAGAATATTAATCCATTTAACATTTCCGAAAAAGAACATTTTTGCAAGTAAGTTTTAATTTAACAATTGTTAGTATGAACTACGAATTGAAAGCACAGGTCCCAGCAAGTCTTACCAAATCCTGTAAGTATGGATTTTTCCTATTATAAAACCAACCCAACTCTCAGTTCAATTGGGATTATTTTTCAAGTAAATTACAATTTAAGAGTCATTACTCATAACATGAAACCATGAACTGCCTTGAATGTGGACTGTGATATCTACTTATTACAAGTAACCAAATGGCAAGATTCTTAGCAAGTTCTCCAATATTACTTTTACACTCATAAAACCAAACTGGCCTAAGTGTAAATCCCCATTTACTGCAGAGCAGCTTTGAAATAATCTGTCATGAGATCTAACAAACAGGCTAATATGACAATTTAGCAGATTCCAGTTAACATAAGTATCATGATTCATGACAAACTATTCAAGTAAGTGCAAGAAAAGATGACTAGACATACGTGCCAAGAAGAGCCTCCATGTCCTCTTCTTCAGCTTGTGAAACGAGGTCTCTTTCAACAGTAACTTTTGCATCACTTTGTGCCATAACAGATGCAACTGGTCCATCTTGCGCCTTCGCTTGATTAGTCACTTTGGGATTGTTTTCCTGAAGTCGTTACAAGATAGTTATAAGTTATAACAACCAAATGAACCAAAATAGAGAGAGGAGGAAAAAAAAACCTGTAATGAAAAGGCAAATATACACAGCATAATTATGTTCGCATCTTTTTACCATTTTAGAAGCAAGGAAAAAAAAACACTAACCGTGATGGGTAATCTGTCACACCTGTCCCAGGTTTTACATTTATGAAATCTGTAAATTGTGCCTAATGTAATATGTTAGACAGGCAGTGCCCTTATTGTCAAAGCCTGTTCAATGTACAACAAAATAGTGACAAAACAAAGGTTTATGTCTGTGTAATTATAAATCAATTCATAAATGTGATAACATTTATCAACTACCATTTCCTTAGAACATGCAGAACCCATTCCTTTCAGAATTTCATTCCTTTCAAACTCTGAATTAACTTACCAGCTTTTAAAGGTAACGTCAATCACTATTATTTGATAGGAAACAAATTTAGATTTGATGTTATCTTTTGGTGTGTTTTGGTTATTTTAGATAGAGATTATTTTTATGTTTTATTAGTTAAGATTTAAGTTATCTTAGAGATAAGCCTTTAGATATTGGCTTTATCTTCTTTTATTTATTGATTATGTAAGTTCATAATTACTGATGGAAGAATTGAGAAATGAGAAATCTATTTTGAGTTTGTATGATGCGATACCAAAAACATAAGTGGATATCTATCTTATTTCCTTCTCCGCCTCTGACGTATCCAACATGTCATTCGGGTATTCCTAATTATTATTTTTGCATTTCTATTATAATTTTTGTAATAAATGTATAGTAGGTTGTTAGAGTTATTTTATTTTGTTATTTATCATATGAGGGTATAATAGTAATTGTGGGTATATTGCATATCAATATAAATAGACATGAGATGCAACCTAGGGTTTAAGGCCCTTGCAATCTCCTTTCTCATATTCTCTCTTCCCCTACTTCTCCTTCTCCTTCTCCTCTCTATCTCTAAACTTAACTTGGTACCAGAGCATTCCACAATAGTTACACTTTCGTGGTTGACCGCGGCCACCACCACCACCGCGACCACCACCACGACCATTATCTCTACCACCACGGCCTCCTCCTCGACCAAAACTACGACCACCATCTCTACCGCCACGTCCAATACCACGTCCACCACCACGACCAACAGCATTAGAAACTAGGGCAGAAGAGTCAGTACTCGGCACCACAGAACTCTGTCCCAGAAAGGAACGATTGAGACGGGAGAAAGTATCTGCCACCGTAGGTAACTGCTCTCCAGCAAGGATTTGAGCTTTATAAGGTTCGAGCGCAGGATCCAAGCCGGCTAGGATGAGTGAAACATGAAACTCTTCCTTCTGTCTCCGAGCTTCCTTCATACTAAGGATTTGGGTCTTCTTCGATATTTTCTTGGAATCGAGGTTGCTCGATCTAAGAAGGAGGTGTATCTCTCACAACGCAAGTATGTTCTAGACTTGCTTTCCGAGACTGGGATGTTGGAGTGTCGGCCAGTTGAGACTCCTATGGATTATCATGACAAGCTTGATGCTGACAGGGGAGAGTTATTTGAGGATGTTGGATATTATAGACGTTTGGTTGGCAAACTTATATATCTTACTGTTACTCGACCAGACATCACATATGCAATTGGAGTAGTTAGTCAGTTTATGCATGCCCCTCGGCAACCACATTGGGAGGCTATCTCTCGCATTCTTCGATACTTGAAGGGTGCACCTGGAAAGGGCTTGTTGTACAAACCTTCCCAGTTGCTTACGTTGACTGGGTTCAGTGATGCTGATTGGGCAGGCAGTCGCAGTGATAGGAGGTCTACTTCTGGCTATTGTACGTTTGTGGGTGGCAATCTTGTCACGTGGCGTAGTAAGAAGCAGAATGTTGTGGCTCGTTCTAGTGCAGAGGCCGAGTACCGTGCGATGGCTCATACAGCTTCTGAGATGATGTGGGTGCAGTCTCTTCTTCATGAAATGGGAATTATGATTCCTATTCCGATGGAGATGTATTGTGATAATCAGTCGGCAATGTTTATCGCAAGTAATCCGGTGTTTCATGAGCGCACGAAGCATATCGAGGTGGATTGTCATTTTGTTCGTGATTTGTTGCTGAAGAAACAGATTGTCACTCCTTATGTTCGGTCAGAGGATCAATTAGGTGATATCCTCACCAAACCACTTGCTCGCGGTCCATTTTCTGATTTATGTAGCAAGCTGGGCATGTCTGATCTATATGCTCCTGCTTGAGGGAGGGTGTTAGAGTTATTTTATTTTGTTATTTATCATATGAGGGTATAATAGTAATTGTGGGTGTATTGCATATCAATATAAATAGACATGAGATGCAACCTAGGGTTTAAGGCCCTTGCAATCTCCTTTCTCATATTCTCTCTTCCCCTACTTCTCCTTCTCCTTCTCCTCTCTATCTCTAAACTTAACTTAGGTTATTGTTCACATTTCATTTAAAGCTTCCGCATCCAATTTTTTATAAAGTTCCAATTTCATAAAAATCATATTTCATTTAGGCCTTCGTTTCGCGTTAAATTGGTATCAGAGCTAAACCCTGGTTTAGAAATATTTTTATACATAGGTTGGTAAGATCCATATAAAAAATGTCTAAACAAAATTTCTCACAACAAATTTGTGCGATAATCCATGCTGCATATGATAAGATGCATGCCGAAATAAAAAAGTAGCTTGAAGAATTTTTCAATCATAACAAGGCAAAAAGTATTGCTAACGGTGATCATATATCCTTACAAAATTTATTAGTATAACCTAGGGGAGAGCAAAAACCGGTTTAAAACCGAAAACCGGACCGAACCGAACCGAGTTAGGAATTCGGTTCGGGTAAAAAAAAAATCGGGTCAGGTATGGTTATAAAAAACCAAAATTTCGGTTAACGGGTCGGTGATCGGTTAATGGGTTTCGGTTTCGGTTTAAAACCGAAACCGATTTGCAATGTAAAATTACATATATACCCTTAACCAAAACCTAAGTATATAAAGTAAAAACTCTCTCTCTCCTCTCATTCTCTAACCCTAACCGGCTAACCCCTCTGCCGCCTCTCCTCTCACAACCCCTCTGCCGGCTCTCACAACCCCTCTGTCGGCTCTGAGACTCTGTCTGTGTCTCCTCTTCCGTCTTCACAGCATCCCCTCTCGGCCTCTGACTGACTCTGAGACTCTGAGTCTCCTCTTCAGTCTCTCCAACTCCATCTGTGATCTAACGGGTCGGTGAGACTCTCTCGATCTAACCTAGATCTGTCCAGATCTAAGATCTAACCTAGATCTGGTAAGAAATTACCCTAATATCTGAATTTTTTTTTTTACAAATATTTATTTATTTATTTTCATTTATTTTCTAATTTTTTGTTATTTTCTTGTTTCATCTTTGGTGCAGTGCTTGATACGTCTCCAGATCTAAGATATAACCTAGATCTGGTAATAAATTACCCTGATCTAAGATCTAACCTAGATTTGGTGCAGGGCTTGGTACGTTTTATTTTTATTGTGCCATTATCTTGCTGTTAGACTGTTAGTTGTATACGTATCTACATTATCTTCCTCTTAGACTGTTAGTTACTAGTGAGTACTGAGTATGCTTATGTTAATTGTAACCCTGTTACCAGCAGAAGCAGTAACTAACAGCAAGTCACTACTCATTCACTGTAAGTAACCCTGTTACCTGGCCCATATTCGAAAAAAATGATTATGTCTAATTGATAGACTGTTAGTTACTAGTGAGTACTGAGTATGCTTATGTTAATTGTTTCTAGTGAGTACTGAGTATGCTTATGTTAATTGTTTCCTGCCAAAAAAAATGTCTAATTGATAATTGTTTCCTGCTTCTAGTGAGTAGTGAGTACTGAGTATGCTTACCATACCTACATTATCTTGCTGTTAGACTGTTAGTTACTACTTACTAGTGACTAGTGAGTACTGAGTATGCTTATGTTAATTGTTTCCTGCCAAAAAAAATACAGGTTTGCAAAATTGTTTTGGTACTTTGAACTAATATATGTATATCTGTGTTGGTACACTTTGATTATTTTGGTACTTTGATAATTGTTAATTTGCAAAAAAATTTGATAATTGTTAATACTGCAGCATAGTGCATCTGTTTGCATATTGATTCATAATTGTTTCCTGCTTCTGTTATTTGTATTTTGGTACTTTGAAGAGTAACTCAGTAAATATTATTTGTAGGGTTGGTACACTTTGATTAGTTATTATACATTTTGACCTAATATATGCATATCTGTGTTGCACTCTGAGAGTCTGTAATGGGACTATCTTTATCTGCATTCTGCACTATGATTCTGCTATTCTGGCACATTGATATTTGATTAGTGAATAGTGACTAAGACACTTCATTTTGACTGACAATTATTTTTGGTACACTGCAATACTAAGACACTGCAATACTGCACACTGCAATACTGCATAATGCATCTGTTAGTGACTGACAATTGTTTTTGGTACACTGCAATACTAAGACACTGCAATAATGCACACTGCAATACTGCAATACTGCATAGTGCATCTGTTAGTGACTGACAATTATTTTTGGTACACTGCAATACTAAGACACTGCAATACTGCACACTGCAATACTGCAATACTGCATAGTGCATCTGCATAGTGCATTGACATTCTGCAGTCATGCAGGATTGGTACATTGATTTATTTTGCATTGACATTCTGCATAGTGCATTGACATTCTGCATAGTGCATTTTGACACACTGCAATATATCTTTACACTGCATTGACATTCTGCATAGTCATGCAGTGCAATATATCTTTACAGTGCATTGACATTCTGCATAGTCATGCACTGCAATATATCTTTACACTGCATTGACATTTTGACACACTGCAATATATCTTTACACTGCATTTTGACACACTGCATTGACATTCTGCATAGTCATGCAGTGCATTCTGCAGTCTGCACTCTAATTCTTCACAGCTACTGCTTCATTCTGCATTCTGTGAGTCTGTAATGGGACTATCCCTATCTGCAATCTGATTCTGCATTCTGCCCTGGCACATTGAGACACTGCATTTTGGACTAGTAGTGACTAAGGGCTATTTATGTTGATTGGAATTGGGTAAGGGTTAGGTAGCATAGCTATAGGTAACTTAGGTTACTCATAAATGTGTGATGTTCAATAGGTGTAGCACCAACCCAATCAATGGCAACAACTTCATATTCATGCAATGTGCGTATTTCTTAATTTTTGGACTCAATTTTGTTATTTATATTTCATATTATCAAAGTACAAATTTATTGTTTTAGATGTCGCAAGAAGGTGATCATCAACCACCAACTAGTTCTCAAGCCACAAATGAGCCTCTTCCTGTATCTAATCTAAATTTGAAGCTTCCGATTACAAGAAAGCCTTCTAAGGAAAGAGCTCCGCATTGGAAAGATTTTAAAAAAAAATTTGACCCGGACGGTCGTCCAAAAGCAAGTTGCAACCATTGCGGAAAAGAATACCATTACCATAGTAAGCTAAATGGGAGTACTAGTGTGAAAACCCACTGGAATGCATGTCCATTGAATCCAAAGAATCATGAACCTAGTCAAACAATACTCAACTTGCAATCAATTGCAAAGGGCAAGCAAATACTAACTAGTTGAAAATTTAATCAAAACGAGGTGAGAAAGGCCTTGACACATATGATTATCGTTGATGAGCTTCCGTTTCGATTTGTGGAGTGTGAGGGCTTTAAAAACTTTATTAATGTGGCGTGTCCTAGCTTTCGTATTCCGTCAAGATGGACAGTGGCTCGGGATTCTTATGATATTTACTCTATTGAAAAGAGTAAGTTCAAAACATATTTGAAAGAGTCCAAGCAAATGATTTGTCTTACAACGGATACTTGGACATCGTTACAAAAAATCAATTATATGTGTCTTACGACACATTATATAAACGATGATTGGGAGTTGAAGAAAAAAATTATAAACTTTTGTCCAATTTCAAGTCATAAAGGTGAGGCCATCGGGAAAGCGGTAGAGAAGTGCTTGCTAGAGTGGGGTATTGATAGAATATTCACTATCACGGTAGACAATGCGAGTTCCAATGATGTTGCTATTTCTTATTTAAGCAAGAAAATTCAGAATTGGGGAAATGGCATTCTACAATGCAAATATTTACACATGCGATGCATTGCACATATAATTAATCTAGTTGTGGTTGATGGATTAAAATTGATGTCACCATCGGTTGCTCGTGTTCGAAATGCGGTGAGATATGTGAGACATTCTCCTAGTCGATTTCAAAAGTTCAAGGAGTATGTTGAAGCCGAAAAGATACAAAGCAAAAAAAATGTTGTGTCTTGATGTGAGCACCCGTTGGAACTCTACATTTTTGATGTTGAACACGGCGCAAAAGTTTGAAAGTGCTTTTGAGAGATTCGCCGGACAAGATCCATGGTTCAAACTAGAACTAGCAGAGAATGGTGGGTTTCCTACCGAGGACGATTGGGCTAATGCAAGAAGAATGTGCACTTTCTTAGAACACTTTTATGGACTTACTTTGCGTATCTCGGGATCCTTATATGTCACTTGCAATAATTTCTTTGACGAAATCACATCCATTGATATTCTTTTGCGTACTTCAAGGGAGAGTGAGGACTTTGACTTATCTCTCGTGGCCGACAAAATGAGAGAAAAATATCAAAAGTATTGGGGGGACATTGAGAAAATGAATATGGTGATATTTATTGCACCAATTCTAGATCCTCGACATAAGTTGGAATACGTGGAATATGCTCTTGATCATCTCTATGGACCAGAGAAGAGCGATTCCATGAAAAAGAAAGTAAAAAGTGTTGCGTACTCCATGTTCAATGAGTACAAAAACATAAGCTCTTCTCAAAGTGGTGGTGTTGCTACTAATAGTGAAAGAGTTGAACCTTCTTGTGCAAATCAACCGGTGCACAACTTGCAATTGAAGAAGTTTATGAAAGCTCAATTCAAGAAACATAAGATGGAATTGGGTGGTGGTGATACTAAATCGGAGTTTGATCGATATTTAGATGAGAGCACGGTAGATGATGATGATGATGAGAGTGATGAGTTTAATATTTTGGGATGGTGGAAGCTTAATTCTCCCCGTTTTCCGATCCTTTCGAAGATGGCTCGGGATGTGTTGGCCGTTCCCATATCTACCGTGGCGTCCGAGTCCGCTTTTAGTACGGGTGGTCGTGTGCTTGATTCATATAGTAGCTCCTTGACTCCAAAAATAGTTCAAGCTCTTATTTGTTGTCAAGATTGGTTACGTAGGCCTTCTGATCGACCTATAGTATCTATTGTTGAAGAGGAGTTTGAAGACGTGTATAAAGTTGAAATGGGTAATTTTTTTATTATTTAGCATGAATTTTTTTCTAGTGTATCTATTATTGTGTGTTTTAACTTCTTAATTGTTTTAACTTTTTCATTTAGATTTGGGTAAGTTGACGGTGGAATCAATATCAACGTCAACAAGCGAGGTTTGATTAATTCTGGTCTTTATATTTGGACTTTTGGAGGGATATTTGGGAACACAAACTTTTAGTTGGAAACTTGGAAGACAATGTGTAATATTTTTCTTGTTGTTCTCATCTTTGCTGACTTGCTATTTTCTGCTGCTATTTTCTTGCTGATCTTTGGGAACACAAACTTTTAGTTGGAAACTTGGTTACTGCTGCTATTTTTTTGCTGTTCTCATCTTTGCTGACTTGCTGTTAGTTGCTGCTTCTGCTGACTGCTGTTATTGCTTGTTATATAATATATACTACCTGTTACTTGCTGACTTGCTGTTAGTTACTGCTGCTGCTGACTGCTGTTATTGCTTGTTATATAATATCTACTACCTGTTACTTGCTGACTTGCTGTTAGTTACTGCACTCTGCTGACTTGCTGTTAGTTACTGCACTCTGTTGTTATTTCTGCCTCTAGTTATTTCTTGGAGCTTTATAGCTTTATTGCTGGGAGCTTCTGTTGTTATTTCTGTTGTTATTTCTTCTTGTTGTAGGTATAAAATGCAGCCATAACAGCAGTCATAAAATGAAGCCACTGGCGAGGCATAAAATTCAGCCATTGGCGACAGACAATGGCGTGGCATAAAATGCAGCCATTTGGTAAATCTATGATGCTAGTTTATTTACAATGGCGTGGCATAAAATGCAGCCATTTGGTAAATCTATGATGCTAGTTTATTTAGTCTTTTCTTGAGAAATTTACTAACATATTACATGATAAAGTGGCAATGATGATGATGGCTTGAGAATAGGAGAACTGATACTACATGGCATCAAACAATGATGCAAAAATGAGCCTTATCTGAGCCACAATTTAGTTTTCTTCTTCTTTTGATTGTGTTGTCCAGGTCCTCCAGGATATGACAACTTGTTTATGAAGAGAACTATGCATTTAAACGGTTTAACCTGGGAGAACTGATACAGTTTGATATCTGGAAATTGATACAGTTTGATGGCTTGAGAATAGGAGAACTGATACAGTTTGATATCTGGAAACAAGATTTCATTTGTTTTGTGTGTACATTTTTAATTTTTTTGTACAATATCTGAATATCATAACTAGCAGTCTGGCACTGTGTGTGACTGTGTAGTCTACTGTGTACACTTTGTTTTGTTATAATTTTTATCTGAATATATACTACCTGTTACTGTGTGATTGCTGGGAGCTTCTGTTGTTTTTTTTAATTGAAATTTTGTTTGTATATTTGATTGCCCTTGGGTTTGAACTTATTTGTTGTAAAATGGGCCTTTCAACAATATATTGAATGGGCCAAGGAAAATTTTATTAGTTGGGCCCTTCAATTCGGCCATTTTGTTCGTTGTAAAATGAACCTTTCCGGCCCATTACACAAAGGCCCATAAACCGAATCACTAGAATAACCGAACCGAAATTTTTCGGTTCGGTTTTTTTCGGTTTTGAAATATTGCGGTTCGGTTCGGTTCTTCACTGTGTCGGTTCGGTTTATGCTCGGTTTTTAATAATTTGGTCCGGTTTGGACCGAACCGAACCGTTGCTCACCCCTAGTATAACCTACTTTGTCTGTCGTAGTCACAAGTTAAATCCAAGTCCAAGTCAAAGTCTATATTTAAACCGTTAATAAATTTTAAGCTTTATAAGTCTAGATTTAAAGTGTTAATAAATTTTGATCTTTATATATCGTCTTTAGAAGAATTAAATAGGTCATTTGATGAAATCAATAAATTTAAAGAACATATTAAGTCTTTAAATATTTTGAACGTGCCCCAATAATTAAACATGTGAACAATTTCTATTATATGTTTGTTACAAATAATTGTAATAGTTTGCAGAAAATAATAATTGATTCTATGGACAATCAATTTGCTTTTTTGGATGCATCGAGACAACCACAAGTTATTGAAGTACTTGATGATAGGTCTCTCTTGGACATTTTGCTTCTTCTACCTCCACAACCGCCAGTACCACCGTGGGATTTTGTCATCTTGTCAAAAGTCTCAATATTGACCAACTTGTCGAAAGAGAGGCCTCCGTCATAGTCGATTTGGTGAACATCACCAGGGGCATAATTATCGGATTTCACGTTTACATGATTCATCAGGAGGTGAATTTTTCGAAGCCGAGGTGAATGATGAGAAACAAATTTAGATTTAATGTTATCTTTTAGGGGTTTTTTTTTTTTTGTTATTTTAGATAGAGATTTTTTTTTTCTACGAGTTAAGATTTAAGTTAACTGAGAGAGAAACCTTTAGAGATTTGACTCTCTTCTTTTATTTAAAGCTTATTGTTCACATTTCATTTAAAGCTTCCGCATCCAATTTTCATAAAGTTCAAATTTCATAAAAATCATATTTCTTTTAGGTCTTTCTTCTGCGTCATTGTTGTTGTAGCAATGAGTACTGAAGCTCGTTCCCGGTGTTTGACTCCGACTCTGAAGGATCCATTTTGACCATGTATGCAGGTACATCCTCATGACCACACATTTATGAATCTCATAGACTTCATCGCAAAAACCTAGCTTGGCGAAAAGGTACAAGAGACCCACCAGATACAATGTTCAGTTAAAAGATTTTAGATGCTAACTAGGTGACATCCACCAAACCTGACAGAAGTATAAGCCAGATCTAAGGCGACCAAGGTTCAACCATGTAATTCAAAACATCACCGTGGAAGGAACGAAACAAATAACTTGTAATATAAATAGCGATAAAGTGTATCCTTGTTCACCTTTGCCCAAAGAGCCATTTCAACAATATCTATACCAACAACTTTGGGCATATGACCTGTTATCCCCTTGCACATGTTTAAAATGCAAATAAGAAGCCGATTCCTACAAAAATAAGACATCAAGAAAACAACGGAATTAAAAGATTCTCCAAAATTACAGTTAAGAGCGCTTGAAGAGAAAATAATCAGTTGAACAAAAGAACTTAAAAGAAAACAACAAGGGATTCTAGAATTAACAAATGAAAACAATCACCTGTCATCTAAGTTACGCATCGTCCACTGCGGGGGAGCAACACTCTGGCTCCTAAGATTATCAAACCCCTAAACATAGTATAGTTGGGAAAGCCAATTTCCAATCAACAATAAGAATATCAACGATAAAATAAGTGGAAAAATAAACGAAGATTAGAAGGAAGGTTTACCAGCATAAAGGTACAGCCAGTAGGATCATTTGGGACAACCTCCACTTTTGTTAGATGCTTTAACTTGTAAAGTTTTGCAGGCTACACATGCAACAAATTGAATAATGAACCGTTACCAATTGCTCTTCTAGATGCGTGCATTTTTAGATACATGAGCACCACAGGCTTGCTATAGTTCGTGCATACTAGAAGATTACACTAGTTATTAATAAACTTCAACTCAGGGTGAAGCAGAAAGTATGGGTTGTTAACATATTTCATTCGTCAATTCTTGGAAGGGAGGGGATCCTCCTAATTCAGCAAGATCTACAGAGGTAACTCTTATTATTATTATTATTACTATTTTCATTGAAATCCTAAAGTTGGTGATAAAGCAACAAAAAACACTAACAGTTGTAAATAGTTGGTTATGTATAGGGAAAAAGCAGCATAACTTTCATAGTGTCAGTACTAGACTGTGAGCTTAACAACTAATCTCGATATTGTCACTAATCATGTGACCGGACTTCGATTTTACAGTATTTAGGAAGCCAACAACAGTATTGGCATTTGGCATATAAACCTGAAAGAGCGAGAATTACCTCAAGAACTCCTCCAGATGAATACTTCAAGACGTGAAGAAGAGCTTTAGTCCTTTGACCTTTTGATGGGTAAGCGGCTGCATTATCACCTATAGTTAGCATAAACACTATACAAACCAACTGTTAAGAGATGCCAAAGATAATTCAATTTCTGCTACGCAAGCGCCCTCCAATAATCAGTAAATACACCACCGAAAAAAAATGTTTGCAGTATGAGAGCAATGTAACATATCTCGGCCTACAATAAGATTTTATTTAAAAAAATGAAGACTTACATCTTTTTTGGCCTATAAATATATTGGCTACCTATACATTCCCCCATTTATCTCTATTAATAAGCTGCTCAATAACACATTAGAAAACCTTATATCTTTTAGGGCTTCAGTCCATGACCATGTATCACTTTTGGAATAGCCCTCCCTTAGTGTCACCTTCAACTACAACTATGTAACTTGTAACCAACACATCCACATACTTTTGTTGAAGATGTGCTCAAAGCCATCAGAAACAATTGTCCCACACCTTATCCTTAGCTGAAGGTACATTTAAGCTCATATAATAAAGTTATTTCTAACTTCCAACTTTTTCCTATCTCAACTTCTGATTTCTTGTATATGGGGAATGTCATTCCTCTTCGCTCTTTGACTTAATGTGCCATGGAGATGAATGCAATTCCCTACAGCAAAATCATGTTATCTTACATTTTCTTCTAGGCTCTTTTCTAGTCTAGGGGAAGAATGTTAGCAAACAATTGAAGAATGAAAATATGGTGAATGCCTGATCAAATTGATCACGTCGTCTACGAACAACGTTCAAATCTCTCAGCCTGTTAGCATGCCTCGGCTGCATACATGAGAGCACTTCCACTTGACACCTATTGTTATGATAGAAAGCTCGTTTTGTCGTGACCTTATCTAGGATTTTGATTTTCAATACTTCCGTCGCTCTATCCCCGCAAGGACAGAGAATTTGTCGCGCTCTCGACTGTGCTGCGAGAGGCTTATAAGGAAGTCGGAAAAGGAGAGTGCTCATCTTGTGATGGACTTCTTAGATACTTTCAGTAGTTATATATTATGTACTTGGCTAACCAGCGTTTACTACGGACATGATAACGAGCACACCAGACAGTCACAGACATATCCTTCTCGGCCTCTCATACTAGGGAAGGATCCTCTTAATGCTCTAATGCATGCAAAGGATATGGACCGATGGAGGGTGGTCTTTGGTTACATGAGCTTAAACTACATACTCAAAATGGTACGTTTGCATACCATCCAACTTGCCATTTTGGTTTTATGGGAATACAATCTATAATTTGTATCTATCTTGACTATAAATTTGGTAATATCGTGGAGGTTGATTTCAGCTAATAGTCAGTCATAAAACTTTGCCTATTCGTTTATGGAGCACAAGAGGGTTGACGTCGGTTGAAGTCGCCAATTCCTTTATGGAGCACAAGATGATTGACGTCGCTTGATAGTTCGTCATAAAACTTGGCCAATTTTCTATGGAGCACGGGAGGGTTGACTTCTGTTGGCATTCAGTCATAAAACTTCACCAATTCTTTTATGGAGCTCTTGTGCTCATAAGCAAAGTATTCTGGATGGGAGAAGGCTTAGATGATGATGATGTGAATGAACTTTTTCCATATTTATTATCATTAAATACCCGAGATCCGGAACCATAAAGCACAATTGGATTTCTGCCCATCCTATAAATTCCAGCTTCATGTAATCCTAAGAACACATAATACTCCATTAGCGCTCCACTTTAACCTACTTCTTTCATTATGTAAAAACACCCTTGATCCCACCTCCATGATAAATTATTGGTCATCGGTAACAAGAACTAATATTCTCAAGTATCTCAGGACCATCAATTTCCTATCAAATTCTTTTTTAGATAGTCTTGTGTTAGGAATGTGGTAATAGCAAAGAAGAAGAATAACAAGGACACAATATTTAACGTGATTCGAAGATTTTCTTCTACACCCATGGCCACTTACAAGTTATTTTACTATATCGAGAGAGTTACAATTACAATATATTGAAACTCTATTTATAACAAGAAATTAGTGTGACCACATATTTACCGAAGTATCCCTACTAACTAATATACGAACCGAACACATCCTACTCCTGTACGGACAGATATCAAAAAGAATCCCTACGGAACTTGGTATGAACATATATACTAATTAATTTCTTCGCTCAAAATCAGATATCAAACTTCATCAAATTCCAGCTTGTTTGATACAGAGGAATTATTCACGGTGGTGACGGTTTCGTTCCAATTATCTAGCAACGAGGCCAAGAGAATTAGAGAAAAAATTTACCATCGAAGTTAATAACCACAAAAGTTAGTTGGCTTATAATCGAGTTGATCTTATTGATATGATTTATCTTATTCATATGATTTGTAAGAGTTCTATGTTCTATGTTCTATCAATCTTTTGATTAGATAGACAACAAATAAGATGTACCTTACTTGAAATAGACAGTGTCTCGTATATTCTTGACAATGCCTTCATCAGCCCAGTTGTAGTATTCTCGTTTCTAACATTGTATGCCACATTCTTCGTGGATGTCAAACGTATGACTACCAAGACTTGTATGTCCAAGAACTCTTGATCAACGTATGTCATCTTCTCTAGTTTCGTACCTAGAAGAGGCTGATGCAACTTTTCCGACTATAGATACAGAAATTTTTGTACAGAGAATAAAAGTATAAATAAATTATATTCAGAGAAAAAAGTTCGGAGAAATTGGATGGAGAGAACAAATACGCACTTGTTAAGTGCGTTTTCCAAAATATACGTTATATATATATATATATATATTTCAAGTTTTTTTTTTTCGAAAACGCACATACTAAGTATGTTTTGAACCAAAATTATGTTTTTTTCATGCTTAGAATGAACACGCACATACCATGTGCGTGAGTTTTTTTTTTTTTTTTTTGCAATATGTCCTCCATGTTCCATTATTTGCCATATGGTCCATTCCATATGCATTTTTTTTTGTCATATATTATCCATTATTTGTAATATGGTCAATTAATCAAATTTAAAGTTGAAAATGTATATGGAATGGACCATATTGCAAATAATGGAACATAGATGACCAAAACACACACACACACGCGCACATGGTATGTGCGTTTTCAACTTAATATTTTTTTAAAAATTAATTTTGGCTCAAAGCACAATTAGTACGTGCGTTTTCGAAAAAAATAAAAACTTGAAAACGTGCATTTTCAATATAAAGAAATTGTGGAAAACGCACCTAATACGTGCGTTTTCGATTTTTCTTTTATTTTTTCATACGCAAGAAGCAAAACGCACTTAACAAGTGCGTATTTGTTCTCTCCATCAAATTTTTTCGAACTTTTTCTCTGAATATAATTTATTAATACTTTTATTCTCTGTACAAAAAAAAAAAATTTTTTATCATCTATGTTCCATTATTTGTAATATGGTCCATTCCATATGCATTTTCAACTTTAAATTTGATTAATTGGCCATATTACAAATAATGGATAATATATGACCAAAATGAAAAAAAATGCATATGGAATGGAACATATTGCAAATAATGTAACATAGAGGACATATTGCAAAATAAAAAAAAAATTATTTTGGAAAACGCACATACTACGTGCGTTTTCGATTTTCATTTTATTTTTTAATACGTGAGAAGCAAAACGCACTTAACAAGTGCATATTTGTTTTCTCCATCCAATTTCTCCGAACTTTTTTCTCTGAATATAATTTATTAATACTTTTATTCTCTGTACAAAAATTTCTGATATAGATATATTTAATCTTTATCTGCCAGAAACTAAAATCGGTTACATCAAACTTGTCAATCTTGATTTTTCCTTCTTTTGTTGCCATGACTCACACTTCCCAGCAAACCTTTAGAACGAGGCTCTAATACAAGTTGTTATGAACGTGGTACCATCAAAGAACGTGGTACCAGCGAAAGAGGAAGAAGAATTTAGTACTGGTAATCTTAACAAGTACTAAATTATCTAACATCTTGTTAAGTTTACCAATACCTTTTATATATTAGATACATATGCTCCCAATTTTCAATCCTTTTGGTTATAAAGTTTCACTCAGCATTTCAAACATTAGAATAAAGCCTTCCCTGGCCACATCAATTAAAGAACCTAAACAATTTGAGCAAAAAATAGAACCTTGAGTTGTGGTACATGTGATTTGGTGGAACATGGAATACCGAATACATTAGTTAAAGGCCTGGCCCCCCTTCCTGCGTCCACACCATCAAAAAAGTTTCTTTCTACTTATATTGCCAAGCCCCTTCACAAAGAAATCACGAGAGCTATAGTCCAAAGGTATTTAGGGAAAGGTTCGTAGTATCAGTAGATACGTACCGTTTTAGCCTGTCTCGATCCAATACTGACCAATACCGTATTGATATCGGGATTCTCTTTTGTAGTCAATTCAGCAAAGAAAAATGACAACGATAAAAGATAAATGTGGAAAAACGATGATAAACAGGAGGGAAACAATGTCAACACAATGATTCAATGTGTCGAAGATCTACATGCTACAAAAGATTAGTAATGACACGTTCTAACCATTCCTTTTGTCGAAGGCGTATATTTATAGATTCACGACATCCATCAATCTTTATATAAATTTCCTTGAACACTAACAAGAAATAACAAATAATACATAGAAATATGCCTAAATATATAAAATAATTTCTATTATTTTAATAATAACTATTCTTAACTTTGACTTTCCGGAAAGGACTATGATACTCGATCTGAAAATGTCGATATTGAAACTCATTAGATGGGTCATATATTGATTCTGATACCAAGAATGTGAACCTTGGTATGGTGTTTTGAGCTATGAAGAAATTAAATAACTTTCTAGAACTCATGAAACATGTTATGGAAGTAATGATGGAGTTCTTGTCTAAGGAAAGTAAAGTAATAGTTTTGAGCGACCTTTTGTGAGATGACTTGAATGTTCAAGTAGTAGAAAAGGATCATTTGATGATGCGGAAGGATAGGGAGGGCCAAGGCCCTCACATCATGGATCCGGTTTGGCTAAGTTCCACCAGTTCATGAACCATACAAATGAAGTAGAGCAACTAGTCCAAATATGCTTCAACTTCCCCAAGCTCCTCCTAGCAAACATGAACCAAACAACACCTACACAATGATGGTTCCATTGGAGTCTTGACAGTTCTTAACTTCTTCCAAGGGGTTACATGGTTCTTAGAAATGGCAAGAAAGGAGAAGAATTTAGGAGTTTTTCTCTCTCTGCTATTACTTATTTTGCTGGGAAGTATAAGTAGGGAGAAAGGGGGCTAGATCCAAGTTTTACGGTTTATTGTCTCCTCACCACGTCATCCATTTCTCCTTCATTTCCTTCTCACGCTCCTGTTTCAAAGGCCCAGAACCTGAAAAAAGTTTCAGTTGCTTTATATTGTTCCTTGCCACGTCAACCTTTTATCCTCACATTTCTACATCCAAAAGAGAGAACTTGGAAGAAGTGGACTATAACGTGTCCAATACATGTACGAAATGGACATTGAACACAATAACAATTTGGTAGTGTTCTTGCTTCCTAGATTACAAGTCATCACAGTGACTTCCAGTTAGATTCTTTTACAAGGGCAACTAACTTTTGTCCTTTCACATATAGATCGGTATGTTAATGTAGACATTTTGCATCGAATTGACCAGTTCCTCACAAGTTTTTGCCGACAATTCCTCCTTTAAGCAGCTCATACCACTGTTATAAGTTACTTCAATTCCAAAAATACTTTTAGCAAAGTGTAAGTAACACATTCACCAAACTCTTGTTGAGAAACAGCGCTAACTATTTCCAAAGGCACTGCACCATTCCTAAAACATACAGTACTGCTACAATCCACTAAAAAAATGAAATTTTGAAAAGTTCACCAGTTTCAGTCGAATTTTCTCGCTGAAACATCACTTACACTAAGAGAATCGTGGATTATTTCCACGATCTGCAAAGAAACTATAGCTTTAAATTCTGTTGAATATAATTGATGAGTTTCTCACAAGTCTCTACCGTGAATTCCTTGTTGAAGCAGCTCAGACCTCAAGTTCCAAATTCATCGGTTTCATGAAGTGCAAGTAACCCATCACCATTCCTCTTCTTCAGAAACACCGGTAATCACTTCCACAGTCACTGCACCATTCCTAAATGTACACAGCTGCTCTAAACTATTGAAAATCTGAAATTTTGGCAAATTCCAAATAGAGCTATTCTAATCTATTGAAAACTGAAACTTTTGAAACTTCCACGAGTTCCAAACGAAAATCCGTGCAAGCATCACTTAAATCATCAGATCCGTGAATTATTTCGTTGATTCGCTCTAAGATGAAACCCTAGCTGTAAATCTGTAAATTCTGGTGAAGTCGAAGTGAATTCAATAAGGAGAGAGAGAGTACTTGTGAGAGCTAGAACCCTAGGTTTGGCCATGTTGCGCCCCAGGAGGCCGGATTTCCCCCAGATGCTGTTGCTCTTCGTGACGCGGATCGCCAGCGAGATCTTCTGCCCGGCGCCGCCTCCGGCGGCGACAACGGCCGCCTCGCTGACTCGTCGGAGTTCCTCCTCTGCCGCCTTCGTCATCGATTGTTCTCTCCACTCTCAAGATTAGGAGGAAGAAGAAGGAACAGGAAGAATGTTGTTTTACTCTTCTGTTCTATTTCTTGACTATGTTTCTTCTTCGCGGAGTCTTCCGGTAAGAAAACTTGTTGGTTGGTCCGACACTAGACAGGATCTGGTGCGGGTTGTGCGTGCGGGTTTTCTGCCGGTTCGGTTGGGTTCGTGCGAGAGGGTGACTTTTGGGGGTGTTTGGATAGATGTAAAGTGTGAGAGTAACTTATTATTTTTGAAACTATAATAATTTACAATGTTTGGATATATAATATATATATTTTTAACATAAATTTATATTTTATCGAACTCGAGTGATCATTATGATTAACAGGAAGATATATAAGATCATGACTATATGGTGAAAGATCGGTGGATCGAGTCACGGGATTGTATTATTACTTCAATTTATTTAGAGAAAAAATGTGCAACCATTAATATGGAGTAGATGAATACATGTATGATCACCCTCACAAGAGAGAACTAGACGATTTGGAAGCCAAGGATGGGAGATCTATACTGCTGTAAGTATTTGCATGGTCCATTGGTGGACGGTAGCGCTAAGCTATCAGACAAATATGTTGATAACTGAAAACGATTAGGTCGGAAGGACGTAGGATTCATCCGCCAATGGCTGGACGATTCAGTGATTAATCACGTGTTTATAGATAGTTCGACAAATTTAAAGTATTAAACAGAAGATGACTTGCAACGAGACATTTCTTATTTTCAACTCATAAGATCGAAGTAGGTGGAGGGTGCATTGGTAGAACAACATCTAACCGACGTTTAGAGTCCGAGCACTATGAATGCTCAAATATGTCTTTTGCTCAACTCTATTTCTATTGTTCCATATTTCTATTGGTCCACATATGAATGGTTCATGTAAAAATATGAACTCATATCCCGTTTACTCATATATATATATCCTTCTGCAATATTTGTTATGTATTGATACTTCGCAGACGAATGTATTGTAATTGTTAAAATTCAGCTGATGCCATTTCATTTTTTGCTTTTCAGAATTAACTTTGTTCATTGTTAAAACGGAAAATTTCACTCAGAGCATAAAAGTTTAATATATTTCTAAAAAAAGCAACAAAGTTTTAAAATTTACAGCAAAAGCATTAAAACGCCCTTACAAAGGGCGTTTTACGCTTTTTCGTTCACCAAATTAACGGTAAAATATTTGACGTTAAAAAAAATAATAAAAAAAGTAAAACGTCCTTTGCAAGGGCGTTTTGTATTTTTAAATTATTTTAATTTCTCGCTCTCCTCGCTCTCCCCTCTCTCCTCTCTCTTCTCTCTTCTCTCCTCTCAAATTTTTTAAAATTATTTAAAAAAAACTTATATATACATCTCTCTGTTAAAAAAATAATAATATTTAAAGTAAAACGCCCTTTGCAAGGGCGTTTTGTATATTTTTATAATTTTTTTATTAATGTTTTATACTACCCGTCCCCTCTATTTTTTTGGAAAAAATAATAATATTAATTTAATGAAAAACGCCCTTAAGAAGGGCATTTTTCCTAGAAAAAACGCCCTTCTTAAGGACGTTTTCCATTAAATTAATATATTTTTTTTGGTCCCCTCTTCCTCTGAAGACTCTCCTCTCTCTCTCCCTATTCCTCTCCCACTGTCTCTCCTCTCTCTCCCTCTCCGCTGTCTCTCTCCTCTCTCCCTCTCCCCCTCCCGCTGTCTCTCTCATCTCTCCCTCTCCCTCTCCGCTCTCCCGCTCTCTCTCTCCTCTCTCCCTCTCCGCTGTCTCTCTCCTCTCTCCCTCTCCCCCTCCCGCTGTCTCTCTCATCTCTCCCTCTCCCTCTCCGCTCTCCCGCTCTCTCTCTCCTCTCTCCCTCTCCCTCTCCCCCTCCCGCTGTCTCTCTCATCTCTCCCTCTCCCTCTCCCTAGGCCGGGTACACGTAGCGGCCCGCGGCGATGGAGGCGGTGTAGGTGTCGTGTCCGTCCGTGTCCCTGGCGGAGCGGACCTCCGCGGACTCGTTCATGCTTCCGCTGGTGGCCTCGTAGCCGCCGGAGAAGTAGCGGGCGCCGATGAGCTTGCGGTTGCAGGCGGTCTTCGGGTCGAAGCCCGTGCCCGGGACGCATTGGCCCTTCCATTTGGGAGGGACCGGGCCGAGGCTGCGATCGGAGAAGCTCCGGCGCTCGGGCCAGATGCCGGTGTCGATGACGGCGATGACGAGGTCGGAGCCGAAGTCGGACTCGGAGAGGAGGGTGGATTTGGAGCCGTTGAGGTAGTTGAGGCCGAGGAACTGCGGGGAGCGGGTTGTTAGCGGGTGGCGGATGTGCTCGGGGAAGACGGAGATGACACCCGGTAGGGAGGAGAGGGCGGATGCGGATCCTGGGGGGAGACGGGCGGAGAACCCGTGGAAGAGAGTGGAGTAGACGTGGATGGGCCACGTGGAGGAGGGGGATTGGACGGAGAGGGCGGAGAGGGTGGACTCGTACCAGTGGGAGTGGGTGGGGAAGATGGAGGGCTTGGCGGAGCCGTCCAGACGGACAGGAGAGAGGAGAGAGAGGAGAGAAGAGAGAGGAGAGAGGAGAGAGGAGAGAAGAGAGAAGAGAGAGGAGAGAGGGGAGAGCGAGGAGAGCGAGAAATTAAAATAATTAAAAAATACAAAACGTCCTTGCAAAGGACGTTTTACTTTTTTTATTTTTATTTTAACGTCAAATATTTTACCGTTAATTTGGTGAACGGAAAAACGTAAAACGTCCTTACAAAGAGCATTTTAATGCTTTTGCTGTAAATTTTGAAACTTTGTTGCTTTTTTTAGAAATATATTAAACATTTATGCTCTGAGTGAAATTTTCTGTTGTTAAAATTGTGGAACCCTAAGATTGGGTTAACCGAATCTCCTCGTTCAGTGGATTATGAATAGAAAAGCATGCCGATGGTGAATAGTAGAATACCCAACCATTTGGTAAGCCCTAGATCCATCTTACTACCGAACCTGTCACTTTTTGCCTCAAATGCAACTAATTATTTGACACTTTCGGCCCGGGTAGGAAGGAGGAAGGGAAAATCCAGTCCGGACGTTCGGTCGGTCGGAATAGGTGCATTGGTAACTGACATACAAAATTATAGAAAAAATGTTTCAAAATCCAATGCACCTACAAATTTGTCTTTTTGAAAATATTGATTGGACGTATTAATTACAATTATTTTGTGTTAATATTTCAATGACATCAACTGAATTTAAGTAACATTATCATCATGAAATTAATAAAATAGTATTTGAGAAAAATTAAACAAATTAAGATTTACATTTCTGTCTGAACCAAAAAAGTAAATAAATAAATAAATAAAAAATTTACCGGCATATTTTCAACCTAACCAAATATAGATATGTGAATTGAGTTTCTTTTCCATCTTACTACTGGCCCGGGCAGGAAGGAAGAAGAGGAAACCCAGTTCGAACGATCGGTCGGTCGGGATAGGTGCATTGGTAACTGACATACAAAATTATAGGAAAAATGTTTCAAAATTCAATGCACCTTAAAAATTGTCTTTTTGAAAATATTGATTTGACACATTAATTACAATTATTTTACGTTAATATTTCAATAACATCAGCTGAATTTAAGTAATATTACCATCATGAAATTGATAAAAGAGTATTTGAAAAAAATTAAACAAACTAAGATTTTCATTTATGTTTGAACAAAATATGTAAAAAAAAAGAAAACTATATTTTTTACCGGCATATTTTCAACCTAGCCAAATCTAGATATGTGAGTTGAATTTCTTTTCTATGAAAAACAATAAAAAAGTGGAGAATACCGAACATTCATCCAAACGTCATCTTAATGTTTTAAAAATCAATTAGATATCGGCTAGTTAGACTAGTTGAACCTAAATTGGTCATGAATTTTATGGTTAAACCGTTTCAAAATGGAATGAACCGTTCAACTCATGGTAAACCATTCCAACGAGGAGTGACTTAGTTGAACCATGCAGTTCAAAAGAAAATGCAAAAGCAAGTAAACATGTGAATTATTGGCTAAAATGGTTTTTTTTTTATTAGTGACTGGTTAACCATGCAATTATTTTTTATTATTAGTTTCTTTTATTAATAACTATCATTAACACGTATCATTGTTACATACTATTCAAAAATGGTGTTTGAACTCTGTTCGATTAGTTAGTTTAAATAATCGAGTTCGACTAATTTTAACGTGAGTTTGGACGAACACTAACCAAGCCTGAACTAAGATCCCATTTAATTTGTGGTCTAAGTTTGGTTTGGTACGATGCGATCGATTTGACCCATATGTACAATTAATCCAAAATTCAGACTAATTATATGCATGTCAAGAGTCTCCAGACTATACAGAGTCAAGGCAACACCGTGTTCAAAATCCAAATTACAAAGTCAAAATCAGATTCTATACAAGCTATTGTTCATAGTCCATACTATATACAAATTCCAGAGCCCATCGTTTTTCATAGTAATTTTCAATAGAAAGAAAAATATAAGAGAAAAATAGGAGCTTTAGTTTTATATAATTGTATGAAAGTAAAATACAATGCACCTTAAAATATTTATTTTCTGAAAATGTTGATTGGACGCATTAGTTATAATTATTTTACGTTAATATTTCAATGGCATCAACTGAATTTAAGTTACGTTACCATCATGAAATAGTGTTTGAGAGAAAAAAAAACAAAATAAGATTTTTTTTTTTTTTTTTTATGAACCAAAGATGTAAAAAAAAAAAAAAAAATTGTGATGGCATATTTTCAACATAGATATGTGATTTGAGTTTAATAGTGTATTGTGTCCTATTGTGCATCGTAAGATGCATTGTTCCATTGGAAATCTGATTGAAAATTAATATGTTAATAATATTTGTATGAAAAATTTACGGGAGAATTCTACTCAAAATTTTGATATCACATTTATAGTTATCAAATTTACGGGAGAATTCTACTCAAAACTTTGATATCACATATTATCAAATTTATGGTAGAATTCTACTCAAAACTTTGATATTTGTATCAAATCGACCAGTTGGTTGGTTTGGTTCGATTGTGATTATTTCCAAACCGAATAACAATTCGGTTCGACTTCGGTTATGACGAAATAGTTTTTTTTAGAGAAATTTTGAGTTACCTTCCACTTTTTTATCCATATTCAGGGTGCACCACACATTATTTCCATAATTTACAAGACCTCCCACTTTTGACGGAATTCGTCCAGTCATGACGGTCAACAACTTTGATCCAAAAAATTTGACGAAAATGTCCCTCAATGTCTTCTTCCCTATCCCCCCTCCCTGCCACTGCCGCCCCGCCTCCCTCCCCACCCCGCCCTCCCTACCTGCCACCGTCGCTACCCCCCCCCCCCCTCTTCTCTCTTACCCCTCTCCTCCTCCCCCCTTCCCTCCCCCGCCATCGACCCCCCCCCCCCCCCCCCGCCGCCGCAGGGGTAGGCGGCGGCAGTGGTTGTAGTGCCCCGCTCCGCGTCAGCACTATGTATAAGGTGAGTGGACAGAACTTCGTTCTCTGATTCTTGCACGCCTTAATAATGAATCTGAGTATTTTGAATGCTTGTTTGCTTAAAGAGAATGATAGAACCTGCCTTGCATGCTAATAATGAACCCACCTAGCTTGTCTTTGAAACAAATATGTCTGCTTAACTAAGAAAACACTGAAACGCTTGTCTAAGAGTATGAGTTTGCATGAACATGTTCCACTATCGCCTGTGCTCCGAGAGAACCATATCATGTGCTTGAATGTGTTCAAAGATAAGGTGGGTTGTCCCGCAACAAAGATATATGGTCTGATGGTTCGTCTCGTCTGCATCCTAGAGTTTATTTGATAGTGTTTCATGCATTCGCATCGGTCGGACAATGGCTATTGGTGGAGAGCTGAACTCACGTGTCACGGCTGCTACAGAGATAGTGGAAAGCAACCATGAGTCACAGCTGCCAATAGCATCAGATAAATGAGTCATTGGTTAGCTGGATCAACCGCTGCCAATCCCGAGTTACTCGGGGACCGCACTGCATATAAGATAGTTCATCGTGTTGGCTTGGTAGAGGACTGCCCCTAAGTATGCATTTGTCCCTAGAGTCTTTGAGTATAGCTCACGAGACACGTTGCGCACACCCTGATAGTAGAACGATCGGCTTGTCTTGCCTGCTTGCTTAATATAGAACATGAACTCTGTTTTCAAAAGATGTTTTCATAAAAAAAGTAATATGACTCCGTTCTTCTGCTGCATGTAACGAACATAGGTAAAACTAGAAAGATCACTAGTAATGTAATATTTTATAACATGATTACTTAGTGTTGGTTTCATTGAATGTTTGCTTCTGTTCAGTTATTTTAGACTCACCAGTACTTATAAAAGTGCTGACCCACCAACAGTTTACTTGCTTGCAGGTACTGGATCATCTGAGGGAGCGATATGCGTGCCTCATCCCCAAGACCCAAAATTCTGGTTTCGATTGCCTCGAGCTGCTATCGTATAAAAGGGCATAATGTATGGAACGATGTCTTTGTATTAAAGAGAACCCAGTCCCTCGATTTGCCCCGAATACTCAGATGGTTAAGTGCTTGCAACAAATGTCCCTCCGCTGTTTACTCGATTGATGCGATGATAGCCAAAAACAAACTTAAACGATGTTGCCTTGTGCGGACGCAACCCATGCTCGCACGGTATCACGTCCCGGTATTAAACGACCATACGCGCCTTTCGGGAGTGCCGAGGCACGGTGATTCGCGTCCGGTTGTCTCGCCCCGATCTTCCGCAGGCTAATCGGTCGTCCCCGCTAGGCAAGAATCACCGCGCCAGCGCTCCCACGGGATGATCGCTTGACCCATCTGGGCGTGATGGCACATGAGCGTGAGCCGCGCCCGTACATGACCGTGGTTCGTTGGCTGGCTGTAAGAGGTCTAAGCCACAGAGTCGCATAGATTATCCGACTGTAGTAGAATTATGAACGCATAGGCGATTGGTAACAAGTTCCCTGAGTCGTCAATAGCGGAAGCATTGAATAACACAAGTAAAAGTAAAATAAACTCTTTATTGATATAAACAAGTATTACATGCGGCGTATAGCCGAGATTGCAAGTCACTCAAGCCTCTCTCTCTGAAACAGTAAAAGCGTGCCAAGTGGCTACATTTGTGAAAAGATGTACAGGCGATGTTCCAACATTATGTCTTGTATATATGCTTCAGTTCCGAACGCAGCTTTCCAAGACTCCAGAGTGAACTCCACGCCTTAGCCCGCACGAAGGAGGCATCTGCACCGAACGAGGTTCTCCCATACCCTGCAAACAACTTGGTGGATTATCAGTAAACGAATGCACTGGTGGGGAGGCTACTCGCCCGCTCGACAAATCCAAACACGTAATATAGGTTCCGTGCACCAACTATTATGTTATTTTTTTAGTTGTCTTAGGATCAGTTTTATGGCAAGATTGAATAGCCTAACTCGTGTGGCAGTGCGACGTGCAACATAAGAGAAAATACAGCGAGACTTACCAACTTACCATTTGTCCATCCCTGTCCAAGGCAAACCAAGTTAAATTTAAGCACCAGCATTTATAAACATTCAGGGCAATAGCATATGCAACACAAGTGTGCTACGAGCGGGTTCTAAAACAAGTGCACGAGTTCTTCTTTTAAACTATAGAACACAGGTATACTTGTTACTCCGATTCAGGAATGATTCACAGATTCATTGATCTTTTATCAGGATACTTGGATTCAGATTCATAGATGCAATGTAATGACTCGCACGCGGATTGCCGCTAAGCGAGTATGATTATGTACATGTACAGGAGTCGTTGGCGTAGCCATTATGGATATAGTCGCAATAAGACGGTGGTCCCGATGCCCCGGCAACCCGTCCAAACTTATCGTGCTAGGAACAAACTAGCGCGACAACCTGATCTCCCCCTAGGTCGGATCGGTCCCGGTGCCCCGGCGCCCCGTCGGAGGAAATCAAGCTTGTGCACAAGCGTTCGCGACTAAATAAATTCTTTTTGTTGTTCTTTCATTATTCTGAGTAAACGGCAATGGTTGTAGGTGCAGGTCATGATCCTCGCTACAAGCCATCCCAGGTCATTCCTGACTCAGTGGTTCATTTGTTACAATTTCATACAAGTTGACATGACAATCCATGATTCATTGTTCAGATGTAACTTGACATGATGCGTTCCCCTGGTTCGGGGATTGCCTTGGCGACCTAACGGTCCCGAATACTTTCAATGATCATACTTTCACGGAACGACAATTAGATAGTCTTCTTGTGGTTTGGATGAAAACAAAGCAATATAGCATTCACTAGATTTTGGCATACAATTTATATGACAAGCACTGAATTGAGGCAATATATAAGCAGGCAATTATGCATTTGTATAAACATAAGCATTCATATTAGCTCGGGCCCGAAGGTAAGTCGGGTAGTGAAACCGTAAGGGGACTCTCCGAGCGACATGAGCTAGAGTCGTACAGTATAAACAAGTAAATAATGCACTAAGAAGAGCATATACATATCAGTCTATCGAGGCATAGCAGGGTCCAGTTGCACAAGGCAAAGGTAGCATGCGAGGGTCTGAATATAAGCAATATTTTATTTTCATGTTCTAACACAAATAGTACAAGTTGGGATTATTTCCTTAGCTAGGTACGTTGTATTCTTATTAGCATGCATGGGGTGATTCACCTAGCGACTAGCATGTATCGTTCCATATTTTAAGTGTGCTGGCTAAGCAAAGACAAGTTCACCGTAGCCACCCACCTTAGCGATGATTCGCCTCGGTTGAGCGATACTCCGAGCGAGCCTCTGAAAGCCTAAGTCGAACTCCTGAAGGGACAAGTCTGGATATCCTTTGCCTCAAACGAGTATTCTCGCCGAAGCAAAGCGGGTTGGGATATTACACTTTTGCCGTTTGAATCGGTAGTCTGCTTGAGCGAAATGGGATGTTACAGCTGTGACGGGGAGGAGGGCGTATGATGGAAGAGGAAGAAGAAAATAGTGAGGGATATTTTCGTCAAAAAAATTAGTCAAAGCAGTTGACCGTTATTTATGGACCAATTCCGTCAAATGTGGGGGGACATGTACATTATGAAAAAACTGTGGGGTGCACCCTTAAATATGGTAAAAAAAGTGGGGGGGGGGGTAACTCAAAATTTCTTCTTTTTTAACCTAAAAGCTTTTTTAACTATTCCTGGAGATTTGTCGTTTTAGTGAAGATCAATTTAAATGTTATTACTATTGAGTTTGGACAAACACTAAATGAGCCCGAACCAAAGCCCCCATTTAATTTGTAGTCCAAGTTTGGTTCGGTTCGATGCATTTGGTTTGACCCATATGTGCATACTCCAAATCCAATTTGATCACATGGCAAATTATAAAATTTAAATTTGAAAATAAAATTAAAAGTATAATTTAAATTTAAATTTAAATTTAAATTTAAATTTAAATAAACAAAAAAATATTAATATTGAAACTAATATTACAATTAACATTAATATTACTAGATCATCGGTTCGATTAAAAGCTGATCGGTTCGGATTGGTATGGTTCGATATAGTCAGTTTGACCCATATGTGCAAAACCCCCTAATTCAATTGATCAAATCAAGAAGTTTTTATTTTTTGTTTCTTTTATTAGTTTCTTTTATTAATAACTATCATTAACATGTATCACTGTTACATGCTACTAAAAATGGTGTTTAAACTCGGTTCGATTAGATACTCAAAATGATTGAGCTCGACTAGTTTTAGCGTACGAGTTTAGACGAACACTAGTCGAGCCCGAGCCGAAGCCCCATTTAATTTATGGTCCAATTTTGGTTCAGTTCAATGCGGTTGGTTTGACCCATATGTGCGCACCCATAATCCAATTGATCACATGAAAAAAATTGAATATAAATATAGATTTGAATGTATAGTTAAAATTAAAAAATAATAAAAATTAAATTAATATTGAAAATAATATTAAAATTAACATTACAATTAACATTGATGTTACCAGATCATCCGTTAGATTTGTCACGCCCCAATCTCCCGCAAGCTCGATAGTCCCCGCTGAACGTGAATCACCATGTTGCAGCTCTCCCGCAGGACAATCGTTCTCATCGGGACGTGATGTCGTATGAGCCTGGAGTTGCGCTCGTACAAGGCGATGTTGTCAAACACCAATGTTATCATCGAAACGACCAAGTTGCAACGAAAGTCAAGTATTGTGTACCAAGCACACATCAGAGTAATACGCAGCGAAGCTCTCGATAGGGTCCAAATAAAATGCCACAAAGGCGATAAAATACTCTTGCTCTTTCTCTAGCCCACAAAGATACTATAGTTCATACATCATGTCTCATATATCCAAGCAGCGCCACTACACCTGCGTACCTGAAATAATGCCCACAAACGTGGGTCAGTATACAACTGTACTGGTGAGCGGGATAACCCACTCGTCTAAGCCGACACTAAGTAAAATAGTGAATACAAACAGTTAAATGGTGATCTTTCTAGTTGAATCCTATATTCATTTTATGGCATAGGGATGACATGTTAAGGAAAGTTATAAAGCAGTTTAAGCATGCAAGCATTCACGATTGTCACGTATTCATGGAGAGGTTAATTTCGATTGCATTTCGGGAATTCTTACCGCAGGTCGTTTGGGATCCATTGACAGAGCTGAGCATATTCTTCAGAGATCTTTGTTCTACTAAGTTGTTCGTCGATCGTCAAGAAAAGCAAGAGAAGGATATTGCGGTAACACTATGTAAGCTCGAGAAGGTGTTTCCTCCTAGATTCTTCGACTCTATGGAGCATTTGCCAATTTATCTTTCCTATGAGGCACGTGTTGGTGGTCCTGTCGGTTATCGGTGGATGTACCTCTTCGAGCGACATCTGAATCACCTAAAGAGAAAGATAAAAAATAAGGCACGGGTTGAGGGCTCTATTTGTGAAGCTTATGTTCTCGAGGATATTACAAACTTTTGCTCGACATATTTTAAACCTCATGTTGCTACTAATAGAACGAAAGCTCCGAGAAACGACGATGGATATCAGGAATCTAATGATGCAATACTCAAAGTATTCAATGCGTCCGAAAAGCCTTCGGGGAAAATGAAGAAGAGATATTTGAACGACGATGAGCTAAGGGCTGCTCAGTTGTATATATTACTCAATTACGACGAGGATGAAGTGGAGAAGCTAGAGGGGTAAGTAATTAATACGTCCACGTTTACATCATCTCAATGTAATAGTATAAGCTACTATTATGCTACTAATCAGCAGTTGCTTCATTGTTTTTTAGCACATATAATGATGAGTTGAGGTCGGTTAGACCCTACATAACAGACGAAGAAGTAGAACAAGAAATGAGATGCCATTTTCCTTCTTGGTTGAGCGCATATGTAAGGTGCTTGGTAATTACTTTTTATTTTTGCACTTGCAAAACAAATAACTTACTATCGCTACTTTGGTATTTAGGTCGATCGTCTAATAACACCCGAGACTGAATCTATTAGAACTCTTGCCAAGGGACCAATTACTGCCGTTAAAATATGGTCAAGTTTCTGTGTGAATGGGTTCAGGTTTAAGTCAATAAATGCTCCTATCAGAGACAGCTTTTTGGATCTTGATTCCACGAAAAATAGTTGTTTGTGTATTAAATCTTCGAACTACAAAGACGTCGATTCAGGCAATAATTTCTATGGCATCTTTCGAGAGATTGTGGAGTTGACATATAATTATGGCACAGAACCTGCTAATATCGTGCTATTCAAGTATGAATGGTTCGATCCGATTAAATATCAAGGTTGGAAAATTGACAAGCATGGCCTTGTGGATATAAACTACAAGCATAGATATCAAGGCTATGAACCATTTGTCCTATCAAGTCAGGCTTAGCTCGTGTACTTCATAACTTATCCTAGAAGAGGGACAGCGAGGTCGAATTGGTGGGCAGTATGCAAGACTAAAGCTAGAAATACCTTTGACATTGACAAAATAGCTTATCAGGAGGACGAGCTACCTCTTGTAACAAATATTATAGATGTGGACTCAACGGAAGTTACTCATTACACGAGTAATAATTTAGAAGATGTAAAATTATCAGAAGAGGAAGACGAAGATGAAGACGAAGATGAAGTAGATGAAAGTGAAGACGAGGAGGAGGAAGAGGAAGATGAGGACGAGGAGGCGAACAAGATGAATTTTCTGAAGATGATTGAAAATAAAATATTTTTCCTGTAGAATGTAACTATATTTTGACTGTAGAATGTACTATTTTGATGAATATATGTATTATATTTTGACTGTAGAATGTACTATCCATTTAGACTTGTGACACCACTGGTTATTTACTGTACAATTCTATGAATGCTATGAGATATGCATAACATTTTTACTGTAGAATGTACTACATATTTGTCTATTTCTTTATTTATCATATATTTTTATCAGGTATGACAGGACGACGCGAAGGGTTCGGCAGGTCCCGAGGTAGACAGAGTGCTCCTCCGGTACTGCCTACTGTTGGTTCCGGATCATTGTCGCCCAGTACTCCAGTATATCGATCAGTCACATCTCTAACTGCGACGACGTTACGTGGCATCACTCATGGGATGAGTATTTCCAGGCATGATAGTACTCTCTCATCCAGCGTTCCTCCTGCTGACGGAACCATGAAGACAGATGAGCATGTAGAGAAGGTCGTGCCGACGTTGTCCCAACATCAGCAAGATCCTCCATGTGTACCTCCAGAGGAGACGAGGACAAAGATTTGGGCCGACGGTACAAAGTAAGTCAATTAGATGGTTTAGCATCATATATATATCGTATATTTCTTTATTTATCATGTATTGACTTTTTTAATCTAAATAATTATCTCTGTATAGATATCGTCCATCGTCGGTTCAGAGACGCCTGGGCCTATTTCTGAGGAACAACTATGGTGGCCCTTGGATCAACTACTCTGAAGCTCCGGAGGAGAGGAAGGCGTTCTGGTTTGCGCACTTCAAGGTAAAAGTATATTATATAAATCCTCTAATTTATGCATATTATATAACTTATCCGCGATGCTCACTTACTAAATTATTTATTATAGCAAACGTATTTTTATCCTTCGTACCGGGCCGAGTTGATCGAGCGGATGTTTCCTGCCATTGCCGCCAAGCTTATCCGTGATGCTCTGGATGACCAGAAGGCTCGTGATCGTACTGGAAAACCGATCCAAGGTTGGATCACGCCTGAGTAGTGGACTGCGATGAGGGCTAGATTCGACGATCTGAGCTACAAGGAAAGGCCTGAGAAGGCCAAGGCGGCTAGGCAGAATGCTGCAAAGTGGTATGGTGGCTCAATTTTGATGACGAAATATTTTTGTCGTTTGGTATGTTTTTTATTTAAGATATATTATTTTAATGTAAGTACGATAAAATTGTAGTAGGAAAAAAAATGTTTAATTTTAGTACTAAATAATATATTTTTAACAGGTACGGAGGGGTGAGGATGCAAATATGGTGACCGTCTTCTTGGCCATCCATCGCAAGGAAGGAAATCTTATTGATGAGAGGGCCTCGCAGACCTATGTAAGTATTACTTTACTTTGTTGCGATTTTAATATAACTTAGGCAATTATCTAGTATCCAAACTTTTCTAGGCCGAGTATCTTAGGCTGCGTGAGCGGGCGACTGCTAGTGCACCTACAGCTGGAGAGGCTGGTACTTCCTCGCATCCCGCTCTAGCTCCGTCGGCGGACGACCTGTAGGTGGCCGCTGCTGGTGGTCTCCAGAGGGGTACGTACTACGGTACGGGATCCTATGACGCCCTAGTTATGATGCAGTCATCTAGGCCTCCCCGACAAGTGCGTATTCCCCACAGTCCTCGCAGTCGTCGGCCAGAGTCCAGGAGGCCGTTGACCGTCAGATTGCGTCTCTCCGTGACGAGTTGCTACGAAGGATGGAGGACTATCCCCGGTCCCATCCACAGGCGAACGATCCGACGCTTATCGCACGATTCGATATGCTCGACCGCAGCATCACGGAGCTCCGGGATTTGACAAATGATCTTAGAGCCTCGACAGAGCGCAGCGTGACGGAGCTGTAGGTATCACAACTATCCATGGGCGAGAGGCTGACGATGATGCATGATTCAATAGTTCATAGCAGTACGAGGCTGTTATCTACCATGGATTCTTACAACCAGCGACTCGCAGAGTTGGAGCGGATACGTCCTCCTGGTGCGCCTACAACGACACAGACTTCACCGACGTCACTGCCTTCTCCATCGACATCGGTGTCGATTTCACGGGAGCAGTATGATCTATTCTTATCCTTCATGCGCGCCGGTGGTCATCTTCCTGCAGATCCGCAGTAGTATAGATATTTGCATGGATATTTGTATTCTTTGTATTATTTAGGATGAGACTCATTGTATGGATATATATTTCCTGTATTCTTTACGACGATATTTTATTTTCTTCAAATTTTATTATATTATTCATATTAAATATATGTTAATTTATCGGTGTTGAGTGTTCAACCCAAGGGGGTCGGCAAACCCAGGAAATTCAACGGAGGGTTGCTCCGGGTCTATTTGTATAGATTGTGAATTAATAAACTGCAGGAATAATAGTTTGGAAACAATTCAGTATTCATTTTTTTATATTTTTTTACTGTACTATTAGCGACGTTTTTAGCGACGTTACTAAATACGTCGCTAAATACGTCGCTAAGTTGCGACGTTACTACAAGTCGCTAATAACGTCGCTAAAAATGTCGATGTACGTCGTAACTTGCTGACATGGCAGTATTGCCAGATCATTAAAGACGTTGCTGTAACGTCGCTATATAAGTCGCTAATTAGCGATGTTGCGTCGCTAAATGTTGCTAATTTAACGACACATTTACGTCGCTAAAATACGTCGGTATAGCGACGTTTAGCGACGTTTTTCCTTTCAGCGACTAGCTGAGTTCCAACTTCTATAAAGCGTCGCTAATTACGTCACTAAAAGTGATTAGCGATATTTTTTTGTCATTTAGTGACATTTTTTTACGTCGCTAATTTGACTTTTTTTAGTAGTGATCGGTATGGACCGGTGGGTCGACGAGCGCGACATGAACCGACTCTCCTACATCGAGTCCATAGTCAAGGAGACCATGAGACTGCACCCAGTCGCACCGACACTACACCAGAAGAGGGATTTTTCAACACAATTTTTTTCAATTAGTAACATTTTTTTACTGTTACTAATTATTAACGATAAAAAATCATTAGCAAAATAAAAAACTGTTAGTATAAATAGAAAAACTAAAATTTAATATAAATACTATATATTATTTATGTTATAACAGTTTAAAACCGTTAGCAATTTTTTGAAAGCCCTTTTAATAAGAAAGCCCTACTCTAGTCAAATTATAATAAAGTCCTTTTAATAAGAACCATTGTATCAACAATCAATGGTTCAGATTTTGTTTGTATTGATACAAATTTTTAGACGTTTATATTGAAGAATTTTCCATATATATATATATATATATATATATATATATATATATATATATATGAGTAATATTATTTGTACCTTCAAAGTGTTCCTCCAAATCATCTATTCTCATTTGACAGCTGATGTGGCTTGTTAAATAACATTATATGGTATCTAACATGGTAACATGATAGCTGGCATGATAAATTTTAAGCAAAAATAATAATTACCCAAATTTTTTAATATTAATATTAATATTAATATTAATATTAATATTAATATTATTTTTAATTTTAATTTTAATTTTAATTTTAATTTTAATTTTAATTTTAATATAAATATTTATATTAATGTTAATATTAATATTAATTTTAATGTTAATTTTAATTTTAATTTTAATTTTAAAATTTATCATGACATTTGCCACATAAGTGGGATGCTTTGGAAGAAAATTTTGGAGGGATCAATAACATTATTCTATTTATATTATAGTATTTTCTTTTGAGTTGAATGTATATATTTTTTAAAGATTAAACGTTGAATTTGTGCAATGGTTCAATTTTTTAAAATCAGCTTTAGTAAATTTATTTGTGCTATTGTTTTTTTTAAATGAATTCCTATGTCACCTCCATTAAAAGATAATTAACAAGTACCAACTATAAAGGAAATAACTTCGATAACATGATGAAATTTAAGAACTCACTTGAAAATTTTAAGACTAACGTATACCTTTTGTTTGTCTTAAAAGCTATTAAAGTTGTAGTCGTAGAATGAACACACATCATGCATATTATAATGTCATTCGCTATGTTTTTATCTAAAACCAGAACTTGCTATTGTTTGGTACAATCAAGATACTTGGAAATAAGACGGGTAATTGAGAAATTATGACCTAATCCTTCTGCAACAATTTATGTTATATTGAAAAGGGTTAGTTTTAATTTGATACTCTCAACTATTCAAGTTTTTCAATTTGACATCCTAAACTTTAATGATACAAAGCATTACCCTCAAATATTGAATATCTTCAAGTCGATACCTTCCGTCAGTCAGAGATTAATTTTTTCGGTTAAACAAAAATAAATAATAATTTTTTGACCAAATTATCCCTTCCCTCTTCCTGGTGGTATTTGAAGTGACCACGAATGATCGGGATATTTTTGTTATTTAGAATTTTTCGTTAACATTGTTAGAATATTATGTAGTATAATTATAGTTGAGGTATTAAGCTGTCTAATATAAAAGTTTAGGGCATCAAGTTGAAATTTAGTCTATTGGAAATAAAAAATTATGATCTCTCAATTTTTTTCAAACTTTTTTTTGATCTTGGAGACATTCTATGGCATAATAACAAAATTGAATTTTAATGACACTCGATAGGTGTCATTAATGACCTTTTATGACACTTTTCGAAGAAATGTCATATAAAGTTTTTGACTTTCAACGACATGATAAAACACTTTTTTGATACAAAATCTTTAGTAATATGCATTACTATTTTGCTCTTTTGCCAAGATCTTCGGGTCCTAGTATCACAAGGAGAAGTTTGTGAAGATCGATGATGAACAAAGGTTGAAGGAAGTCATTTTTTTTTTGTGAGATGCTTGGCGATACGTACGAAATTTTTGTGCACGCTGTGTTGTATATCATTTGGACCAACTGTCTCACATCTTTCTCACGGTTTGATTCCGAGACCGTCCACCTAGCTAGGAAGATTATACCTCTTCTCACTGACCATAAGAGTTTGATGAGTTCGGTAAAGGAAGTCATGTTAGTCGAAGGAGGAATGCCCGATATTGGCTTTCGCTCCTATCTATACCGTTTGGAGGTTATAGAAAAGACCGATAGCTCATGCACCATAAAATCGAGCATAGAGTACAAAGTCGACGAATAACAAGCCGCAAATGTCGTTGTGCTACCCAGTGGCAGAGCCAGGATTTTGGAGTAGGGTGGGCTAGCTAGTAGTTACTATAAGATTCTAAAAATTTATGCGAAAAAATTGACAGACTTTTTTATGTAAATTCGATGATTCGACAGAATTTTCTTTGTAAATTTATGCCTAAATTTTGGTAATATTTACTAATTGATAATTTTTCACCAAATATAATTGCTTCCATATATTCCAAAGATATACTATGCATTTCAAAAAAGAATACTAGGAAGCAAGAATCTGAAAATGAAAGCCAAAACCTTGAGGAAAAAGTACTCTTGCACTCCAAGTTGTTAGGCACCAAGTAAGGTATGAACATTTGCATTTTCAGGTGACAACTGAGCAGCTTACTTGAACAACCAAGCAACCTGGAAAGATATATAAGATCAGCTTTTAGAAGATAGTACATATAAATCTATCAGGTCCATTTGCAATAGGCTTCAAGCAGATAACTATAAAGACTTGATTTCATATTATAATGTCATTGGCTATGTTTTTATCTAAAACCAGAACTTGCTATTTGTTTGGTAAAGTCAAGATACTTGGAAATAAGACGGGTAATTGAGAAATTATGACCTAATCCTTCTGCAACAATTTATGTTATATTGAAAAGGGTTAATTTTAATTTGATACTCTCAACTATTCAAGTTTTTCAATTTAATATCCTAAACTTTAATGATACAAAGCATTACCCTCAAATATTGAATATCTTTAAGTCGATACCTTCCGTCAGTCAGGAATTAATTTTTCCGTTTAAACAGAAATAAATAATAATTTTTTGACCAAATTATCCCTCCCCTCTCCCTAGTGGTATTTGAAGTGACCACGAATGATCGGGATAGTTTTATTATTTAGAATTTTTCGTTAAATTGTTAGGATATTATGTAGTATAATTATAGTTGAGATATTAAGTTGTCTAATATTAAAGATTAGGGCATCAAGTTGAAAAACTTGAATAGTTGAGGGTATCAAGTTGAAATTTATTCTATTTGAAAATTATTCTATTTGAAATAAAGAATTATGATCTCTCAATTTTTTTCAATTTTTTTTTTGATCTTGGAGACATTCTGCGGCACAATAACAAAAATGAATTTTAATGACACTTGATAGATGTCATTAATGACTTTTTATGACACTTTTCGAAAAAATGTCGTAGAAAGTTTTTGACTTTCAACGACACAATAAAACACTTTTTGATACAAAAAACTTTAGTAATATGCATTACTATTTTGCTCTTTTGCCAAGATCTTCGGGTCCTAGTTATCACAAGGAAAAGTTTGTGAAGATCGATGATGAACAAAGGTTGAAGGAAGTCATGTTTTTTTTTTTGTGAGATGCTTGACGATACGTACGGAATTTTTGTGCACGCTGTGTTACATGTCATTTGGACCCACTGTCTCACACATTTTTTGCGGTTTGATTTTGAAATCGTCCACCTAGCCAGAAAAATTATACCTCTTCTCACTGACCATAAGAGCCTGGTGAGTTCGGTAAATGAAGCCATGTTAGTCGAAGGAGGAATGCCCGATATTGGCTTTCGCTCCTATCTATACCATTTGGAGGTTATAGAGAAGACCGATAGCTCATGCACCATAAAATCGAGCATAGAGTACGAGTCGACAAAGAACAAGCCGCAAATGCCGTTGGGCCACCACCGCTCCCCTCCCGCCATGGCCGAAGTCGTTTCGAAGCATCTTCTGGAGAAGAAAACTGATGCCCAAGAAGTTATGATGTTCTCGAGCATTTGGTTTGACAACAAAATAATGCTTTCTTTGTATAAGCACTGCATATGTTGCATCAGTACTAATCCAAAATAAATTCTATCTAAACATAAGTTATTTACAAAAGCTGCAACTCGCTGACAGAGTGATCAATTCCATACATCTGGAATATGTGATCGCTACTCATAGTCACAAGTTTATGGGTCACAACAACAACAACAACAACAACAACAACAATATTTCCAAATTTTTTTATGACAATTTTTGACATCTCAGAGTAATTCAGAAAACTTAGAAAATTTTGGCATAAAATAAATAAATGAACTAAAAATTCAAACATTAATTGACAGGAGGAAGGAAAAAAAAAAGATTAAACAATGCTTTTTTAGAGGGGGCATTCCGAGAATTGAACTCGGGACCTCTCGCACCCTAAGCGAGAATCATACCACTAGACCAAATGCCCACAACTTTATCAATTGCACTTACTACTCATTTAGGTAATATTATTAAAAAAGCGAACAAAGAAAAAAATGAAAAATTTTGGCTTCGCCCGGACTCGAACCGGAGACCTTCAGTGTGTTAGACTGACGTGATAACCAACTACACCAAGGCGATCGGTTTGATGTTACCTAAATGAGTAGTAAAAGTTAATAATATGTAGGACATATTTATAATAGTAAACATGTTTTTAGAATTTTGGATATATATATGTAGATAATATTATTTAGTTGTTTAAATATATTAAAGTACTTGTGTAAGCCCCTGATTTAAAAAAAAAAAAAAAATTAAAATTAGGATTTTTCACAATTTCTGGAATTTTCTAGGAATTTTCTGAAATTAAAATCAGGGTTTTCAATTATTAAATAATTTTTAATTGTTAATAAACAATATTAAAATATTATGGAAATAATATTTTCGGGTGTAAAGTGGAAAACTAGACTTAGGGTAGTTTTTCTGGAATTTATTGGACCCCGTTTTGATCCGAAATTACCGTTTTTGTCCTTGTCTCCAAATTGGACCCAAGGACAGGCGTTTCTAGCTATTTGACATCTTCTGAGCGTGATGGTAATGTCTATTTCAACTTTTGGACTCATCTCTAGAATTTTTTCCCAAGAGCCAATATTAATCAGATCCAAACAACAGGCAAGTACCTGCACTTCAAGTTAATCTTTATATATTGTGATAATTAATTCCCTGACTTACATGTACCCTTGATGATTACACCTAGTGTTAGAAATGCTGGATTTCATGTCTTGAATGTTGGAGTTCATGTCTTGTTTTCATGTCGGGTGGGAGAATACCTAGAAGGCATGTAGTTTACCCTTCCCCTTGTCATGTTTAATAGCTGTTGGTACACGACTGTACCTCAGCCGGATCTCGATTTTCCCTGTTTAATAGCCGTTCATGACGGCCGGATTAGCCTTATAAACCCCTACATGCCAACTATGTATTCTAAAAAAAACAAACACAAGTTCATACAGATAGTTCTGGCCATGTTATATTTCTTGCTGGCTGTTGTAGTTTCATTTCCTGTTTCATTTAGTTCTGTTTCTCATATTCCTGTTTACAGTTTAACTCTGAGATAATAATGTTCTGTTATGCTGTTTCTCAACATGATATCAAATATTTAATTGTCATAGAATATTTAGTTTAATCTTGTTGTGCACTGTGTACTTTGCTCCTTTCCTGACTGGATCTGTTGATTTAGGCGATGATGAGGATCTTGCCCCTACTTATTATGGTCCCTATGAGGGGACTGATGATACCTATGAGGAGCCAGAACCCACCCAGGAGACCCCTGCTGCAGAGTAGCTAGTAGTAGCTATCTTTCATTTATATTCTTATCTTATTTATCGGGTTTGTCCCCGATTTCAATATTGAATTTCTGTACTAAAATATTTGAATCTGTTGTCGTATTTATTTCAGTTGCAATCTTAAGTTTCTGTTCTCATTATTATCTTGCCTATGTTAATTGTGAATGAGCTAGTTTAGTAAATATGGATTTGACCTAGACAGCGTACTACCGCCGACTCTGCGGCGTAGGCTGGACGTACCCACGCACTCGTGCCCGAATTTCCGGGTGCGGGTCGTGACACGTTTTTATGGTGGCCCATGCAGGTCCTATCCTTAATAGGGTAATACCCTAGGACAGGGTATGGAATAAGATTGAGGATTCTAGGAAAAGCTCATTCACAGTATATGGTCCTTATTTCAAATCTTGATATCATTTCTGCTCAATTTTCCTATCGCCTTTGATTTTCAAGTATTCTATTCTGATCTTCCTATCCCTTAATCTTTCAGAATGGTCCAGACCAGGAATACAGTAGGAGGCACATCAGAACCAGCTGAGCAGAATGTGCCCGAGACTCTTGCACTCCCGCCGCCTCCATCTATTCCAGCAGTTACTCTGGATGGGGCACATCTACTTGGAGTGTTCCAGGGACTAGTAGAATCCCAGAAGGAACAAACTGCCCTGCTACGGACCAGCCTTTCAGAAGCTCTTCGGACTCGGAAGTCACCACAAAAGAGGCCAGGAAGTGCCAAGGACTTTAAGAACCTTAGACCCCTGGAATTCTACGGAACTGAGGGCATTCTCTATGCCGATGAGTGGATAGAGAATGTCGAGAGACTCCTGAAGACTGCTCGGGTTCCTGATGATCTCAAAGTGGAGTCCGCAAGCTTGCAACTGTTCGACATAGCTCGGACCTGGTTCAGAGATGAACCCCAACTATCTGCTTCTGACCTTACCTGGGAAGATTTTAAGTGGCTATTCAAGGAGAAATTTTACCCCGAAGTGGCTCGGGAAGCTCTCGAAAGCCAATTCGAGAGACTGGAACAAGGTAACCTGACTGTTGATGAGTATACTGCTGAATTTAGCAGGTTAAACCACTTTGCAGAGTACATGGTTCGTACCCCGGAGGACAGAGCCCGTAGATTCAAGAAGGGGCTGTCTCCGGATATTCGCCTTGCTGTCACCACCAGCCGAGCTCGCACCTATGAGAAAATCTTGAGCGTGGCACAAGGCGTTGAGAGAGACATGGGGCATAAGCTAAAGCGAGAAAGAGATACCGGAAATGCGGGACCCAACAAACGCCCTTTTCAACAACAACAACAACAGAGGGCCCCGCAGAAAACTCAGCGTCCTCTCCCTCGAGCTCCAGCACCCCAACACCAGGCTCAAGGACAGAACCAACAAGCTGCTGCTTGTAACTTTTGCCAAAAACAAGGTCACACCTGGCAAGTTTGTAGGAAGAGAATGGGTGCCTGTCTATATTGTGGATCAACAGAACATCAAGTGAGGGACTGCCCCACTGCTCCAGGACGCGGACAAGCTTACGTGATGACCGTAGAGAACGCGCAGACTTTGGAAGCAGCTAATGCGCGTAAGTGATTCATAGATACCTTTTTCCTAGTATTGTTTTCGTGCCTGTTGGTTCGTGACCTCAGCCCCAACCTAGTAATTTTTGAACTTGCTAAATATCCTAGTATGCTTTTAAATTTGATAAATGTAGAGATTTTTGGAGGCTTTTGCTATTGTGCTTATTTTGTGTCTTGTGAACTTCAATAAATTTGTACCTCTTTTCATCATCATCTAGCGCACTTAATTTTGCTGAACTCAACTGATGCTGCTATTTTATAGCCTAGTTTTGCAAGCTTACTTTTTATCAGGCTTGTTCATGACACCTGTATTATTGAGGCCTGATCAACCCCGCTAATACAAGTGTCTACTCAGAATCAGTGTACTACGGTCTGATCAACCTTAGTGCATTTTGATTCGCACTTCGCACGACTACTTTATGTGGATTGAGATATATAGTTGACTAGTATGCTTGCCCCTAAATACGTCCGAGCATATCGTATCAGTTACATAACTGTACTAATACGAGCATGCGAATAAAATGATTACCAGAATAGAATCTCAATCCATAAACCGCCTGACAATTCCCATTAGAATTCCTTAAACGCCTTGATCCCTATACCTCTGTTCTACCACCTTGCCCTTAAAATCTTTGTTATTGAGCCTCGTCTTCCCTTATTTCGGAAAGACAAAGTCCTGTGTTTGGTATAAGTTTGATTTGGAGTGCTAGATGTACCCCTCAGACGGTCGAATTGATGATAATCTCTCTGACTAAGGGAATACCATAGGTAGTGTACTTGTATTTAGATTCAATACCATAATTTATTAAGTTGGGACCTAACTTTACTAGTTGTACAGCCTTAGAGGATATATGGGTAGAATTCTAAGTTGGGTTGCGACCGCAAAGTCCACCTGAGAGAAACCCGTTAGACTGTAATCAAGTGAGTTTGGACAGAGAGAACCCTGCCATAATTTAAATTTCGAGGACGAAATTTTATAAGTTGGGTAGATTGTAAGCCCCTGATTTTTAAATTTTTTTTTTTTTTAAAATTAGGATTTTTCACAATTTCTGGAATTTTCTGGGAATTTTCTGAAATTAAAATCAGGGTTTTCAATTATTAAATAATTTTTAATTGTTAATAAACAATATTAAAATATTATGGAAATAATATTTTCGGGTGTAAAGTGGAAAACTAGACTTAGGGTAATTTTTCTGGAATTTATTGGACCCCGTTTTGACCCGAAATTACCGTTTTTGCCCTTGTCTCCAAATTGGACCCAAGGACAGGCGTTTCTAGCTATTTGACATCTTCTGAGCGTGATGGTAATGTCTATTTTCACTTTTGGACTCATCTCTGGAATTTTTCCCCAAGAACCAATATTAATCAGATCCAAACAACAGGCAAGTACCTGCACTTCAAGTTAATCTTTATATATTGTGATAATTAATTCTCTGCCTTACATGTACCCTTGATGATTACACCTAGTGTTAGAAATGCTGGATTTCATGTCTTGAATGTTGGAGTTCATGTCTTGTTTTCATGTCGGGTGGGAGAATACCTAGAAGGCATGTAGTTTACCCTTCCCCTTGTCATGTTTAATAGCTGTTGGTACACGACTGTACCTCAGCCGGATCTCGATTTCCCCTGTTTAATAGCCGTTCATGACGGCCGGATTAGCCTTATAAATCCCTACATGCCAACTATGTATTCTAAAAAAACAAACACAAGTTCACACAGATAGTTCTGGCCATGTTATATTTCTTGCTGGCTGTTGTAGTTTCATTTCCTGTTTCATTTAGTTCTGTTTCTCATATTCCTGTTTACAGTTTAACTCTGAGATAATAATGTTCTGTTATGCTGTTTCTCAACATGATATCAAATATTTAATTGTCATAAAATATTTAGTTTAACCTTGTTGTGCACTGTGTACTTTGCTCCTTTCCTGACTGGATCTGTTGATTTAGGCGATGATGAGGATCTTGCCCCTACTTATTATGGTCCCTATGAGGGGACTGATGATACCTATGAGGAGCCAGAACCCACCCAGGAGACCCCTGCTGCAGAGTAGCTAGTAGTAGCTATCTTTCATTTTTTCTTATCTTATTTATCGGGTTTGTCCCCGATTTCAATATTGAATTTCTGTACTAAAA